>CM019926.1:4275061-4300805 GCA_009764595.1 Geothlypis trichas
ATATTTCCAAAGCCAACTTAGAAGAAAAGTTCTGAGCAGATTACAGTTTAATCATTTGATCTCCCAGGTAAATATTAACTCTGGAAAGCCATTTGGTTTGTGCTCTCCAAATGCCTGAAGCGTTCCCAAGCAGGCAGGATTTAAAGCTGCTCCTATCAAGCTCTGGGATCTGCTTTGGGTCAATTCCTGCTGGGATCAGGGGCAAAAGGACAAGGCATGGGCTGGTCCCCAGCCAGCCCTGGGTCTCTGGGATCCAGGGGACACAAAAGTGACCTTGGAGCTGCTCTCTCTGTTCTCTGTGTCTCAGCATGCAGGGCCAGGGGAGGTTTTGCTGCTCCCCCTCTCTGCTGTCCTGGGAAGATCATTGGTGTCCTCAGTGCTCCTGCTGATGCCACGGCATCAATCCTAAATTTCGTGGCAGGGAAAGGACATCTGGGTGTCACCAAGGGATCAGCATGGTGGGGAAACCCTCTCCATGCCCTGTGTGCTGTGCACAGCGGGTTACAAAGCCCCAAATCCAAAGCCAAGGGATCAGCAAAGAGATGATCACAGGAGAGAGGAATCCTGCAGAGAGGGACTGAGACTGCTCCTGGAGAGAAGTGATGCCTCCTTTGGTACCATCTCCTCATCCAGCCCCATGATCCCATCACTCCCAGTGATGGCATCAAACGGAAAATTAAGTTATCAAAACCTTTCTGCGCTGATTTCTTCAGACTTGTCTCCTGAAGTCCCCATGTGCTTGAGAACATCTGAAAATACAGAGGGAATAAACAGCAGAAAGAGCCTAAACAAGCCCAAACGGATTGGAAACCTCAAATCTCACAAACCTTATGCAGCTTCACGCTTCAAATCACCTTAAGCATTTGCAGCACGCACCAGGATCTCCTTTCTATCATAATTAAATGCGTCTGTCTCCAGCAAAGGGAGGAGAGCTCGGGGGAGTTGTCACCTCCTTAATCTCAGCTGCCACTCCTCAGCAGCGCTGTCACAGCAGCTTCAAAACAGGGGCTTGGGCTAAAAAGCATCTTCCAGGACAGACTTCGAGAAATGTCCCATCCTTGGAGTCTGCCTTGGTGTTTGAGAGCAGCGTGGATCCACCTGGGGAATTGTGAGGTGGAATCAGAGAGGAGGAGCATTTGTGGAGCATTTTGTGGAGCATTTTGTGGAGCATTTTGTGGAGCATTTGTGGAGCATTTTGCACTGGTTAAGCTGGACTCCTGAGCATTTTGCACTGGTTAAGGTGGATTCCTGAGCATTTTGTAGAGCTGGGGTTGCACTGGTTGTGTTGCACTCCTGAGCATTTTGCAGAGTATTTTGTAGAGCATTCTGCACTGGATGGCTTGGACTCCTGGGCATTTTTAGAGCATTTGGCACTGGTTGGGTTGGACTCCTGAGCATTTTGTAGAGCATTCTGCACTGCTTGAGTTGGACTCCTGAGCATCTCTGGGAGCTAACTATGGTGGAGATGGGGTAGAGATGTGTGAGCACGGGGTGCTGAGCCCCTCTCTCCATGGGTGAGGAGCCAGCCTTGTCCACCAGCTGGGGAGCTCCAAGAGGAGCTGTGCTGGTGCCTGCTCAGTCCTGGCCCTGGGCAGGAGAAGCTCCCAAACCCTGGCACCTGCAGGCTCCATCCCTGGGCAGGAGAAGCTCCCCAAACCCTGGCACCGAGGGGCTCCATCCCTCATCACGAGAAGCTCCCAAACCCTGGCACTCAGAGGCTCCATCCCTGAGCAAGAGAAGCTCCCAAACCCTGGCACCTGCAGACTCCATCCCTATCAGGAGAAGCTCCCAAACCCTGGCACCTGCAGGCTCCATCCCTGGGCAGGAAAAGCTTCCAAACCCTGGCACCCCAAGGCTCCATCCCTCATCACGAGAAGCTCCCAAACCCTGGTACTCAGAGGCTCCATCCTTGGGCAGGAGAAGCTCCCAAGCCCTGGCACCTGCAGGCTCCATCCCTCATCAGGCAGGAAAGCTCCCAAACCCTGGTACTGCAGAGGTTCATCCCTTGGTCAGGAGAAGCTCCCAAACCCTGGCACCTGCAGGCTCCATCCCTGGTCAGGAAAAGCTCCCAAACCTTGGCACCCCAAGGCTCCATCCCTTGGCAGGATGCCCCAGGCTGGGCAAGCCCCGTGCCTGAAGCTTCCTCCTCCTCCTCCTCCTCCTCCTTGGTGGGGGCAGAAGGTCTGGCCAGGAGAAGGCGCCTCTGCACAGAATTTTCACCGATAAAACCGGGGCTGGCTCGGAGTGCAAGCGCCGCCGTGATTCCTCCAAATGGGAAATCAATAGGAGTCCAAAATTAATTAACCGTGCCTGCGGTTGGGGCAAGCAGTTAAATAAAGCTGAATGGAGCTTTTCAGCCCGCAGCTGGGGCAGGATGCTCCCGCCGGGGCCTCTGACCATCCCCCGGCGTGGTCCCCTCCATCCCCGCTCCCACCGGAGCCCATCCGGGGAAGGGACCCGAGGGTCCCACCAGGAGCTGCCCAAGGTCGGAGCTGCTGCTGCTGCTTTGAGATGGGGCGGGCTCCGGAGAGTAAACAATAATTAACCTTAAATTAAAACTGCTTGTAATCTTTGATTACCCGCCTGGTTCTGCGATGTGCCAAAGCCCATTTTGTTTCTGGTTTCCTTGGAGATACCACCCGGGCTCCCCACCCCCTTCCTGCTCTGCTCCAGCTTTTTTTCTATTTTTTTAATTTATTTTTTTTTAAAGCAGGTTTAAAAACAGCTATTAGGAGAGCTTGTTAATCATCATCCCAGGCTGCTAATAGCACTCTGGCCACGGTTAATCACAACGAGCTGCAAGGATGCTGCAAATGCTTTCAGTGGAATAATTGCCTCCCTGTTCCTTCCCACCGCTGCATCCCCTTTTTCCTTTCATGCAGAATTCTCTCCTCTACCCACGTTGGGAAATTTGGATGCAGGACACCTCTGGCTTTTTCGATTTTGGCTTGGCTGGTGGTGACACCCTGAGGGAGTCGGGGAAGGGCTGTGGGGACCGGTTTGAGCTGCAGCAGCTCGGGTGTGCAGCGGGAGAGGGGATTTGGGAGCGTGGGGCAGGAGAAAGGCAGGGCCGAGCAGAAAGGCAGGGCCGAGCCGCACGGCAGAGCTCCCTGGGGATGTGGATGCTGTGAAAACCAGGCTACGGTTTGGCCTTTCCAAACCTCCGAGGAGCTTTTCCACCCATCGGTGCCCTGAGGCTCGGATGCGCTCAGAGCATCCTCGGCTCCTGGACCATGAGAGGAGGGGATGGAGGGGGGAGAATTTCCGAGATCCTGGGCTGGCTGCAGCTCCAGGGGGGTGAACTGGAGAGAACTGGAGTGTGCTGGGCTGGCTGCAGCTCCAGGGGGATGAACTGGAGGAGGATGAACTGGAGGTACCATCCTCATCCCCAGGACATCCCTCTCCCCTGCTGGAGCTGCTCCAGCTCCCTGCTGCTGCAGGTGGAGGAAGGTTTGACCTCCCAGCTCTTCAATTTGTAAATCAGTTCAGCACTTCGGTTTTTTTCTGAGTTAAGCAGTTGCTTGAAGTCTTCCCTGTACAAGCCCAGGACATGGGGCTGGAATAAATGAAGTTTCTCCCCTGTACAAGCCCAGGACATCGGACTGGAATAAAGTTTCTTCCCTGTAAAAGCCCAGGAGATAGGGTTGGAATAAATAAAGTTTCTCCCCATGCAAGCCCAGGGCATCAGGCTGGGGCTGGAATAAACAAATTTTCTCCCCTGTACAAGCCCAGGACACTGGGCTGGAATAAATGAAGTTTCTCCCCTGTACAAGCCCAGGACACTGGGCTGGAATAAATCAAGTTTCCTACCTGTACAAGTCCAGGACACTGGGCTGTAATAAAAATAAAGTTTCTCCACTGCAAAAGCCCAGGACATCGGGCTGGAATAAATAAGTTTTTTCCCTGTACCAGCCCAGGACATCGGGCTGGGGCTGGAATAAATGAAGTTTCTGTCTGCAGCATCCTCCCGAGGGGAGATGGAGGGGAAGGAGCAGTGGGGAGGGACCCTCTGATTGCTGTCCCCAGATCCTTATCCCCAATTCCTTGTCCCCAGATCCTTATCCCCAATTACCTGTCCCCAGATCCTTATCCCAATTTCCTGTCCCCAGACCCTTATCCCCAATTCCCTGCCCCCAGATCCTTATCCCCGAATTCCCTGTCCCCAGATCCTTATCCCCGAATTCCCTGCCCCCAGATCCTTATCCCCAATTCCCTGTCCCCACATCCTTATCCCCAATTCCCTGTCCCCAGACCCTTATCCCCAATTTCCTGTCCCCAGATCCTTATCCCCAATTTCCTGTCCCCAGATCCTTATCCCCGAATTCCCTGCCCCCAGATCCTTATCCCCAATTTCCTGTCCCCACATCCTTATCCCCAATTCCCTGTCCCCAATTCCCTGTCCCCAGATCCTTATCCCCAATTTCCTGTCCCCAATTTCCTGTCCCCAATTCCCTGTCCCCGCTGCCAGGGGCTGCTCCACCCGGGCCGATCCCAATTAGCGGCGCTCGAACCTCGCCCCACCCGTGCGGGGCTTAATTGTGGCTGTGGCTGCTCCTGCTGAAATGACAGATAGGGGACAATTCTGCCGGTTGACAATAATTGTTCTCCTAATTACAGCAATGACATTTACTGGAAAGCCACCGCAATCCCATTACCTCCTCATGCTAAATTCTGGGACTTTAAAATTGCATTCCCTGCCTCCTCCTCCTCCTCCTGGTGTTTATCCCTCTGGATGCAGGAGTGTTCACCTGCAGCTTGGGGTATCACAGATGGTTCTGGCAGGCCCTGAAAGATGCCATTCATTTGGGTTTGAAATTTTTAGGGTTTTTTTTTGAAGGGGATTGATATTTTTTGCCTGTCTTATCCTGCATTTTTAACCCATCACCTGGATGGGGGATGCTGGAATATTCAGCTGGTTGGGGAGATGACAACACCCAGGCACTGGCACCCCGGAATTAATGCATTTCATTAATCCACCACCCCCAGAACAACAGGGGACACCAGGTAGAAGGAGTTTGACAAGAATATTTCTTTTTCTGTATTGCAGGTAGCAAACCTGAACATCCTCATCCTCCTCCATCACCAAGAGAAAGGTGCTTGGAAATAGTTACTTTTTAGGACCCTTAATATTTTATAAACGGTTCTAATGAGCCAACGTTCTGTTTTGTTTGGCTGTTTATGTGTCGTTAAGTCTGTGAACAAGATACTTTAATTTAATGGCTTGCCCTCAAAAATATCTTTTAATAAAGCACTATAGCTCTTCTCTGGAGAGAAGCTGGTTAAGCTGGATAAATGATGATGAAGATGATGTCTTTCAATAGCTTCTTCTTCCCTCTCTTCTCTACTTGCTTGACACTCAACCAGCTCAAGTTAATTATTTAAAAGGGAGGAAACTCCAATTTCCAGGATTGGGAAAGCTGAAGCAGGGTTGTGCACAAGAGCTGGACAGAACCACTGCAGAGAAACAGGTCCCTTCCCTTTGTGCTTGGAGAAGCCAAAGGGGTTGGCCAACCTCCAAGGCAGAGAGGAGCAGGAGCACCATCTCCTCTTTGAATTATAGCCCTCCCTTTCTGAAATAAAAAATAAAAAGAGAGAGAGAAAAAAAGCTTTTTTCTGTCTCCAGGATGACTGCTGGGAGGTGATCATTTTTCTTTGAGAAACTGAGGCTCCCTTGCAAAACTTATGGAGAAATAAGGTCATTTGTCAATTCAAGTCATTGTCTTCCACACATAAAAAACATGGCGAGTGCAGCTTTTGCAAAATCTAAATTGAAAGTAAATAGGGAGCGGGCAGTCCTTGGTGATAAAACCTCCCATTCTGTAGATTTCTGGTACAATATTTATTTTATCCTCTTTATAACTACAAGGGCTGTCTCTGTGTGTTATTAAAGTAATGCATTTGCTTAACCTGCACTTAAATTCCCTCCCAACCTTCCCTGATTGTACATCTCACTGCTACATGTTCCCAGCCTGCTGGTCTCAGCTGGACAATTATATTAACTGCTCCTATTTGCAATTACTATGAATCATAAAGCAAGTCTGAATGGATTGTTTTTCTTTATTGAAAATGTTTAAACTTAATGCATCGCAAATGTCACAGCCACGGGGGCTGCTCCTCGGTGCTTTGGGAGGTGCCTGGCTGCTGATGGAGCATTGGGGATGGAATTTGTCATTTCCTGCCCTCTGCCCACCCCTTCCCTGCAATGCTGAGTGTTCCAGCCTGGGTTGGAGTGACCTGCTCCAGTGGAAGTGTCCCTGCCCATGGCAGGGGTGGAACACTGTGAAATTTAAGGTTCCTGCCAAGCCCAAACTGTTTTGGGATTGTGTGAGTACACTGCAGCACAAAAAACCCCAAAGCTGCGAGTTCTCAGTTCTCAGGTTCAGCAGTTCCCTGGATATCTCAGTGAGAGGGGTCTTTCCAAATGTCCTCAGTTCTCAGTACAGGCTCAGCAGTTCCCTGGATATCTCAGTGAGAGGGGTCTTTCCAAATGTCCTCAGTTCTCAGTTCTCAGGTTCAGCAGTTCCCTGGATATCTCAGTGAGAGGGGTCTTTCCAAATGTCCTCAGTTCTCAGGTTCAGCAGTTCCCTGGATATCTCAGTGAGAGGGGTCTTTCCAAATGCCCCCAGGTGCTGGCAGTGAGCTGAATTCAGAGTTTTGGCTCTTCCCTCGGGCTTTCTGCAAGGTGGGATGTGGTGCTGCAGAGATGTTCCCCAGGAAAGGTTTGGAAAACACCAGGGACAAGCACAAGGTTATGGGCTGCAGGCACAGGGAACATTCCTGCTGCTTCCCACCGTTTGTTCCAGGTGTTCCTCAGCCCTCACCAACCTCATTTGGGGTTTCCCTTCAATGTCCCCCTCCAAGGATGCTCCACCCCAACTTGGTAGGACAAAGTTTTGGGGGTCTTGGAGGTTTCTGAGCATCTTTGGTGTGTCTGGGCACAGAGGCAGGTGAGGATCAAGGGGATGATGGATTTTGTCCAGCAGGAATTGGATGATATCCCACAAAGCACTCTCATTCCCACAACTCATCTTGCAGCCTTCAGCTCTACTTCACTTCTTTTTTTATTTTATTTTTTTTTTTCCAGTCCAGCCAGGACAAACTCTCCTTGTGCTGTGGCTCTGCAGTGGATTTCCTGGTAAGGGGATGGAGGTGACCCAACCCCATGGAAAATTGGGATGAATAAGAACATTTGTGGTGATGGCAGAGCAGGGAGGGCTGTGGGAGGGTTGGACAGGGCAGGCTGTGCCTGTGGCTGACAGGGACAATGGGCTAAAGGAGAGGAATACATCTTGATTTCTCAATTATTACATTTTAAATGTCACTGCAGGGGGCTGAGAGAGCCAGTGAACTGGGTACAGATGGGCCTGACCCAAATCCTGCATCCCCCAGCTCTGACCAGCCATGTCACTGAGAGAAACTGGGAAAAACATCATTTCCATGTGTTTTAGGACCTCAGTGAGATTTATTTTCTGGAATTGCAACTTCATTCCACTTGAAAATTACCTTGAAAAGCTTGAACATACTCAGCACTTCCCTCTCCTTCTCTGCAGAACCTGGGAAGGTTTGGGCTCAGCTGGGATCTGCTGCAGTTCTGTTTCCTGAGCCCAGGGCACGAGGCTGATGATCCAAAAAGAGGAAACACAAACCCCCTGCTCACTGCAGTTTGCAGCTGTGAGGAAAAGCTTGGTCCCCTTGGGAATGCTGCTCTTGGGGTGGGACTGGGACGTGTTTGGGACACAGCCCCTTCCTGCTGTGGCCTCCTGTCAGGATCTGGTCAGAGTCACCCCAGGAAAAGTTGGAAAGTCTGCTTTCCCAGCCTGGAGCTTGAAGAAGGAGTCAGAGCTCTTCATTTCTCAGTCTCAAGGTTGTTTATGGTTTCTTATCTATAAAAAATTTTCTCCTGCCCTGCCGAGGTCAGCTCAGCAGGACAGTCCAGGCACTCTGCCTGCCCCAGGGCAGTGTTATGTCTTTATACTAAAAGCTACCTGTACAATATTTACAATTACTTCCCAATACCCATCACCTGTGTTAGACAGTGAGCTTCTATTCTAAACCAATCTGTGAGTGCCACCATCACAGCAGGAGATGGAGGCCAAGAAGAAGAAGGAGAAAGGCTGGACACACCCAGATCCCTCCATCTTGCCCCCTGAACCCCCATTCCAAAAACCCCAAAATCTACTTTTCCACCCTGTGATAACTTCACTAATATTCTACTTAAACTCTTGTGGCTTGCTGATCTTCATACAAAGTTGGTAATTTGCTCCACAAATCATAATCAAGCCCACAGGGGCATTTTGGGCTCTGTGCCAGGGTCTCTGAGCCCCCTGGCAGGGTCTGGGCTGCTCAGCTCCTGAATCCTGACAGCCTCCTCCCCTGGAGGAGCAGCAGGGAAGCTCTGGGCTGGGCTGGAGATGTGTGCAGCCCCTTGGAGCCCCAGAGGAGCATTCAGGGTTTGATTTTCTGCATTTCTGACACCTCAAGACTCGCACTGAGGTGGAGCTGAGCCAGCCCTGAGCATCACGGTGGGCAGAGCTGCCCCTCTGAGCTCACTCCTGCTTCTGCCACAAACTGGGAGTGACTCCAAGGACGTGGGAGAGGTTGGACAGTGGAGAGCTCGCTCGGGATGAAGCAAGGCTGGCTGGAAGCCAAAGCAAATCCAATTTTCCTTCCACCCCTGAGACAGAAATTTGCCGAGCCAAGTTCAGATTCAGCTCCGTGCTTTGGTTCAGCCCAAAGTGCTCCCTCATTTTTAGTCTCAACATCATCAAAGTCCCCTTAATTAGATTTGTATCTCAGACACATTCCTGTGCAGCGTGTGGCTAATGCATCCAAAATGGCAACATCCCACATCCCATAATACTCGCCATTTTTAAGGAATTATATCCTTTTTTTCCTTGTTTTTAAATCACTTTTGAGGTCCAGATAGAGCAGGATAGCAGCAGAGATGGAATCAATAGTGCACAGGGATCTCCCAGCCTTAATAAACTTCACACACGGCTTCCTAGTGCAGCTGTGCATCAGCCCAGACAGACAGACAGACAGAGGCTGTGCTGGGAGGTGCTGCCTGAAACAGGGGGGCTCTTAAAGGGGTTAGAGATCTTTTTCAGGTGCTCTGGTTCCTTCTTATGATTTTATTTTTTATTTATTTATTATTTATTATTATTTATTAATTATTATTTATCATATTATATATAATAAATAACTATTTTAGATTATTAATTATTTATTATTTTTATATAATATATAATATATAATATATAATATATAATATATAATGTATAATGTATAATGTATAATATATAATATATAATATATTATATATTATATATAATATATAATATATATAATATATAATATATAATATATAATATATAATATATAATATAATATATAATATACAATATACTATATACTATATTATATATTTTATATTATGTCATATTCTATATTCTATATTCTATATTCTATATTCTATATTCTATATTCTATATTTTCTATATTATCTATATTATCTATAATTATTTATATATTTTATTTATTTATTTATTTATAATTATATATATATATAATTATATATATATAATTATATATATAATTATATAATTTATATCTATATCTATATCTATCTATCTATCTATATATATATATATATATATATAAATTATTTATATTTTAATTTATTTATTACTTATTAATTGTGTTCCTGATGGTTTGCAGCAAGAAACCTTCCCCCAGAAAATCCAGCCAGAAGTCGCTGTGCTCCAGAGCACTCATCCTCCTTTTTGGGCTGGATGCAGAGTCCCTGTGCCCAGCCCTGCTCTGTGTATTTGTGACAATTTGGGAGGGATTCATGTGAATATTCCCCCCAAACTGGGAGAGATTTATGTGAATATTCCCCCCAAACTGGGAGGGATTCATGTGAATATTCCCCCCAAACTGGGAGGGATTCATGTGAATATTCCCCCCAAACTGGGAGGGATTCATGTGAATATTCCCCCCAAACTGGGAGGCATTAATGTGAATATTCCCCCCAAACTGGGAGGCATTAATGTGAATATTCCCCCCAAACTGGGAGGGATTAATGTGAATATTCCCCCCAAACTGGGAGGGATTCATGTGAATATTCCCCCCAAACTGGGAGGGATTCATGTGAATATTTCCCCCAAATTGGGAGCCTCCATCTCCTCCCAGCATCCTCAGAGCAGGCGGCAGACACAGAATCAGGTCCCTCTTCCCCTTCCCGGGGGAGACGTGGGAGAGATCAACACACCAAAGCAATTAAAAAATAATAATCACAGACTAGTAGAAA
The DNA here is from genome assembly GCA_009764595.1 of Geothlypis trichas. Lineage (NCBI taxonomy): Eukaryota > Metazoa > Chordata > Aves > Passeriformes > Parulidae > Geothlypis > Geothlypis trichas. Next base: position 4,285,371 of record CM019926.1, read on the forward strand.
AGGGAAAAAAGCATAAAAAGTGGGACTAATTTTATGACAAGAAATGAGGCTGTAAAACCAGGAGCAATTAGAGCACAAAGGCAATTAAACCATTTCAAAAGGCTCAGTGAAATTTATTTACTTCTTCCTGTTTTATTTTTTTCTGGGAGGCTTTTGGGGACTGGGGACCTTTTTTTATTTTTTCCCCCAGTGCTGACAGGACCTGGCACCAGGAGTTTCCTTTGTGCCTCCAGACCTTAACTCTGTGTTTGTGCAATTTAATTCTTTTTTGGGGATGGACACTGGGGCTGGGAGCACCTGGGACAGTGGGAGGTGTCCCTGCCATGGTGGAGCTGGGTTGTTTTAAGGTTCCTCCCAACCCAAATTTCAAGGGAAAATTAGGTTGGATATTAGGAAAAAGGTTTTTATAGGATGTTCTGGAATGATTTTCCTGGTGGAGTGGTGGAGTGCCCAGCCCTGGGTGTGTCTAACAAAGCCTGGATGTGGCACTGGGTGCCAGGGTTTAATTGAGGTGTTGGGGCTGGGTTGGCTGGATGATCTTAAAGGTCTTCCAACCTGGTCATTCTGTGAATTCTGTGAATTCTGTGAATTCTGTGAAACCATTCCATGATTTTACAAGTGATGGTGGAGGGATAAATCTTCTGTGCCTCCCCAAATAATGGCTTATGTAGTTACATAATTATTTATATTATATTGTATTGTATTATATTAATTATATTATATTACATTACATTACATTATATTATATTGTGTTGTATTATATTATATTACATTATATTACTTTATATTACATTTTACTACATTATACTACATTATATTACATTACATTACATTATATTACATTATACTACATTATACTACATTATACTACATTATAATACATTATACTACATTATATTGCATTATATTACATTGTATTACATTATATTACATTATATATATTATATTATATTATGTTATATATTATATTACATTACATTACATTACATTACATTACATTACATTACATTACATTATATTATATTATATTATATTATATTATAGTATATATATTATATTATATGATATTATATGATATGATATGATATGATATGATATGATATGATATGATATGATATGATATTATATTATATTATATTATATTATATTATATTATATTATATTATATGGGTTTTGGCACTGTGTGTGTTGGGAGCCAAGGTGCTGGACTAGAGACAAGGATATGGATTTAAAGCCTGGATTAAAAGCCCCAAGCTTTCAGAGGAACATCACTGGTCTCAACACCAAACACCAAACACCCTGGGAATGTGTCCTTGAGCCTCCCAGCACCTATTTTGGGCATCTCATTAGCTCAGCTCCATCTGAAGTGCATCTCTGCATCTCCCCCTAAATCCTGGGGACTCAAGAAGTGCTCACAGTGATGATGATGAGTTGGCCATAGCTCTCCAAACACGTCTCTGTGTTTTTCTCCATATTCCCTCCCTGGATGGAAGCAGCTGCCTGCAGGATTTATTCTGTGTTATTATTGATGCTCTGAGCTCCTGCAGGGGGACAGGGCCCCGCTCCCAGCCCTGGGGATTTGTGTTCCTTGGGGGAATGTGGAGTTCTCAGCTCTCTTCCACGGCCTGTGATTGGAAATCTTGTGGAAGATTTGTGGAAAGTCTCCAAATGACAGCCTGGCCCCAGATTTCCCTCTTCAGCTCTGTTCAATGGGGACACTTCACTGCATTTTGTGGACAAGTGGATGGAGTGTCCCTGATCCCAGCGAGGTCACTAAGAGAAAGTGGAGACAACATCATTTCCACGTGTTTTAGGACCTCGGTGAGATTTCTTTTTTCTGGAATTGCAACTTTTCAACTTGAAAATTACCTTGAAGAGCTTGAACGTACTCGGCACTTCAATCTCCCTCTCTGCAAAATGGGTCAAACCACAGGGAGGGGGAAAACCTGGCTGGGAGCATCCTCAGGGCCCCCAGGGAGCTGCTTTATCACCTTGATAAGGACCCCTCCTCACCTTGATAAGGACCCCTCCTCACCCTGATAATGTTAGCATTCAAAAACACATCATCACACAGTGATTCTATGTGGTGCTTTTTTATTAAGAGCTCTGGGAATTGGGGTATTACAACCCAAATCTGATTCTGACCATACGTTTGAGGTGAACGTGTTTTACACTCTATCCTTCCATAACTTTCATGTTAATTATTAAACTTATATTGTTCTGTTGTATACATAGATTTCAGCTAAACATAGCCCCTGTTAAATTTCCAACATAGTTTCTCATGATTCTTCTTATGGTTATATAATAATTTTACTTAATTACTAAACAATCATCACATCTAACAATAATATCATTTATCATACTGCTCACGCAGGTGCAGTGATTTGAGGAAACACAAAGCCTGGCATTTTAGAGTTCTATCTTTAACATTTTCAGAGCTCCACTATCAAGAACATCACCTCCACCTTGGCCAGCAGATCTTAATGGCAAAGAGGGAACACAAACCCCCCTCCTCACTGCAGGTAAATCCTGTGTAATTTACTGTGTAAATCCAGCACAAACCTCATGTCCTGACTTTGGCAGTCCCAAAAAACCCCTCTGGCTGCTCACGGAGGTGCAGAGGTTGAAATGACCCCAGTTATGAGCACTGGTGGTGCAGGAGATTCCCTCTGGGCTGGGCACACAAGGGGGGTGTCCCTGTTCCACATCCATCAGTGATAAATGATGAAATCTTTCAAAAAGGAAAAATTCCCCCAAATTCAAAGCTGTGCACATAGACCCTGCTTCGTTCCTTGATGCCCAACCTAAATTTGGCTGAACCTCCACTGATTTCTCTGGATGATTTCCTGGTTCAGAACTAGAAGGAAATTAGGTTTTGAAGAGATTTATTCCATTTCTGTTCCCTTTGAATCAGGAGCCATCAATAGTCATGGTGTGTCACAGGGTATCCAAATTACAACGCACCATTTCAGCTGCCTAATTGGATGAATGAATTTTAGAGAAAATTAATGAATGGTGAAGAGCTCATTTTTTAGTATTTTTTTTCCCCAGCTTTTTTTTTTTTTTTTCCTCCCCATGCAAATTCCTGCCGATGCAAATCAATTGTCTGCGCTTGAAATTCATGAAGCATCCAGGGGATCCCCACAGCTTTCCCAGCTCCCTCGTGGCTGCCTTGGGAACTGATGGATAAATCCACACATATTATATGTGTGTATATGAAATGTATTAATATATAATATATAATATATAATATATAATATATAATATATAATATTTAATATATAATATATAATATATAATATATAATATATAATATATAATATATAATATATAATATAATATATAGGATATATTATATATTATATATATATAATTTATATATAATAATGTTGGTTTGCTGGAACTGTTTACAGATGGCTCTTTGGGCTGCTTCTCCTGCTCCTTTCCTGGCCCAGAGAAGGAGAATTTGCTCTTCTCCTCCCCCAGGACCCTGCAGCACCCAAGGATGGGAGAGAGGTGGGTGCAGAGAGCTCTGAGCTCAGTTCATTGCTTTGGGCTTTTGCTTGGTGTAAAGTAACAGCCAAGTGCATCAAGGGATATTTATATGTGTGATATGTATGTATAAAAATGCATAAAGTAATATGCCAAGTGGAAAAAGTAATAGAATGTAAAGTAAAAATATCTATATGTGTGTGTGTGTATATATATATATATATATATACATATACACACTTGAATATATACATATATGTGTGTATAAATCTGTTACACACATATATATAATATATATAGATATCTATTGTATATAATAGATATGTTATATATTTTTATATAGTATATATAGTATATATATTTTATACTTTATATATATATATGTAAATAATAATAATTCATCTATAATAATTTATATATAATAATATTATATGTGTGTGTATATAAAACATATTAATATATAATACATAATACATAATGTTTTATATATTATATAGTTTATATATATTTTATACTTTTTATATATATGTGTAAATAATAATAATTCATCTATAATAATTTATATATATTATATAATATATAAAAATATATATTATATATATTATATAAAATATATTGTATATATTATATAATATTATATATGTGTGTATATAAAACATATTAATATATAATGTATAATACATGATATATATTATATATTATATAAGATATAGGATATATTATATATTACATAGGATATATTATATATGATACAGGATATATTATCTAGGATATATAATATATGATTATCTAGGATATATAATATATGATATATGATATATAATAATATAAATTAATTTTATAAATAATATAAAACATAAATATAATATATAAAATATATATATTTGTATTTTATGGCTCTCTCTCTCCATAAAGAGCTGTGGTTTTTACTCTGCCCACAGCGGGTCCATGTTGTGCTGCTGCCCTGTCCTGTTTCCCAAGGGGAGCTCTGGGTGATTCTCAGTGCTGCAAAGAGGGTTTGGATTATTTCTGGAGCTTTCTTCAAGGTTTGTTTTCTCCTTTATTTATTTTATCCTGCTGGAGAGAGGGAGGCAGTGGGGAAAAGAGGGCAGGTCCTGCTGGTTCTGGGCAGGAATCTGCCCCATTTCCTCAGTCACATTCACACCCAGGGCCTGGTGTGCTTATTTCTTATTTCCTCTCAGATTTAATGACTGAAAGTGAAACAGGACCCAGATAACTGACCTGGTTTAAACCACTCTGTAGGATTTTTAACCAAAAAAAAAGAAAAGAGAGAAAAAAAGAAAGAAAAGTCCCTTTGGATTTCAGAAACTTCAGCTGAAGTTTCACCACTTGGAGCACATTTGAATCTCACCAGGTAACTTCATTTGGTTTCCTTAATGAAGGCTGCGCAGCGGGGTTAATTCTGCTTTCTATGTAAAAAGATTAAGTAGTAGTTGGGTAAAACACTTCATCACTGAAGTGATTTTCAGGATGTACTCACTCCGAAGGCACAGATGTAATACCTGCTTTTAAATTCAATTAGCTCTGACTCACTTGTGTTGCCTGAATACATTACCACAGCTTGAGACAGTCAGTGTTATTCTTTAAAGCTAAAAAAATAAAAAGGGAAACAGAAGAAAAAAAAAAGACAAGAAAAAAAAAGAAAAAAAGGAAAAGACTTATTTGGAGATTTCCCTAAATGTGTTACAATTCCATCAATATGTCACATGCCTCCCCAGCTCTGGGTTTTCCCCTTTCCTGGCAGTAATTCCCACCCTGGCACAGAGCCATGGGGGGCTCTGGGCTCCCAGAGGGGCCCTGGATGCTCAGATCCCTAATTCCCAGCTTTTCCCCTCATTTTTGACACTCTCATTTCTCACAAGTTCCAGGATTTGGGGTTTTCCCTCTGTGCTGCCATGCTCCTGTCCCAGAGCATCTCCCTGCCTCTCCCAGCACCTGTTTATTAAATTTTTATGTGGCATCAGAGGGAAGGGTTATTTGAGAGCTAAATTAATTAATGCTTGTAAAACACGTGGAGATCCAGGGATGAAAGGAGCAATAGAAATGCAATTTATTTTATAATTATCGAGACAACCCTGAAAGACAACGAGGCTCCCGTTGGCGTGGGATATTTTATTTTAATTAAATCCAGGGACAGGAACCTCCTGGGGATGATGTCTTTCCAGCAAAGCACTGCTCTGGGTTTGGGAAGGGAACTGGGAGAACTGGGCTCTGGCATCCCCAGGTGTGTGAGGGGAAATGATTTTTTTGCAGGACAATAAGAGCTGGACCAAACTTTCCCTGTAAAGCACAGAAAAGAGAGAGGGGCAGCCTGCTCCTCCATTTGGGATGGAAATAGGCAGAGAGACACAGGGAAAACCCCAATTCATAGCAGTTTATGAATTAAAAGAAAAATTGTATTTTAAGGTTATTGGAGCAATCCTGAAGGTCTGGCTTTTGTTGGCTTTCCCCAGCCCCTGCACTCAGTATTTTCCTGTTTCTCTGGGCTATAAACCATCTGTTTTCTTTGTGAAGGGAACACACTCGTGCTCAGGCTGCTGTGCACTCCAGGTCTCCACTCCCAAATATTTCTGCAGGGATTTGAATGATTTTTTGTCCTGTTCAGCCGAGGTCCATCCAGCAGGACAGTTCAGGCACTCTGCCTGCCCCAGGGCAGTGTTATGTCTTTATACTAAAAACTACCTGTACAATATTTACAATTATTTTCCAATACCTATCACCTGTGTTAGACAGTGAGCTTCTACTCTAAACCAATCTGTGAGTGCCACCATCACAGCAGGAGATGGAGGCCAAGAAGAAGAAGGAGAAAGGCTGGACACACCCAGATTCCTCCGTCTTGCCTCCTGAACCCCCATTCTCAAAACCCAAAAAATCCATTTTTCCACCTTGTGATAATTTCACTATCATTCTACTTAAACTGTCGTGGCTTGTAATCCTTCACATAAAGTTTGTTAATTGTTTTTTCCAAGGCCTAAATCAAAGGCACAGGGGTCTTGGGCTCTGTCCAAGGTCTCTGAGCCCCCTGACAGGGTCTCACATCCTCCAGGGCAGCCAGAGGAATTTCCTGGGTTCCCACCACCCTGTGCCAGTGTTTTTCCCTCACTGGACATTTTTTCCCCATGGACATTTCCCGGGCCAGGCTCCTGGGCTGGATGGAAATGCCCAGATGGAAGGAGGGACCTGTGCTTCTGCAGAGCTGGGGGAGCTTGTGGCCTCAGCAGCTGCTGCAGGGGACATTTGCTGGGAAGCAGCAGCAGCTTTCTCCGCTGTGGAGAATCCAATTAAGCTCTCATTAAATTAATTTGCCTTTTTTTTTTTTCCCCCTGTCCCTAACTTGCTTTTAGAGCCTTGGGCTGGAATGTTCCTGAAGGAGCCTCTGGTGGTGGTGGCTGGGTGCTGGCAGAGGCTGAAGGGGGACTCAGTTCTGGGCAGGGACATGGTGGGACACGGGGCTCTGGTCACCTGCACACCCCAGAACTGCACTGGGATGGACCTCAGAGCCCCCCAGAGATGGATTTGATCTGTGCTGCTGCCCCACAGCCTGGTCCCAGCTACCTTCTGCTTTTCTTTCTTTTCTTTCTTTTCTTTTCCTTCCTTCCTTCCTTCCTTCCTTCCTTCCTTCCTTCCTTCCTTCCTTCCTTCCTTCCTTCCTTCCTTCCTTCCTTCCTTCCTTCCTTCCTTCCTTCCTTCCTTCCTTCCTTCCTTCCTTCCTTCCTTCCTTCCTTCCTTCCTTCCTTCCTTCCTTCCTTCCTTCCTTCCTTCCTTCCTTCCTTCTTCCTTCCTTCCTTCCTTCCTTCCTTCCTTCCTTCCTTCCTTCCTTCCTTCCTTCCTTCCTTCCTTCCTTCCTTCCTTCCTTCCTTCCTTCCTTCCTTCCTTCCTTCCTTCCTTCCTTTCCTTCCTTCCTTCCTTCCTTCCTTCCTTCCTTCCTTCCTTCCTTTCCTTCCTTCCTTCCTTCCTTCCTTCCTTCCTTTCCTTCCTTTCCTTCCTTTCCTTCCTTTCCTTCCTTCCGTTTCCTTCCCAGGGTTAAGCCTGTCCAGCAGCCTGACAGAGCAGCTCCCAGGCTGCAGTTTATCCATGGCTGTCACAGAATCCCAGAACGGGTTTGAAGGGACCCAAATCCCCTCCAGTGCCACCCCTGCCATGGCAGGGACACCTCCCACTGTCCCAGGTGCTCCAGCCTGGCCTTGGGCACTGCCAGGGGTCCAGGTTCACCACAGCTGCTCTGGGAATTCCATCCCAGCTTCTCCCCACCCTCACAGAGAACAATTCCCAATTCCCAAAATCCCACCCATGTCTGTCCCTGGGAGCCATCCCCTGTGTCCTGTCCCTCCCTCCTTGTCCCAGTGCTGCAGGAATCCCTCGGGGAGGGCACAGCCCTGTCCCCAGCTCCATCCTGGGGCTCTGCTCGTGCCAGGGATAAAGGAGGGGAGGGTTTGGGTGCCAGCCCTGCTGGCCAGGACAAGGTGTCCCCAAACCCTGATGGAAGCGTTCCCAGCCTGCCTGGAGCTCCGTGGAGAGCAATATTTGATTTATGCTGTGAGTCAATGATGTTTCTCTGCCAAAATGCATCAAAGGTACAGGCTGATGAGTCAAAGGCAGCTCCATCTACATAATGGATCTGCTGCTGCAAGGGGGAGGCAGGGATGGCTCCACAACCCCCCAAAAGGATGGGAAGGAGGGGCAGGGATTATATAGATCCATATTTATATTTACAAACACATTAAATACATCCTTAACCCAGCACTTGAAGCGCCAAAGCAAACCTGCAGCTCTTCAGGGAGAAGCACAAGCTTTGGATTTACCTTCAATGATCCTCCCAGCCCCTGTTGCTGCTCTGGCACCACGTGGGATGTGTATCAAAGGCTGCAATTTAACCTCTGCTTTAAAAAACAGAGTGGTTGTGCATCAGTCTCATGATTCCTGGGTCCTGCCTAATGATATTTTATTTTTTCTAGCCCGCAGCACGGTGATGGACCTGCCAGCTCTTCTGTTGTACAAAGATTTCCTCTTTAAGTGACAGGAAACATGATTTCCCCCAATATTTATATTAATTCTATGCCATTATTGCTTTATTTCTGGGCTCTGAAAGCAGGAAGATTTGTGTTTCATAATCCATGCAGGAAGGCTGAGTTGATATATTGGTTGCAAATGAAGAAAAGCACGTGTGGCTCTTCCCCAGTAGGTTTAATTTTATCCATCTGGCTCAATCATGGCAGCAGATTAAGTAAAAATTTTCAGTGGAGTTGCGTTGGCATAACTTGGCTTTTTTTTTTTTTTACTTAATATTGAGGTAGTTTCTGGTCTGGGGATGAATCTAATTGTATTTCTTGCTTTTTCTTTTTTCCTGTGGGTCCCAGTCAGGCAGGTTGAATTAATAAATTGCTTCAAACTAAACCCTGCACCAAAACAAGCTTTTTAATTTTTATATATTTATTTTTTAAAATAAATATATTTTTTATATATCCAACCCCCTTGGATCTGCAATGCTGGGACTTGCTCCAGCATCAGGAATTCCACGTGGGATGTAGGAGGAATCACTCTGCCTCTTTTCACCAGCACCTCTGGTGCCAAGGAGCTGCTCATGGGGAACGCTGGGAATGGTGAAAAGTGCCACAAAAAAATCAGAAAATCACAGAATTGAGGTGGAGGGACATTAAACCCACCCAGTGCCACCCCTGCCATGGCAGGGACACCTCCCAATGTCCCCTGTCCAGCCTGGCCTTGGCACTGCCAGGGATGGAGCAGCCCCAGCTGCTCTGGGCATCCTGTACCAGCCCTGGGCCTTTTCTGTCTGTCCCCACATTGTCCTTTTGTCCCCTGGGTTTCACAAAAAGGGGTGAGAAATTGCAGTGGATATTGAGTGTTTTGTCAGTGGTCATCACTGGAGCACAAAGCTGAGATTTGGGATGTGCACAATCCTTTTCTCTGAGTGGTTAAAGCTGATTGTTTGGGCGAGCTCTGTGGATTAGAATATTTAGGAGTTGTGCATATGAAATTAAAATATTTCTTTTAATATCAGAAGCCAAACTTGAATCACTTAGTGCTGTGGAAATGAAACATCTCCACGTCACCAAAGCCCAGGGAATGCAGGGGACACTTCAGCCCTGCCCATTGCCCTAAACCCAGGTGTCACAGACATTCTTTGTGAAAAATCCTTTCTGTAGGATTTTCCTTCTAGAGCTGAGAAGCTCAGTAACAAATTGTAAACAATTATTACTGCTGCTGTGGAATTGCAAAGGTCCACCTGTGGTGGTCCTCTGTAGAAGTTGGATTTACTGACCACTCATGGTGGAGCTGCTGTTGCTCTCTGCTGAACAGCCCTTGTTATTATTCTTCTAATCTCCTTTAGCTATCAGCTTCTGAAGAAGCTCCTTTCTTTTCTATCTCTATGTAGAATAGTTATAATGTTATATATATATCATAACGTAATAAATCAAACCTTCTGATCATGGAATCAAGATCCTGTCTCTTCCATCTTCTGAAAACCCCTGTGACCAACCGACGGACACCAGGGTTGTTGCAGATTTCTGGCACTGCTTCAGTGGTTGGGGATGGCACCAGGGGTCCACACTGACCCCACCCGAGGGTCCCCAACTGCCCCAGCACAGCAGAGCTTCCAGAACCTTCCACATCCCTCATGGGCTGCAGCTGGAGGCACTCAGGGCATCCATAGCACTTATTGCCTTGCTGGGGGGCAGGAGGACTTTTTATTATTATTCCAGCTTCCTTTCCTTTCTCCTTTTTGCTGAAAGCACAAAAACTTGGTGATTTTAGCTCCTGACACAGCGGGCTGAGGGCCACAGGCAGCCACAAATCAGCTGTGGAGGGAGAGCCCTGGAGCAGGGCAGGGTGGTGCAGGATGCTGGGCTGGGGCTCCTCTGGGGGGTCTGGGGGTGACCAAGCACCACAGGGACCCCAAACCCCTTTTTTGGAGCCTGTAGCTGCCTCTGGTTTGGTTCTGATTGTGTTTAATTTAATTGTGGGGGTGACTGAGCCAGAGCAGGGGCTGGGGACAGCTGGGTCTGAGGACACTGCTGTGCCCACGGGTAGGATCGGGTATCTGGGACACAAAATGAGCCCAAAATGAGCCCAAAATGAGCCCAAAATGACCCCAAAATGAGCCCAAAATGAACCAGGACTGCACTGAGCTCTGGGGGCTGTGCCTGGACCAGCGGGAAGGAGCAGGGGCAAAGCTGAGCCTAACATTAACTTCTTAGAGCCTTAAAGCTGAGCCTAACATTAACTCCTTAGAGTCCTTAAAGTCTGTGTGAGGTGTTCTGGAGCGTGCCCTGGCTTTAATCCTCACCTGGGGCACACTGGGCAACATGGGGCATCATTTCCAGGGGCACACCTGGGCACACCTGGCCAAGGGAGCCCAGCTGCCCTCCCAGCTCATGGGGCAGCTTTGGCTCCTTGACACATATATTTTCTATATATTATCTAGTATATTTATTATGACATATATTTTTATATTATTTTTATCACATACATTTCTATATATTATGTAGTATATTCTATTATGACATATATTTCATATATTTTTATCACATGCATTTTCTATATATTATCTAGTATATTTTTATCAACATATTTTTTATTATCATTTTATCACATACATTTCTATATTATTTAGTATTTTTTATCACATATATTTTATATTTATATTTATCCCATATATTTCTATATATTACTAGTATATTTTTTATCATATATATTTCATATTTTATCACACATTTTATATATATATCTAGTATATTTTTATCACATATATTTTTATATTATATTTATCCCATACATTTCTATATTATTAGTATATTTATTATGACATATTTTTATATTTATTATAATATTATCTAGTATATTTTTTATCACATATAGTTTATATTTATTTTTATCACATACATTTTCTATATATTATCTAGTATATTTTTTATCACATATATTTATTTTTTAACTACATTTTCTATGTATTATCTCGTATATTTTAAGCCCTATAAGAAGTTTTTCTGATGTTCCTGTGCTCAGCTGCTGGAGCAGGGTCTGCTCCTCATCACACCAGCCCAGAGTTTGCCTCCAGGGCTCAGCCCCTGATCCAGCCAAGTCTTGGAGCTGGAGATGCAGCGTGAAATGTTTGTTATAATTAATTATGATAACTCTGAAACTCTTCACATAAATAGACAGGCCCTTTTCTTCCTAATTTCATTCCATTTAGCTGTCGTTCCATAAATTTCACACTCAGTTTTGCAAAAAAATGCTGCAGTTCCAGTAGAGGGATTTTTTTTTTTTTAATTCTTGTATTTATTTATTTAATTAGTAATCACTTTTTTTTCCTTTTTTTTAATCAGCGAACTAACTTGATTCTTAAGGTTAAAAAGCAAATCAGATAGATGAAAGCTGATCCAGAAACCACGGGGAGAATACATAAATACAGGGCACATGCAGGAGTTCTTGCCTTTCCTTCCTTTCCTCTTTTCCTTTCCTTTTCCTTTCCTTCCCTTTCCCTTTCTTTTTCCTTTCCTCTTCCTTTCCTTTTCCTTTCCTGTTCCTTTCCTTTTCCTTTCCTTTTCCTTTTCCTTTCTTCTTCCTTTCCTTTCCTTTCTTTCCTTTTCCTTTCCTTTCCTTCCTTCCTTTCCTTTCCTTTCCTTTCCTTTCCTTTCCTGGCAGTGCTTCAGGGGTTTTGTTTCACCCAATTCCACCCAGGAGCTCAGAGCAGGACCTGCCCTCTCTGCTCAAGGCTGGGCACCCCTGGCACGCAGATATTGTGCTGCCCCATCTGAAACAGAGTTGTTTTTCCTCTTTAAGCCATGAAATAAATAGATTTTATTTTTTTAAATAAATAAATAAATAAATAAATTTTCTTTTTATATAAATAAATAAATAAATTTTATTTTTATAAATAAATAAATAAATTTCTTTTTATATAAATAAATAAATAAATTTTATTTTATAAATAAATAAATAAATTTTCTTTTATATAAAGAAATAAATTTAATTTTTTAAATAAATAAAAAATTTTATTTTATAAATAAATAAAGAAATTTTATTTTTTAGAAATAAATAAAGAAATTTTATTTTTTAGAAATAAATAAATAATTTTATTTTTATAAATAAATAAATAAATAAATAAGTTTTATTTTAATAAAATAAATTTTATTTTTTAGAAATAATAAATAATTTTTATTTTTTAAATAAATAATAATAAGTTTTTTTTATATAAATAAATTTATTTTTATATAAATAAATAAATAAATTTTATTTTTATAAATAAATAAATAAATAAGTTTTATTTTTATATAAATAAATAAAATTTTATATAAATAAATAAATCAATTTTATTTTAATGTAAATAAATAAATAGATAAATTTTATTTTTATATATAAATAAATTTAATTTTGAAAAATAAATAAATAATTTTAATTTTTTATAAATAAAGAAATTTAATTTTTTTTTTTACTTTTTCTACTTTCCACCAGCAAGTGCTGCCCCCATCCTGCCTTTCTCGGGTATTAACCAGCCCACGGTGTCCCCTCACTGTCCCCGTGCCTCGCTGCCCAATCAATCCCAGCCAAGTGGGGTTAACACGGCGTGACCCCATCCTCCATCTCCTGCCCGAGGGCTGCGGTGAGCAACGGCCGCTGCTTGTCCGGGAAAAGGAGAAAAATGGGAAATCCAGGGAAACACAACGAGGGAGGGGAAGGAGAAAAGGAGATGGGAAAAGGAGATGAAATGGGAAATCCAGGGAAGACAACGAGGGCAGGGCTGGGATAGGGGGTATCCCCCAAAATCCCCCAAAATGCAAATTTTGAGATGCTCAATGATGTTCTCATTCATCTCAAATGATGTTCATCTCGTGTTCTCTCCCTTTTGGTAAAATGATCTAACAAGTCAGAAAAGCAGAGATTGAACAAATATCTCAGTGACAGAGTTACCTGGGAAAAGAGGCAAAAACAACAAAGACAATTACAGAAATAAAACAAGGGATGATTTCCATAATGTGATTTCAGTGGCTCAGAACACTCCTGGCCCAATAAGTGGAATTTTATTTCAAGTAGCCTTCAGCCACAGAGATCAGATATCTGCTTCTGCTGCTCTTATTATCAAAAGAAATCCCTAATAGTTCCGTTTTGCTTGGAATTCAAGAAGAAAATGTTTCCTTCCGACAATTTATATATTTATCCCTTTTGGCTAAGCCTTTGATTCTGCAAAGTGCAATTAGCAAGTGGCTGGTGTGCAGTTGACTTCTACCAGAGAGACTCCCCAGTGCCAAGGAAAGCAGGGTTTTAATGAAACACAACGTTTCTTCTGTAATTTATTCTGACCCACAGACACCTGAGCCAGTGGCAGGGTGCACGTGTGGAGTTTATAATTATAATGAGAATAAATAAAATAAAATGAAATAAAATAAATAAAATAAAATAAAATAAAATAAAATAAACTAAAATAAAATAAATATAAAATAAATAAAATGAAATAAAATAAAATAAATGAACTAAACGAATGAATAAAATAAATTAAAATAAAAATAAATAAAATGAACTAATATAAATTAAATAAAATAAACTAAACTAAAATTAAATTAAAATAAAATATTTAAATTAAAATTAAATTAAATAATAACATATAATACTAATGATAATGATAATAATAATAATAATAATAATGGTGTCCTTGTCAGCCACAACCCTGTGAGCACCACATAAACGCAAAGGCAAAGCAGAGCACAGAGCCATGAAATTCAGCCCAGTTTAAGGAGATATTTCCTGAACACTTCCCGGGATGGGGCACCCTGTGCTAGGCTCTCATCACCCTCCCAGGGAGGAATTCCTGCCCAATCTCACACCCAGCCCTGCCCTCTGTGTCCTGTCCCTCCATCCTTGTCCCCAGTTCCTCTGCAGCTTTTCCTGGAGCCCTTCAGGTTCTGGAAGGTTCTTCCCAGACCCTTCCCTCCTCCAGGCCTGAGCAATCCCAACTCTCTCAGTCATTCTCATAGGAGAGCTGTTTCCCTCCTTGCATTCCCCTTTGTGGCTCACCCCAGTTATTTATCTGAAAGACAAATCCCCTCCTGGAAGGGGAATTGGTGGGGTGACACCCCCGTGCCCCTCTGCAGACCCTGACTCACTGATCACAGGGCAGGGCAGGCACAGGGACTCAGAGCAGAGCCCTGAGAGCTGTGAAGAGCTCCCTGCTGAGATGACAGCACAGCTTCACCCTCTGGGAGCACCTTGCATTCAGTGAGAGATGTGTGAGACAGCAGCTGACTCAGGGAGATGCATCAGGGGCAGCAGCAGCAGCACATCCCTGTCCAGTCACCTCCAGGTACCACTCTGAGCCATCTCTAACAACCCCATCTCCACAATTCCCACTGCAGGGGAGGAATATGATGGATGAGGTCAGCCAGGATGATTGAACTCTCTCTCCTGGCCTTAACCCAGGGATTTATTGAACAATTTCAGCACAGTGATGCCTGTAACTCCACTGGGGTCTCCCTGCGGGTGATGTCTCGAGTTGTTCCCTGTCAATGCTGCCAACTTTATTTGTGGCATCTACAAATGTCTGGGGCCCTTGTGACAGCTGAGACCTTTACCTGGGCAGGGCAGCTCTGTGTGTGGGGTTTGTTTGGGTTTTTCTGCAGGAGAGCTCCTGGCAGCATCAGGGAGCAGCCGAGCCCTTAAACCTGCAGCAATGAGATGGAAACAGGGATCGGGCAGGAGAGATGCAAACCCACCTAAGCAGCACCTCTGTGCCCCCCTGTCCTTCCTCCCCACCACCTTTGCCTTCACTCAGACCTTCCCAGGGCTGTGCTTCATCCCTGCCCAGCTCAGCATCGCATCAGGGACAATAAGTGATGATGATGGGGCAGCCCCTGGGTGTGTGTGGGGCAGGAACATCTCAACCCCCCAGCCCTGGCACAGCCCAGCCCT
>CM019926.1:4301005-4646956 GCA_009764595.1 Geothlypis trichas
TGCTGGACTCGGCAGCGCTGCTCAAGGAATAAATTCAAACACCATCAGGGCAGATCAATAGCTTTTCTCACAACCCACCAGTGACCGTGTCTGGGCTCAGCAGCTGCAGCTCAGACTCACTCTTCACACAGCTTTTACATGGATTAAATCCCAGCAGAAACAAAAAAAGAGTGGGAAAAAAGTTGGGAGTAAAATCGGCTCCAGCACGAACCCCCAGTGTCAAGGTCAAGCCCAAACCATTTATTCCTTTAGGTGATGGGAAGTGTGCATTGGATTTCCAGGATGTTAAAATGCCTTTTTACAATGGGCAAACCTCACAAAATGTGTCTGCAGGGCCTGGATCCCACCTGGGGTGAGGCATGGATGGGCTGGGAACAGTGGAAGGGACAAGAGTTGGGACAAGAGGATGCTCAAGGCTCCCACAGCCCAAACCATTCCATGGTTCCATGACTACTCCACACTGCAGGAGCACTGCAGGAGCTTCTCTGTGACTGTGTCTGGGCTCAGCAGCTGCAGCTCAGGCTCACTCTTCACACAGCTTTTACATGGATTAAATCCCAGCAGAAACAAAAAAAGAGTGGGAAAAAAGTTGGGAGTAAAATCGGCTCCAGCACAAACCCCCGGTGTCAAGGTCAAGCCCAAACCATTTATTCCTTTAGGGGATGGGAAGAATGCATTGGATTTCCAGGATGTTAAAATGTCTTTTTACACTGGCCAACCCTCACAAAATGTGTCTGCAGGGCCTGGATCCCATCCGGGGTGAGGCGTGGACGGGCTGGGAGCAGTGGAAGGGACAAGGGCTGGGACAAGAGGATGCTCAAGGCTCCCCCAACCCAAACCACTCCATGATTTCGTGACTATTCCACACTGCAGGAGCACTGCAGGAGCTTCTCTGTGACCGTGTCTGGGCTCAGCAGCTGCAGTTCAGACTTACTCTTCACACAGCTTTTACATGGATTAAATCCCAGCAGAAACAAAAAAGAGTTGGAAAAGGAGTTGGGAGTAAAATCGGCTCCAGCACAAACCCCCAGTGTCAAGGTCAAGCCCAAACCATTTATTCCTTTAGGTGATGGGAAGTGTGCATTGGATTTCCAGGATGTTAAAATGTCTTATTACACTGGCCAAGCCTCACAAAATGTTTCTGCAGGGCCTGGATCACATCTGAGGTGAGGCATGGACGGGCTGGAAGCAGTGGAAGGCACAAGGGCTGGGACAAGAGGATGCTCAAGGTTCCCACAGCCCAAACCACTCCATGATTCCACGACTATTCCATGACTATTCCACACTGCAGGAGCTTCTCTGCTGGGCTGGTGAGATGCTGTCATCCCCTTCAGCAGATTGATAAAAAACCCCCAAATCAGGCAGGATTTGGGGCACATCTCCCCAGGCTCCACGTGCACCTGAGAGCTCACCCGTGAGTCATGAGGCCGGGCAGGAATTGCGCATCCCTGCAGTCATTCACGGCTCCATGGCAAGTCATGAGATATTTGGTATTTTCCTTCCAGCAAACAAAAGCAGATGATTAAGGAAGAGGCGCAGCTTGCTCGCTTTCAGGAGGAAGACAGCTTGCAAAATGCAACTCTCAGAGCTTCAATAAAACTCCAGAAAGCAAATAAACAGCCTGGCTGAGAGGAGAGCGCTCCCAGTTCCCTGAGTTTTAAGCCAAAATTGGGATTTTTGGGGGGAAGGATGGGGATTACCTCCTGTAAAACTGGCACCAGCGAAATGTCAGGAGAGCGTGGATGCTGAAATGCCAGGACAAATGCGTGTCACAGCCCCAGCTTGACTTTTCAGACTATACAGACATCAGAAACTTCCAAAGCTTTGGGTGGAAAACCATCTCCAAATGGGAAACCAAAAAGAAAGCAACGGAGTTTCATCTTTCTTCGAATTTTATTTCACTTTTTTTGTTATTATTTTCGTTTCCAAAGCCTGTTTTGCCTAAGGCAGCGTGTTTATACAAATTGCCACACTCTCACGAGAAAATAATAAAAAAACCAGAACTATTTGCAGATGGAAAAATATTCTGTCAGAAATTTCCTGGCCACCTCTCCATTTCATGCCAACGCTCTGAAGGGCTATAAATGACTGTAGAGCAGCAAATTTGGCTACTGAGATTTTGAACCATGGTGTAGCAGCTCTCTATGCACAGGATTTAAAACCCCCCACTTATTTTACATTTTTCTGCACAACTATCTCTCCACTATAAAATATACATGGGCACATTGATCGCTCTAGTGATCAAATATCTCCCCCTTCAAAAATACAGCCCATCCAGAAATGCAAGCATCCAAATTAAGAATGAGTCGGAGACCTGAATTGCAAATGAATCAATTCCTTCCTCCAAAAAGAATAATAAAAAAATAAATATCCAGTCAAGCAAGACCAGAATGGGCTGGTTAATAATTGATATTTACATTTCTCCCGTGTCTGATCAAAGGATTTGATTGCATGACAAATGAGGAAATTACTGTAAAATATGATACATCCATTAAGAACACAGATGCAGCAGATAGGACGTGGGGCCCTGGTGATGCCAGGCCTGTGCAAAGGGGCTGGGCTGGGGGAGAGAGAGGAAATCGGGGATTGGTCTCTGCTCTGCAGGAAAAATGGGAAAAGGGGCTGGGGCAGGGGCTGGGACCCTCCCTGAGGTGAGAGAATGGGGCTGGACCCCACAGCAGCCTGGGGCACCTTGGAGCTGCTCTGGGGGTCCCTCGGGGATCCTGGGGGTCCCTGGGGCTCCTATGGATCCTTGGGGATTCCTATGGGTCCCTCTGGGCTCCTATGGGAAAACGAGGGCAAAATTATTCCTCCAGTTATTGCTGCGAATATGTTAAACACGGGAAATAGGAAGAATTACATATTAAGCGTATTTATATAAAATATATTTAACATATTTACAAATAGATATTATATATTGCCTTTTATATATTATCTATTATATATTACATACTGCTATAAATAAATAAATAAATAATATCTATAATATATTATATATATTATAGATATATTATAAAATATATTTTATATCATTATACATAAATAAATATTATATATCATATATCATATATCACATATCATATTATATATCATATATCATATATATAATATTATATATAGCGTATCCTATATTAATCATATTATATATTGTTATAAATAAATAAATAAATCTTGTATGTAATATATTATATTACAACATATTATAATATATTAGATATAATTTATGATATATATTTCATATTATTATACATAAATATAATAGAATATAGAATATAGAATATAGAATATAGAATATAGAATATAGAATATAGAATAATATATATATTATGATAAATAAATATAAATCTATTAAATGTTAAATATGGGAGATGGGAAGCACATGAAGGATTTTCTCAGTGTCGGGGTGTGTTAAAGGCGGGGCTCACAGCGCCTGCAATACACGCGGTCGGGGCAGGACCCCCCAAAACCCCCCAAAACCCCCGCGCTCCTCGCGCCTCCGCTCCCACGTGCGCGGCGCCTTAAAGGCGCGGCCACGCCCTAAACTCCCGCGGTGACGTCAAAGCCCCCGCGGGCCCCTCCCGGCGCTGCGGGGCGTGTCCGGGGTGTCCCGCCCCGCGGTGACGTCACGCGGCGGCCCGGGGAATGACATCACCGGTGCGAGCGGGCGGCGGGCGGGAGCGCGGCTCGCCGCAGTGTCCCCGCGCCCGGCGCGGCCCCGGCTCGCCAGCCCCGGGCGGAGCGGAACGGGCGGCGGCGGAACGGGCGGCGGCGAGGCGGAGCAGGGCCCCGCGCAGCCCCTCCGCCGGCAGCATGGCAGCGGGCGGCCGCGCCGGCAGGTACCGGCGGCGCGGTATAGCGGGGCACGGTGCGGGAGCGCTCCGCTCCGCCGCGGGGCTGGGGAGGGGTCGCGGTATATGGGGGAGCGCGGAGGGGGGTGAGGGGTGGTGGGGTTGTATCGGGGAGCGCTCGGGAGGGGTGGGCAGGCGGGCGGGGGGCTCGGTGCGGGGGCGCGGCCGGTGCCGATGGGGGGTCGCGGGTGGGTGGCACCGGAGAAGGGGGGGCGTGTTGTGGGGGGGATGTATGGGAGGGGTAGGGGGGGAAGGGGCCGCGCTATAGCGGGGGATGCGGGGAGGGGGCGCGCCGGACCGCGGGCACGGGCAGGGGCACCGGGGTGCGCTGGAGCTCGGGCGGCTCTGCCCGGCCGGGGGGTCCTGGGGCAGAGCCCGCCCCACGCCCCGCTCCGTGCCCCGCCGCGCCGCGATGTGTCCGCGCCCGGCTCCATCCCCCGCCCCGCTGCCCGGTGCCTCCCCCCCGCTTTAGGACCCCCGGTTCCCCGCCGTGCTCTTTTCTCGCTGCCGCCGCGCCCCCGCCCCGTCCCTCCGGCGCCTCCCGAGCGCGGTCCCCGCGGGTTCGGGGTTCGGGGTGCGGCCCCGCGCGGGGCTGTGCGGGCTCCGGCATCACCGCCGTGCTCAGGGCTGCGCTCCCGCGGGGAGCGCCGTGGGACCGCCCGTGCCGGGTGATGCTCGGCACAACCGTCCGGGGCTTCCCCAGCTCCCGGCTCCGGGCGCGTTGGGATGCTCCGGTGGTGGAACCCGGTGCCGCTCCCCGCTCCCGGCACGTTGGGATGCTCCAGTGGTGGAGCCGGTGCCGCTCCCAGCTCGTTGGGATGCTCCGGTGCTGGAGCCGGTGCCGCTCCCAGCTCGTTGGGATGCTCCGGTGCTGGAGCCGGTGCCGCTCCCAGCTCGTTGGGATGCTCCGGTGCTGGAGCCGGTGCCGCTCCCCGCTCCGGGCACGTTGGGATGCTCCGGTGGTGGAGCCGGTGCCGCTCCCGGAGCGGCATCGCCGGGATGCGGTGTCGGAGGAGCCATCGGAGCGTTGTTGCTCTGTGCGGTGCCGTATCCTGGTGACACGGCTGTGTCCCCCCAGACGCCGCGCTGCCTTGTCCTGCCGCCACCCCGAGCCCCGCAGCAGGTGGGGTTTGCCCCGCTGTCATCGGCTGTAGCAAGGAAGGGACGTGGATCACCCCAAAACAGCCAAATTCCCGTGTTGGGGAGGTTTCTTCCCCTACACCAAACCTCCCCCTTCTGAAAGGGGAATCGGCTCCGGCGCTGGGGACAGCCCTGGAGTCACAGAGGGACACCCCTGGGGTGACAGCAGCTGGTGTTTTCCATCTGCCCTCGGGGATTTCAGCTGAAATCTCCAGCCCTGGCATCATCCCGCAGCCGGCAAGAGCCAAAATTTGTCACAATGAGGGTGAAACCCCGCCACCCCTTCAATAGGAGCAATGATGAATAATGTTTGTGCTTCCCCGGGAGGATCCCGTTCCTGTCCCTGCTGGGCGGGCAGACGGTGCAGTGTGGGATGAGGGGACAGTGCGGCTGTGGGGGTGACAGCCCTGGCATCTGCAGGGTGGATCTGGACTCCCTGGGGCAGGGGACATCTCTGCTCTTGGGGTGTTCCCCCTCTCCGAGTCCCGGGAGGCTTTGCTCCCACAAAGGTGGAAGGAAAAAAGCAGATTTGTTTTTTCTGAGGGGGTTCAGCCCTTCTGTGGGGTGAGGGCAGTGCCACCCATCCCCTCCTGGGTGTGCAGGGGATGCTCCTGTGGCACTCCTGCTGCTCTCACAGCTTGGCTTGACCATGACAAAATACTCAGGATTTCTATGATTTTCCCCCATAAATGGTGTTTTGGGGGTTGTGTAGCTGCGCCTGGCCAGAGGAGCTGTGTGTGTCACCTGGAGGGGGTCTGGCTGTGGGGGTTTGGGCTTTTTGTCCCTGTGAGGGCTCTCAGTGAGGGAAATGGAGCTGCTGGGCACAAAGGCTGCTGGGTTCAGCAGGGCAGGGCGTGTGCTGATGGAGAGACCCCTCCTGCCTTCCCCAGGGAAAAGATACCCCCCCTTCTGCACACCCAGCAGTGGGAATGCTGTTAATTGTTCCCTGCCAGATTGACTTATAAATTAACAGGTTTGCTGGCACTCTCCTCCTCCTTCCTGTGCGTGGTAAAGGCCCATATTTCAGATGGGGAAAAAGTCATAAATACTTTGAGTAATGTGCGAGGAGCTTCCAGCTGAAGCTGTGCCACCAAGGGCTGTGGGGAGAGGGGTGCCCTGCAGCAGAGCTGTTTGTACCCTCGGCTGTGGGGTGATGGAGGGGATGGGCAGCAGCTCCTCGGGTCCTTTGGTGGCTGTCTGTGGCTCTTTGTGCCCCCCTCTGATGCTCAGTGGGTTGATAAATGCAGGTTTGCTAAACAAAGCCTCATCCTGGGGCATCCCTTTTGTCTCATCCCGAGGGGAGCAGCTTTGCTCTGCCTTTTGCTGGGTGCTGGGGAGTGTGACATCTTCCTGAAGCTGCAGAGGACAAACCTGGCTTTGCTGTCTCTCCAGGAGGCTGAATTCCTGTCAGAGCCCTAATCCTGCTGCTGCCTTGGGAATAGAGGTGGGACTGAGGCTGGAGAGGCAGCTGAGCCCCAGCCAGGTGGGATGGCCAAGGAGGTGACGTGGCCAAGCTCTGGGGAGACTGAGGCTGGAGAGGGGAGGTGTTGGTGGCTCCTCAGAGCCCTGGAACAGCTCCAAAGGGCTCGGGCATCCTAAAGCACCCCAGAGCTGATTTTGAACTGGGAAAGGGCTGGAGCCATCCTAAAGCACCCCAGAGCTGATTTTGAACTGGGAAAGGGCTGGAGCCATCCTAAAGCACCCCAGAGCTGACTCTGACCTGGCAAAGTGCTCGAGCCATCCTAAGGCACCCCAGAGCTGATTTTGAATCGGGAAAAGGCTTGAGCCATCCTAAGGCACCCTAGAGCTGATATTGAGGCAGGAAAGGCTCAAAAAATCTATCCTTGGTAATTTAGCCTGGCTGACTCTGAGCTGGGAAAGGGCTCAGGCCATCCTAAGGCACCCCAGAGCTGACTCTGGGTATCCTAAAGCACCCCAGAGCTGATTTTGAGCCACGAAGGGCTGGAGCCATCCTAAAGCATCTCTGAGCTGAGAAAGCGCTCGAGCCATCCTAAAGCACCCCAGGTCTGATTTTGAGCCAGGAAAGGGCTCAGACCATCCTAAAACACCCCAGAGCTGATTTTGAGCCAGGAAAGGGCTCAGACCATCCTAAAGCACCCCAGAGCTGATTTTGAGCCAGGAAAGGGCTCAGACCATCCTAAAACACCCCAGAGCTGACTCTGAGCCGGGACACCCCAACCTGAGGCTGCTCTGAGCTCCCTGGGGCGGCTCCCCAGGCTGGCAGCCCGTCCAGCTGCTCTCCCAGAGCAGAGTTACTCCAGGTAGTAAACGGTGAGCCGTGGATGCTCTCCCCACGTGGAGCGTGGGAGGGGAGCTGTGTGACGGACGGAGCGCGGCCCGTGGCACGGGCTGCGTTTGAACTCGCTCTGTGCCCTGCTCAAGCAGTTTTTCTTTTGCTCAAGCAGTTTTTCCTTTGCTCATGCGGTTTTTCTTTTGCTCAAGCATTTTTTCTTTTGCTCAGACACTTTTGCTCGCACAGTTTTTCTTTTGCTCAAACAGTTTTTCCTTTGCTCAAACAGTTTTTCCTTTTCTTGCGCAGTTTTTCTTTTGCTCAGTTTTTCTTTTGCTCAAGCATTTTTTCTTTTGCTCAGACACTTTTTCTTTTACTCAAACAGTTTTTCCTTTGCTCAAGCAGTTTTTCTTTTGCTCAAGCAGTTTTTCCTTTGCTCGCGCAGTTTTTCCTTTTCTCGCACAGTTTTTCTTTTGCTCAAACAGTTTTTCCTTTGCTCAAACAGTTTTTCCTTTGCTCACGCAGTTTTTCTTTTGCTCAAGCATTTTTTCTTTTGCTCAGACACTTTTCTTTTGCTCAGACACTTTTTCCTTTGCTCAGACACTTTTTCTTTTGCTCATACAGTTTTTCTTTTGCTCACACAGTTTTTCTTTTACTCAGACAGTATTTCTTTTACTCGCACAGTTCTTCTTTTGCTCAAGCATTTTTTCTTTTGCTCAGACACTTTTCTTTTGCTCAGACACTTTTTCCTTTGCTCAGACACTTTTTCTTTTGCTCATACAGTTTTTCTTTTGCTCACACAGTTTTTCTTTTACTCAGACAGTATTTCTTTTACTCGCACAGTTCTTCTTTTGCTCAAGCATTTTTTCTTTTACTCAAACCGTTTTTCTTTTACTCAAACACTTTTTCTTTTGCGTTGCAGAGCTAAAATTGCCAGTGTAGGAACCCCGAGAGAAAGGGAAGGCAGATCTCACCCGAGTCAGTGTGGGCAGTGCCAGCCTGTGGTAAGGAGAGAGAGGTTTCTCAGTTGCATTAAAAAGATGCTGCTAAGTACTTTAATCTGCACTCGCTGAACTTGGAGCTTGAAATTCTTCTTATATGAGTTGATAAGAACGTGCGTATTATTCACAACTCTCTCCTCAAAAAAAAGGGAAAATCTGTAAATGACTTCTGTTAAATATCATTGCTTCAACAGCGTGAAAAATGTGCCTGGCTTGTACTCCAAAGAATCCCTTCCCTGGCCCAGCTGAGTCCATCTGTGAAGCTCTTTGGTTCCTGCAGGGGATGGAGGGAATGGGGTCAGGCCCTGGGGGCTTTGCTGTCTCTGGGCACAACCCCCAGGACATGTATTTTATTATTTTTTTAATATTTGCAAATGGAAAGAGCCAGCCAGGCTGGGCAGCTTCTGGCTATGTCAGTATTGCTTTTTAAAAATTGTGGTCGATTTTAAACCTCTGAGCCCTGAAGTGGTAACGCTCGGTCCAGGTTCCTTTCTGCAAAGTTTATTACACAATAAGCTGGAACAATCTGCAGGCTCTGTTTGTTAGACCTTTCTTTTTACTCTTGTCCTCTCTTTCTGATTATTTTCTTTATAACTTGACCGATTTTTTTTGGTTTTCCTTGACATCAGCCTAGAAAACTGGAAATTGTCTTTTATTTCCCCCTGTCTTTCAACTCATAAACCCTCCAGAGTTCTGAGCCTGATCCAACATAATTCTTTCGGACTTTTTATTTTCTTTTCTAGCTTGGGTATCGTTGTCTTGCCTTGGTAATTTATCCAGCTTGGCGTTCCTGCTGCAGAGCCTGCCTGTGCTGTTGGATTATTTGCTCATCCCACATGCCCATGCTGAGCTGCCTGCCCTGCAGCCCCCAGCATCCTCCAAAAAATCAGGAATTTTCAAAGCCACCTTGCCTTCTTAACAAGGAGCTGGTTGGGAGGCGTCGTTTCTTTGAATTATATTTATTATTTTTTATAACTGTGAAGCCTTTTGGCTCCTGAGAGCCCCAAATAGGTGGGAACAGCCCAGGGAGGGGCAGAGGTGCTGCCCTGCAGAGGAAGGAGAGGATGAGCATCCCTGGGATGAGGAGGAGGAGGAAGCAGGTACACTCACCTGGAGGTGCAGCACGGAGCTGGTCAGGGATGCTCTGGAGCCAAAGGAATCATGAGAGTGACACAGCCCAGCTGATGGAAAGGGGGACACAGCAGCACCCAACCCAAAGCTGGGGTTTCTCCCTCTTCCTGACTCCTGCTCCATATCCTGCCATGGTCCTGGAGCCTCACCTGAGCTCACCTCCTCCAAAAAAACCAGGAATTTTCAGAGCCACCTTGCCTTCTTGACAAGGAGCTGGTTGCGAGGTGTCGTTTCTTTGAGCTTTATTTATTATTTTTTATAACTGTGAAACCTCTTGGCTCCTGAGAGCCCCAAATAGGTGGGAACAGCCCAGGGAGGGGCAGAGGTGCTGCCCTGCAGAGGAAGGAGGGATGAGCATCCCTGGGATGAGGAGGAGGAAGCAGGTACACTCACCTGGAGGTGCAGCACTGAGCTGGTCAGGGATGCTCTGGAGCCAAAGGAATCATGAAGGATGACACAGCCCAGCTGATGGGAAAGGGGGACACAGCAGCACCCAACCCAAAGCTGGGGTTTCTCCCTCTTCCTGTCCCCTGCTCCATATCCTGGTCCTGCCATCCTGGAGCCTCACCTGGGCTCCTGCAGCTTTGGGAATGGCTTTGCACAGCTCCTGGTGCAGCAGGAGGGATTTAGGAGCCAACCCTGAGGGCAATGGGATTTCAGCATTCCTGCTGTCCATGCATTGCTATCACTCAGTGAGTGGTGCTGCACATCCAGGATCCATCAGAACCTCCCTGCTCCAGTTCCCTGGCAACATTTGCACAAAAACAAGAGCTGCTCTAGATTAGGCAGCAGATACTAGTTTGTCTAAACAGGTTTAAAAACCTATCAAATTAAACTGGGCCAGGCAACTCGTACAATGTGTACACCTAAATTGGTTTAACATTTGCATAAATCAGATTAAATCGGGGCTGTGGGATGGCTCAGGTTGGGCAGCCTGTGGCTGTTTGTGCCCAGCTTCTGGAGTTCTCCACTCCTGCTGCTCTGTCAGGGTTGTTTTTGCATGGCAGCAGCTGAATCTCTTGTTTTCAGCCCCATTTCATAGGGGAGTGCTCTGTCAGTGCTGGTGTACACCACACCAGGGGCTGCAGTGACCTCTGAGCAGCTGGGCTGTCCCCACCCAGCCTGGGGACACGGCTGGATTGGCTGCAGCCACAATTTAGAACATGTGGCAGGTCCTGCAGGGGCTTGCAAGAAGGATCTCTCCATCCAGGAGGGTTTTGAAGCTGTTGGGGTTTGAGGAGTGCAGGGTTCACAGGTGAATCCACACCTGGGCAGCTCCATGCCCAGCTCCTGCCTCTCCTGCTGCCATCTCTGCATCAGCCTTGGGGTTCTGGGGCATTCCCTGCAGGGATGTTGGTGATGGGGATTTTCCCCTGTTTTTCCTGTGGGGTTCTTGGGCATTCCCTGCAGGGATGATAGTGGGGATTTTCCCTTGGGGTTTTTGGGCATTTCCTGCAAGGATGATGATGGTGAGGATTTTTCCCTGCTTTCCCTTGGGGTTTTTGGGCATTCCCTGCAGGGATGATAGTGGGGATTTTCCCCCTGTTTTCCTGTGGGGTTCTTGGGCATGGCCTGCAAGGATGATATTGGGGATTTTCCCCTGTTTTCCCTTGGGGTTCTTGGGCATGGCCTGCAGGGATGAAGATGGTGAGGATTTTCCCCATTTTCCCTTGTTGTTCTTGGGCACTCCCTGCAGGGATGATGATGGTGGGGATTTTCCCCTGCTTTTCCTTGGGGTTTTGGGGCATTCCCTGCAGGGATGTTGGTGATGGGGATTTTCCCCTTTTTTCCTGTGGGGTTCTTGGACATTCCCTGCAGGAATGATGATGGGGATTTTCCCCTGCTTTTCCTTGGGGTTCTTGGGCATTCCCTGCAGGGATGTTGGTGATGGGGATTTTCCCCTGTTTTCCCTTGGGGTTTTGGGGCATTCCCTGCAGGGATGATAGTGGGGATTTTCCCCATTTTCCCTTCTCTCTGTGGGGCTGTGGGATCACTCGGGGTGCACAAGGCACAAGGCTGGGGACAAAGTGCTCTCCTTGCCCTTGCATGGAGCAGCCAGCTGGGGTGGCACATGCTGGGCATGGCAGGGAGCTGTGCTGTGTGTGTGGCTTCTCAAACTGGGCTGATCCCATCCAGGGAGAGCAGCTGCCTGCTCGGGGATCCAGGGCTTTGTCTCGTTGTGGTGCTGGAGCTGAATCTCCCCATCTTTCCCTCTGATCTGTTGTTTCATTCTTTCCTTCGTGGTGTCCCTGTATCCAGATCAGCCTTGTGAGTAATTCCACAGCTGATTTAAGTCTGGAAGCTGTTTTCTCATCGTGCTTCCCTCCATTTTGCCGTTGTGATCCAGCAGGGATGGACAGACCCTCTGCTGCCACAGGCGTGTGTGTGTGTGCAGCACAACCTGCAGCAGCTCCGGGTTTTTGGCTCTTTTTGAGCTAATCGTCAGCTCTGACATCACCAGTGTTTGTTCTGGTGCCTGTGAATCACAGATGGGTGCTGCTCCGGGCTCGCAGTGCTCGAGGTTTCCCTCCTGCTGCCTCTCTCCTTTGTTTCCCTGGCAGCAGCTCCAGTTCTTTCCCTGCTCGGGCTGCAGAGGGGGGCTGGAAAATGAGCAGCACTTTCCCCTTGGACATGTGGGAAGCAGAGGTGGCAGGCAGTGTGTCCTGCTGGGGTGGAAGGAGATGCTCTTTGAGGCTTCTTCTATCCCAAACCATCCCTCAGTTCTGTGAAGGGAGTTTCTCAGGCTGCTGGGGTTTCTACCATTAAAAACACCATCAGGAACACCAACTTGTTGTTCCTTGGGGTGGTTCCCATCCCCTCCAGGGATGAAGGAAGAGATGAGGATCTGACTCCATGTTTCAGAAGGCTGGATTTATTATTTTATTATATATATTATATTGGAACTATACTAAAAGAATAGAAGAAAGGAACTTGTTGTTCCTTGGGGTGGTTCCCATCCCCTCCAGGCTGGTGTCCCCAGGACAGGGGCAGGTGCTGCCACCTGGCCAGGTAGGACCTGCTTGACCTGAGCATCCTGAAAGGGCTCAGGGAGTGCTCAGGACACCCAGGAGCTCAGGGACAGGGGTGCTGCAGAGGGCTGGGCCCTGTGGTAGCCACTGGTTCTGTCCCATGGCCAGCAGTGCACCTCAGGTGTGCTGGTGTTCACAGGGTGAGGGAAGAGATGAGGATGTGACTCCATGTTTCAGAAAGCTGATTTATTATTTTATGATATATATTATATTAAAACTATACTAAAAGAATAGAAGAAAGGATTTCATCAGAAGGCTGGCTAAGAGTAGGAAAAGAAGGAATGATAACAAAGGTTTGTGTCTCAGACAGAGAGTCTGAGCCAGCTGGGCTGTGATTTGCCATTAATTAGAAACAACCACATGAGACCAATCCCAGATGCACCTGTTGCATTCCACAGCAGCAGATAATCAATGTTTACATTTTGTTCCTGAGGCCTCTCAGCTTCTCAGGACAAAAAATCCTAAAGGAAAGGATTTTCCATAAAAGATCTCTGTGACACTCAGCCCTGTGGCATTTTGAACCACCAGGTGCCACAGCCCAGCACCTCCCAGCCATGTCCTTCCCTCCAAGTCGCCATTTTATTTTTTTAAACGTTTCTGTATAACCGTACACTAACCTGTAAAAATTAGTTTAGGATGGCTGCCAAGAAAATCTCTGCAGTGCCTTGTGGGTAACTCCCTGTGAATTACCATAAAAGCTGTAGTGTGAGGCTGTGGTGGCAGTTGTGAGGATGCCAGTCATCGTGCTCTGTGTTTAAAATTCAGATGAATGTGGAAAATGCCTGCGTGGCTGGATTGCAGCAGCTCAGAGCACTCCTGGTGTCCCTGCCCTGCACCCACTCTGTGCTTTTTTCCTGCCCTCTTTTTTCCTGCCCTCTTACCTTCTTGACTGTAAAATGCAACAGGTAGCAAATTGTGGGCAAGCCAGTGGAGGGAGAGTGGTTTCTGATTGCTTCCTCCCTGGAGGCACCAAGCTCCTGCTTGCACAGAGCAGGGGCAATAATTCACTAAGGGAAGGGAAAATCCACTCCATAACCCTTCCCCTGCAATTAGTGATATGTTAACTGATGTTCAAAAAAATTTGAGTGCCCAAATTAAAGAAGATAGTAGTTCTTAGTTAGATAATTTGTTCCAAAAGTAGAGCTTTACACCTTAACTAAAACAACTTTACAAAATAAGTCTCTATGTCCTAAGTGTTTATTATTAATATTTTTTATATTTTTAATATTTTAATATTAATATATTTTAATATTTTTAATATTATTAATATTAATTAAGTGTTTAGTATTAATATTAATAGTAATTCCCTACATACTTCATTGTGTGCAAAAAATAATGAACAAAACAATCCGAAAAATTTTTATCATTCAAAAAACTAAGTTAAATAATAAAACCACAAAGAATGTTCGTAATCTTACCGAAATACCAAATTAAAGCATCAAAAAAAAATTTAACACCCTAAAATCGACAAAAAATTTTTAAAAAATAACTCGTAACTATTATCAGACATAATTCATTCACTTTTTCACTAACTAAACCTTCACAGCATTAAGTTGCTGTGCTATAACATAACAACGCTTCGTACCAACAAAAACAAACCTTCAACAAATAGTACCAAAAAATATTATAGCAAAACTAAAAAACACAAATAGTCAACGACACAAATATATATATATATATATATATATATATCAACACTGCCCAAGCCATGGCCCATTTCCAGGGCTCTCTGCTCCTGGGGTGCCCCAGATCTTGCTGTCCCCACATTCTGGGGGTGTCCCAAGCTGTGCTGTGGCTCCCTGGTCACCCAGCCCAGTTTTATTTTGCTGTTTCCCCTTGAAATGCAGAGTGTTTCTCTTTAGCTGTCACTGCTGCTGTTCCTCTGGAAATGCCAAGGTGACTGTGGGGCTCCTCAGCCCTGGAGCTGCTCTGCTCAGTGCAGGGCTTGGCAGGAGGTGGTGCAGATCTGCTGGGCATGATGGATCATTTCATTGAAATTCCCCTGAAATATAATATTCATCTTGGTGTCACCGTCCCCACCTTTATTATAGTTCACTGATAAACATCTGTAATCTGAGAGCCATCCTCACCCTGGCAATAATGAACACATTTCTGGAGCCAGGGAAGGTTGCTCAGGGATGTGTCCCTGCTCTCCCAGCCCTGGCTGATAAATAAAGCAAGAAGCCAAATCTGGTTTTTCCCCAGGTGGATTTACACGTGGCAATGTTGGGTTCAGGGCTCTAAAATGGTGGCAGTTGGATGTAACCTGGTGTCCCTAAATACCTAAAAGGGATTTCTGATAATACCTAACAGGGGTTTCTGATAATACCTAACAGGGATTTCTGACCACAGCCTCTGTCCTGGCTCTGGCTGAGGGTTCAGGGCACCACCCCAATGAATCCCCCCAATGCTGGGCAGCATTTTTCACCCTGTGGTAAATGCCTGCCCCTCTCCCAGCTGGATTCCAGCAGGAGGGGATGCAGCTCTCCCAGGATGCTGGGTAAGGCACATGGTTTTACCTTTTCCCTGCTGCTCCACAGGAGCTGACAGGACCAAACCCAGTGCCAGGAGTGGTTCCACCTCAGCAGCTCAGTGTGATCCCAGCAGCATTTCAGCAGGCTGGCCTGTCTGCTGCCATGAGGGGAGAGCCCCAGTGGCATTTCTGGCTCCTGGACTGCAGTGCTGATGGTCCTGAGGGGTTCAGGTGAGGCTGCTGGATTTTGGGAAAGAACACAGCCCTGCTGTGCTTCCAGCACTGCTCCCAAGCAATGGCATGACAGAGTCCATGCTTTTTCCAGTGCTCCCTGTGGAAAGCAGCTGCCCATGCTGATGGGAAGATTGATTTTTTCCAGGAGCCCAAAGCAAAACTCAGCATTCCCAAGGGCTGAGGCTGAACCAACAGTGAAGCTCTGAGCAGAGCTGGGTGCAGGGCAGAGCCCCAGACACCCTCACACATGTCCAGGTTCATCCAGGAGGGATGAGGATGAAGCTGGAGCCATCACCTTCATGTCCCAGCAGCATTTCAGCAGGCTGGCCTGTCTGCTGCCATGAGGGGAGAGCCCCAGTGGCATTTCTGGCTCCTGGATGCAGTGCTGATGGTCCTCAGGGGGTTCAGGTGAGGCTGCTGGATTTTGGGAAGGAACACAGCCCTGCTGTTCTTCCAGCACTGCTCCCAGGCAGTGGGATGACAGCTCCCATGGTTTTTGCAGTGCTCCCTGTGGGAAGCAGCTGTCCCAGAGCTGTGGAGAGCAGGAGCTCCCTTTGCTCTCTCTCCTCCTGGCGTGGGTGGCACCCATCCGGCAGCACTGGGGATGTGCTGCTCTAAAAATAACCAAAAATAGCAGCCAGGTTGCTCTGAAAGGAGGAAAAGAAGGAAGGTGGGAGGAACTGAAGTGTTTCTGAGGAGTAAGAGAGAAAGGTGAATGAAATGCTTGGTGGCTCTCACAGCTCCTCATGCCAAGGGTTGGGGCTCACATGGATTCCAGGGGTTTGTGGTGGGGCAGGGAGCTGGATTTGGGGCTGGCTGAGCAGTGATGGTGTGAAAAACGCCAATCACTTGTTCTTAAAATTTTTTAAAGTTTAATAGTAATAAAAGGGTTATAAAAATAGTAATACATCATAATTTAACAGTTTGAATTAGGACAATATGAGACAATAAATACAAAGAGTTACGGATGCCCAGGTACCTTTTTCTGGGCAGCCCGAGCCCAAAAAAGGACACCCATTAACAAAGGATTAACCCTTAAAAACAACAGCCTGTTGCACAGTCATACACCTCATACATGATGCATAAATTCCATTCAAACACAGGATTCTGTTTGGTCATTGCCAGCTTCTTCCTCTGAATCCCAACAGCACAGGAAGAAGTTTGTTTCTCCTGATAATGGAGCAATAAATTATTTTTCTCTGAAAGATTCAGGTGTCCTGTGGCTGCTATCTCACTGCGAGTCCTTCCTTTAAAAAAGTCTCCTACATAGCATAGTTTCTATTTTAACAATTTTCATAACCTAAAACTATATTTACCACAGTACTTGAGAGAATGAATACAGCATCGCTTTCTAACACAACACATATAACATTCATTTCAATATTTGCAAAAAACCAATCATAAAATACATACATTTTTCATGCTGATCCTCTCTAATATCATCCTAATCATTAAGAAGCTATGAACCAGCTTTTAAGCTAAAGAAAGAGGAGTTTCCCCCCTCCTTAATGATAAACCCTACCCCTGATTTTTTATCATGACTCACTTTCTCTTTAATCATCCAGCAGGGAAGGGAAGCTTGGGGAGAAGCTCCTGCCTGTCCTGCCAGGCTCCTTGCAGGGGACAGAGGGCTGTCCCCAAGGGCTCTGTGCCCCAGAGCCACTGTCCCCAGCCAGGCCAGCCCATGGAGCTCACAGGGTTGGATTTCTCATGTCGCAGACATTCTTTGTGAAAAATCCTTTCTGTAGGATTTTTGCTGCTGGAGCTGAGAAGCTCAGTAACAAATGTAAACAATTATTATCTGCTGCTGTGGAATGCAACAGGTCCACCTGGGATTGGTTTTCTGTGGATGTTTGGATTTACTGACCACTCATGGTGGAGCTGCTATTGCTCTCTGCTGAGACAGACCTTTGTTATTCATTCTTTCTATCTCTATTCTTAGCATAGCCAGCTTCTGAAGAAGCTCCTTTCCTTTCTATATCTATGTAGTATAGTTATAATGCTATATATATATCATAATATATAGCAATATATAATAAATAATATATAATATAATAATATAATATATATAATACAATAAATAATATAATATAAAAATAATATATAATATATAATATATAATATATAATATATAATATATAATATATAATATATGATATATGATATATGATATATAATATATAATATATATGTAATATACAATATATAATATATAATATATAATATATATTTGTATAGTAGATAATATATAATATAGAATGTGTTTGTATAATATATAATGTATAATATATAATATATAATATAATATAAAAAATAATATATAATATAATATAAAAATAATATATAATATAATATAAAAAATAATATATACTAAAATATATATAATATAATAAATCAAGCCTTCTGATCATGGAATCAAGATCCTGACTCTTCCATCCTCTACAAACCCCTGTGACCACTGCCAGCATTCTCCCTTGCAGCCCTCAGAGGCAGGCTGTCATTAGCTGTGCTGTCTGTAACCCGATCTCCCATCCCTGTGCTTTGTTCTTGACTTACCCTTGGCGTTCCCCAGTGTCTCTGAGCAGGCTGTGTGCCTTGTCCATGGCCCATTCTGCAGACAGACAGACAGACAGACAGACAGAGGCTCTGGAGGCAGGGCAGTGCCCTGGGCAGTGTGTCCTCCCAGAGCCTTGTTCTCCTCCAGCCCCTCTGAACCTTCTCATGAGGAGCATTTAGGGGCAGCTCAATTGCAGGTTTTTTCTAGGAAGTATCAGAGGAGCTTGTGGTCCTCACATCAGGGCCCTGGAACACTCTGCAGAGAGCTTTAATCTTAAAATAAAATCAAAGCAAGGCTTTCAACTTGGATTTTCTTTGGAAGTCACTTTATTTTAAACCCTTTTTTTTTTTCTCCTTTAGGAGTGAAAAAGCCCCACATCAGGAAATCTTGCCTATGTAAATAATTTTTGGGCTTGGGCTTTTTGAAGTTGCAAGAAGGGATGTGGTGCTCAGTGCCCTCTGGAGTCCTGTCTGTCCATCCCCTGCCATCTGTATGTGCATCTCAGCTTGTAGAACAACCTCAGGGTGTGGATGAGGGCAGGGCAGAGGTGCCAGGGCTGGGATTGGACACTGTGATATATTATTTATATCATAAAATAATAAATCCAGCCTTCTGAAACACGGAGTCAGATCCTCATCCTTCCCTCATCCTGAGACCCCTGTGAGCACCATCACACACCCCCTGTGCTGTGCTGGGAGCTCTGTGTGGGCTGGTGGCCCTGTCCCCAGCAATCACAGTGGCCCTGTCTGCCCTGTCCCCTTCAGACTGAGCAGGGGGAACTCTTGGAGAGCTTCTCCCGACCTTTCCAGCTCTGTGCCCTCAGCTGCCACCAAGTGACACGGTGACATTTCCAGTCTTGAATGTCTGAGCAATTCTATGAAAAAAAAAATTTAAAAAGCCGGCAGAAATGAAATGCTTTGGCTTTTTGTCTCTGACAAATTGGATTTGTTAACCTGAAGCTTCATCTGTCAGCTGGCAGGGCCCCTCTGCAGCTGGCAGCCTTTGGGATGGTGGGAAGAGGAGTGGAAGTGTCTGGGACAGGAGGGAGAGGGAGGGGTGGTACCTGCAGTGGGATATCTGCTGCATTTTCAGCTGTGCATCTCTGGAGGCCCTTTTGGAAGGGATGGAGCAGGGTCAGCCATGGAGCCACAGATGGGTTGGGTTGGGAGGGACCTTGAAGTTCATCCAGTGCCACCCCTGCCATGGCAGGGGCACCTTCCAGTGCTCCAAGCCCTGTCCAGCCTGGTGCTGGGTGCTTCCAGGGATCCAGGGGCAGCCACAGCTGCTCTGGGCACCCTGTGCCAGGGCCTGCCCACCCTCACAGGGAGGAATTCCTGCCCAACATCCCATCCATGCATCCCAACAACCCATCCCATCCATCCCTGCCCAACATCCCATCCATCCCTGCCCAACATCCGATTCCTTCCCAATATCCCATCCCATCCCTTCCCAATATCCCATCCCATTCCTGCCCAAAATCCCACCCCATTCCTGCCCAAAATCCCACCCCATTCCTGCCCAACATCCCATCCAATCCCTTCCCAACATCCCATCCCATCCCATCCCCTTATGCCATCCCCTTGTACCATCCCATCCCATCCCATCCCATCCCCTTATGCCATCCCCTTGTACCATCCCATCCCATCCCATCCCATCCCATCCCCTCCCATCCCATCCCATCCCATCCCATCCCATCCCATCCCATCCCATCCCATCCCATCCCATCCCTGCCCTCTCCCAATGGGAAGCCATCCCCCCTTGTCCTCCCAAGTCCCTCCCCAGCTCTCCTGCAGCCCTGGTAGGTTCTGGAAGGTTCTCTCAGGTCTCCCTGCAAGCCCCCAGCAGGGCGTGTTGGGGCAGGGCAGGGCTCTGAACCTCAGAGAAAGGAAAACCAATTCTTCTCATTTGCTGTGCCTGTGTTTGTGCCAAAGCAGAATGCTGGGAGCACAAACCCTGTGGGGAACATTTGAAGGAGCTGGGGCTGTTCAGCCTGCAGAAGAGGAGGCTCAGAGGTGACCTCATTGCTCTCTACACCTTCCTGAAGGGAGGCTGCAGACAGGTGGGGTTGGTCTCTGACAGAACCAGAGGACACAGCCTCCAGCTACAGCAGGAAAGGGATAGGTTGGATATTAGGAAAAAATAAATAAAGTACTGGGATGCTCTTCCCAGGGAGGTGGTGGAATCACCATCTCTGGATGTGTTTAAGGAAAGACTGAACATGGCACTGGGTGCTGTGGCCTGGTTGAGGTGTCAGGGCATGGGTTGGGCTCTTCCACCCTCATTTCTGTGATTGATTCTGTGCCTGGAACCTGGTTCCTGCTGGATGCCAGTGATGGATCAGATCCTCAGCCTCATCCTTAGGCTGTGGATGTCTTCATCTCATGGTGTGAGGCTGGATTGTTCCAGCAGAGCCTCTGGGTTGTGCTGGAGCCTCCATGTGTCCCCATCCCAGCAGGCAGGGCCCTCAGCACCAGCTCCTGATAACCTCGTGTGGCAGCCACTGCCAGCAGCCCAGCCCTGCTCTGGCACAGAAAGGACAAATTAAATAAACATGCTTGATTGCTTAAACATTTGTTTTTTAAATTAGCAGCAGCTTTTTTATATTAAACTCTGTGGATATGCTGCTGGGGAACACTTCAGCAAGTTGTTTTTTGGGGTTTTTTTTTCTTCCTGGTGCTACTTTTTCCAGAGTGGTTCGTGATTTAGAAACCAAATGCAAAATGCAGGCCAAGTTTGAGGTTTAATCCAGCAGAAGATGTGGATGGGAAGGAGCTGCAGTGCTTGGAGCTCTGGGGCCCTGTTTGGATGCATGATGGGACAGGCCTTGAAGGCAGCAGCATTTGTAAATTGTGCTGGGGAGAAGTGTCTGAATTATAGAATCCCAGAATGGTTTGGGTTGCTTGGAAAGGACCTTAAAGATGATGTTTTTCCAATCCCCAACCCCTTCCACTGGCCCAGGTTGCTCCAAGCCCCATCCAGCCTGGCCTTGGACACTCAGCAATGGCTCAAGGTGCTCCATGGCTGTCCCCAGCTCCTTGCAGGAAGTTTCAGTTGCCCATAAATTGTCCAAATGCTGGAATCTGCTGCAGGAAGGTGTTTGGAGATCTGTGCATGGTCTGTGTGCTGGCAGGGAGTGGATTTGCAGCCTTTGCACCGTGCTCTGGGTGGGCTGGCCTTGGGCACCATCCCTTTGGTGGCACAGTTGGTGTCCCTGCTCCCACCCTTCCCTGGCTGTGCCCTGACGAGGTAGACGGGAGACCTGCTCATCCTCTGATGACCGAAAAATCTCGGATTTATTGATTAACAGAAACACTTTTATAATCACAGTAATAAGGCTCATACATATTGCAAAACTAAAGCTCACTATTGGTCAGCTATAAAAAATCAATCCCACCTTTCTCAAGATGTTTGTGGCTTCTTTTTTACCTCCTGTTATCACATAATTTATAAAACAACTTCTTGCTCAAAGAAACCATGGCCTTGAATTAAGCAGCTGTTGCTTTCTCAGATGTACTTTCTCATGTTTCTTTTCCCATGGACTATGTCTCAGTAAAAAACTGTCCACAGTGCCCCTGGCTTTGTGTGTGTCCTGTGTGGATGGCAGAGCCAGCCCAGCGTGAGGGTGCAGCCTGTGTGCCCCTGGATGCTGCTGTGAGAGGAGCCAGCACTGCTAATTGGCATCTCTGGAAGGCACAATGAGCAGCTGATGCTGCAGCTTGACCTTGCTTGGAGCATGTGGGGCTTGGCTGCTCCCACAGCCTTGCCCTCAGTGTCCTGGAACAGCATCTGTGCAGGGGGGTAACCCAAAATCCACGTGTGGATGGCCTGGGTGCCTGCAGGAGCCCCATCCTGCTGGGGCTGGGGGCAGAGCACAGGAGCTGTGACTGTAAAATAGAATAAATCGAGTTCCACACTCCCACTGCTTTTTGTGTCATCCCTCTGGGTTGTTCTGAGTTCAGGGACCAGCCTGGCTTGGGGGAGCCCACGGGCTGGTGCTGCTCATTTTCCCTCTGCACGGACTGCAGGGCACATCCTTAATTTTTTAATTAGTGGCTGCATCCCCCATGAGCACAGCTCCAGCTCAGCTGAGTGTCCATGCATGGATGGAGGAGTGCCTCCATCCAAGCCCTGGGCAACAAGCAGTGGCTTTTATTGTTGTTTTGTTTTTTACCTATTAAAGGTTTAATAAATGGAATTAAATACTGTGAAACTTAAGGTAATTAAATGTGGAAGCAGAAGGAAAAGAATTGTAAAGCATCCTCTCCAGGAAACTAATAGGCTGCATGCCTCCTTATCTTAATGATTTTCATAATTTAGCTGAATGCAGAGATAATGGATCTGATGAACCTTTCTGGAGCTGATCTGAGATTGAATGGGCGCCTTGCTGGGGAGGTGCAATCAGTGTGCCTGGGCAGGGAGATAAGAGCAGGAGGGGCTGGGACAGAGGCTTCCCATCCATCCATCCATCATCCATCCATCCATCCATCCATCCATCCATCCATCCATCCATCCATCCATCCATCCATCATCCATCTATCCATCCATCCATCCATCCATCCATCCATCCATCCATCCATCCATCCATCCATCATCCATCTATCCATCCATCATCCATCATCCATCCATCCATCCATCATCCATCCATCCATCCATCCATCCATCCATCCATCCATCCATCCATCCATCCATCATCCATCCATCCATCCATCATCCATCCATCCATCCATCCATCCATCCATCCATCCATCCATCCATCCATCCATCATCCATCCATCCATCCATCCATCCATCCATCCATCCATCCATCCATCCATCATCCATCCATCATCCATCCATCATCCATCCATCCATCCATCCATCCATCCATCCATCCATCCATCCATCCATCCATCCATCCATCCATCCATCCATCATCCATCCATCCATCCATCCATTCTGTGTTCACAGGGGTTTTGGATGAGGGAAGAGATGAGGATCTGACTCCGTGTTTCAGAAGGCTTGATTTATTGTTTTATGATATATATTATATTAAAACTATACTAAAAGAATAGAAGAAAGGATTTCATCAGAAGACTGGCTAAGAATAGAATAGGAAGGAATGATAACAAAAGTTTCTGTCTCGGACAGAGAGTCTGAGCCAGCTGGGCTGTGATTTGCCATTAATTAGAAACAACCAACATGAGACCAATCCCAGATCCACCTGTTTCATTCCACAGCAGCAGATAATCAATATTTACATTTTATTCCTGAGGCCTCTCAGCTTCTCAGGAGGAAAAAATCCTAAGGAAAGGCTTTTCCATAAAATATGCCTGTGACACCGTGCAGGCTGAGTGCTCCCCCCTTCCCACCTGGAATTACCTGGGGACACTCTGCAGCCCTGGGCTCCCTGTGCCAGCAGGCTCTGCCTCCCTGCAGCACCTCTGACCCTGTG
Organism: Geothlypis trichas; assembly: GCA_009764595.1. Lineage (NCBI taxonomy): Eukaryota > Metazoa > Chordata > Aves > Passeriformes > Parulidae > Geothlypis > Geothlypis trichas. The sequence goes on from CM019926.1 coordinate 4,324,101, forward strand.
GGCTGAGGGAGCTGCAAAGCCGGGATCATCTCTGCTAATCTGGTCTCACTGAGGCAAGGATCAGTGAAACCACCTCGCAGATCCACTGTATTATGGAGCAGATTGAGGGACTTAGAGAGCAAATTTAATAAATATCATTTCGATATTACTTGGCGGGGAAAAAAATATATTAAAAAAAAATCCTCAGAGTGGCTGATGCTGGAGAGGCCTGGGAAGGAGCTTGGTGGGGATGTGGGGTGTGGGGAGGAGGGGATGGGGCATCCCTGGAGGTTGGAATGGTGTGCTGGGGATGGCAGGAGAGTGTGACAGTGCTCACAAGGGTCCCAGGATGAGGGAAGAGATGAGGATCTGACTCTGTTGCAGAAGGCTGATTTATTATTTTATGATGTTTATTATATTAAAACTATACTAAAAGAATAGAAAAAAGGATTGCATCAGAAGGCTGGCTAAGAATAGAGAAAGAAGGAATGATAACAAAGGCTTGAGGCTTGGACAGAGTGAGCCAGCTGACTGTGATTGGCCATTAATTAGAAACAACCAACATGAGACCAATCCCAGATGCACCTATTGCATTCCACAGCAGCAGATAATCAATGTTTGCATTTTGTTCCTGAGGCCTCTCAGCTTCTCAGGAGGAGAAAATCCTAAAGACCCTAACCCTAACCCTAACCCAAATCCCACACTCTGCAGTGGCAAATCCCACACTTTGCAATGGCAAATCCCACACTCTGCAGTGGCAAATCCCACCCTCTGCAATGGCAAATCCCACACTCTGCAATGGCAAATCCCACACTCTGCAATGGCAAATCCCACACTTTGCAGTGGCAAATCCCACACTCTGCAGTGGCAAATCCCACACTCTGCAATGGCAAATCCCACACTCTGCAGTGGCAAATCCCACACTCTGCAATGGCAAATCCCACACTTTGCAGTGGCAAATCCCACACTTTGGAATGGCAAATCCCACACTCTGCAATGGCAAATCCCACACTTTGCAATGGCAAATCCCACACTCTGCAATGGCAAATCCCACACTTTGCAATGGCAAATCCCACACTTTGCAGTGGCAAATCCCACACTTTGCAATGGCAAATCCCACACTCTGCAATGGCAAATCCCACACTTTGCAATGGCAAATCCCACACTTTGCAGTGGCAAATCCCACACTTTGCAATGGCAAATCCCACACTTTGCAATGGCAAATCCCACACTCTGCAATGGCAAATCCCACACTCTGCAATGGCAAATCCCACACTTTGCAATGGCAAATCCCACACTTTGCAGTGGCAAATCCCACACTGCAATGGCAAATCCCACACTCTGCAGGGCTGGCTGTGGTGAGGGAGGTTTGGGCCGTACCAGGGCGAGGGGTGGGCACTGCTGCCCGCTGTCTGTCTGTCTGTCTGTCCCTGGATGGAGCCCTTGCAGCCAACACAGCCCGAGGGGCTGCTCCTCTTTGTCCCCAGCAGGACCCCCTGCCTGCTGCAAAAACACTCGGGTGAGGAGAAATGTGTGACCTCGTGCTAACCCTCTTCCCTTTCCCCTCTCGCTCTGCAAGATGGTAAAAAGAAAGGGGGGAGAAAAAAAGGAAAAAAAAAAAGAAAAAACCCCCACGCTGGGGCCAATCCAAGGAGGGTGAAAGCCGGGGACCATATCATTAAAATGCTAAAAATGAGCGTGCTGAAAACAGACACAATTGGGTATTTAAAGCTCTGAATGAAAAGAGTGTGTGTTAGCCGGCTTGGGGAGAGCTGGTCTCCCAGAGCCCCTGGAAAATATGTGGACAAGCCCACACCATTAACTTTTTGTTCCTGGTTTGTAGAGTAGCTGTGAAATCTTGGGGGGACGGGGAGCCCAGGTCCCTGCCAGCCCCGTGGGACACCCGTGCTCTGGTGGAGGGGCAGCTGTGCCAGTGCCAGGGCTGTGCTGGGCAGGGCTTTGTGCCTTTTGCAGTGATTTTTATCCCAAAATGGGGTTAAAATCCCCCTCATTGCACAGACTCATGTGTCCACTGCATGCCCAGGGTGAGGGAGATACAGATAATGTAATGGTTGCCTGACATATTAATTATTTTATCATTTACTAGGAACTAATATTTAAATTCCATTTTACACATTCATTTTTTATATCTTGACTTTTTTTTTATCATCAAATAATTAAACCATATATCCCTACATTATCCAAATCATTTGTCATCAATACACTTTCAATTAACCTTCCTCTGTGTTTCCTAGTATCAAAACCAATAACCAACTGTCATCATCACTCCATAACTGTTGGAATCTCTAAAATTAGAGGGTTTTGAGAAAGTTGTGAAAACGACAGGCTCTAGAGACAGCAAGGACAGTGAAATGCCAAGACAGCAGAACTACCACCCCTAAAAAACTAAACAAAAATACAAACCATGATCATAAATCATCAACCCACCAAATTTTATGTTCTTGTAGTTTATAAAGAACATGGCACTGAGGGGGCGTGTGGCTGGAGTGGGGAGCAGGGGCTGTGACCCAGAGTGTGCCCCCACTCCTCCATCCCTGCCACAAACAGACTCCTGCATGAATCACTGCTAAGTCACTTTGGGGCTGTGGTAGCCTTTGTGTGCAGGTTGGGACTGTGGTGTTTTGAGGTTGGAAAAGCCCTCTCAGATCAGCCCTTGGAGTCCATCCCTTCCCCTGGCACTGCCAAGGCCAGCACTGCCCCGTGTCCCCAAGTGCCACATCCACACAGGGCTTTTAAATCCTTCAGGGATGGAGACTCTGCCACCCTTTAGATGGAACAATCTGAACCTCCCCTGGTGCAATTTGAGGCCGTTTCCCCCTGTCCTGTCCCTGTTCCCTGGAGCACAGCCCAACCCTTCTGGCTGTCCCCTCCTGTCAGGAGCTGTGCAGAGCCACAAGGTCCCCCCTGAGCCTCCTTTGCTCCAGGCTGAGCCCCTTCCCATCTCTTTCAGGGATTCTCCAGAATTTCCCCAGCTCCTTTCCTTTCTCATCACCTTCATGTCCTTAATCCTGGACTCTAAACCTGCACATCTTGGGCTGCTGGTGGCCACCAGCTCAGGTGCCCAGAGCTGTGCCAAGAGTCCTCCAACACTTTATGGCGCCTTTTCACACAGAAATGTGGATTTTTGCAGCCTCACTCCAGCATGTTTCCTACATCCCAGCTCACCCCTGGGTGGAGGTTGTGGCCTGTGTGCCCTGTGGGGTTATTTCTGTGCACAGACACGGGTTTCCCTTTTGAGCACACGCAGAGGGATCCGCAGCAGTGCAAAATGCCCCTAAAATGTCTCCCAGGGCAAGTATGAACTGCCAGGCTGGGCTGGGCTCCAGCAGGCAGGAACAGATGAATCAGACACTTCATGGTAAAATCGAGCCCCTCAAAGTATAGAAAAACAACCCAGCTCCAGCAGGCTCCTCATGCTGACCCCAGAGCCGCAGCCGAGCAGGGACGAGGAGGGATTTCAAACCAAACTGGGGGAATTTATTTTTTTGGGGGGCGGCCCTCCCCACCACCATATCTCTTGGCTGCCAGCCTCTCCGAAGGGAAGTTTCACCCCGCCTCCCGCGGTCTCGGATGTCAGGTTGGCAAGAAAAATCCCATCTGTTTTCAATCTGGATCCTCACTTCCATCCACCCAGCCTCTGCTCCCCCGCTCCCAGCCCCCAGAGCTGCCGTGTGTGCGCCAGGCAGGCCTCGCTGACGCTTTTTTTTGCTTTTTTTTGGCTTTTTTTTGGCTTTTTTTTTGTTTTTTTCCTCCTGGTTTTTATTTTTTTTTTTCTTCTAAAAATGTATGTGGCCTCTTTTGCCCCCCCTCAGCTTTCCCCCCTCCTTTCTCTCAGCACATGCTCCAGCACAGCCCTCTCCACGCTGGGGCCTGCCAAGAACCTCTCTGTGCTCAGCCCTGCTACGGCCGCTGGCTCCGAGAATTCCCAAATGACCCAGGATTTTCAACCCAGAGCTTTTTAAAAAAAAAACAAAAAATACCCAGAAAAATATCTCTCTGTGTGGAAAAGGAAAAAAAAAAGTAAAAAAAACAGGCAAAATTGAGAGGGGAGCAGAGGGAAGAAGCAATTTTGTTGTTGTTGTGATTTTTCGTTGGGGTTTTTTTTTCTGGTCGGTTCCAACTTTTTGGTGTGATTTGGAAAAGAGCAAGTACAGAGTGTTTTGTTCCTGCCTGGAGATAACAGAGCTGCTCTGAAATCCCATATAGAGTCAATGCAAAGGCATGTATACGTTGCAGTGGTGATATCCTAATCTCCCTCTGAAGAAAGCCTTTGTTGCACACCCCCTCTCGCCGCTCCCTTCGCTGTCCTCTCACGCTGCGTTTATATCTTATTTAAACTCTAAAGTCCTTAGGCTAGGAATTACCTTCTCCCTTTACAGATGGCTGCAAGAGCTCAGCGCGGCTGTGCAGCTCCATGAAAAATAAATGAAGAAGGTTGTGGCTTTTGTTGATGGTTTTACTTCCTTTTTTTTTTTTTTTTGGGTGTTTTTAGAGGTGAGAGCTTATCTCATCACAGATGAGTGGTGCCGGGCTTTGTATGGCCGTGAATCTCAAGGCAAGGGTTCTCCCAGCCCCGTGCCTCAGTTTCCCCTTCGGGCTGCCCTGGTGAACGGGGTGCAAGGGGTGTGCAGTGAGGGGGTTCTCCTGTGATTGTGGGGAGCAGCTTTGGGGAATAATGGGGTGATGGCTGAGAGGATCCCAAGGGTCCAGAATGGAGGGACACAGCAGCTTTTGCAACGGGGGGGGATGTCGGAGAGGATCCCAAGGGTCCGGCACGGGGGATAGAGCAGTTTTTGGAACGGGGGGATTTCGGAGAGGATCCACAGTGTCCAGCATGGAGGGACACAGCAGCTTTTGGAACGGGGAGATGGCTGAGAGGGTCCCAAGGGTCCGGCACGGGGGGATAGAGCAGCTTTGTGGAACGGGGGGAAAGTCGGAAAGGATCCGGCACCGGGGGATAGAGCAGCTTTTTGGAACGGGGGAAAGTCGGAAAGGATCCGGCACCGGGGGATAGAGCAGCTTTTGGAACTGGGGGGATGTTGGAGAGGGTCCACAGTATCCAGCATGGAGGGACACAGCAGCTTTGTAGAACGAGGGGATGTCGGAGAGGGTCCCAAGGGTCCGGCATGGAGGGATAGAGCAGCTTTTGGAACAGGGACATGGCTGAGAGGGTCCAAAGGGTCCGACACGGGGGAATAGAGCAGCTTTTGGAACGGGGGGGATGTCGGAGAGGGTCCCAAGGATCCGGCATGGAGGAACACAGCAGCTTTTGGAACGGGGAGATGTCGGAGCGGGTCCGGCACTGGGCACCGAGCCCAGCGGGCCCAGCGGAGCCCCAGGCCAGGCTCGGGGCACGCTGAGTGCCCGGGCTGCGGCGGAGCCCCCGGCTTTGCTCTCGGGGTCCCCCCGGCCGGGCCCCTCCGCCCCCGGCCCGCCCCGGCCCCGCCCCGGCCCCGCCCAGCCCGGCCGGGCCGCCGAGGGCTCCGCCGAGGGTCGGGGGTCCCTCCCTGCTCCGAGGGTCCTTCCCTCCCTCCGAGGGTCGGGGGTGCCCGGGCCGCCCTCGCCCCGGAGCCTCCGCACGCCGCCAGCGCCGGGAGGAGCCGGAGACGGTCGGTTCGATTTGAAAATGTAATTATCGAAGGGATTTTATATTTTTTCTAACAAGGGAAAGCTGTTTGGCCCCGGGCGCGCACGGTCGGGGGTCTCAGGAGGCCAGAGGGGGCCCTGGGGTGGGCGATGAGCAGCGGGGACAGCGGGGATGGCAGAGATGGCAGCGGGGATGGCAGCGGGGATGGCAGGGGGGCTGCGGGGCGGCGCTGGGGAGGGAACTCCGCTCCCTTTTCCTCTCCCCGTCCCTCTCCCCCTCCCCTGGCTCTGCCCATCCCTCTCCCACTTCCTCTCCCCTCTCCCCCTTTTTCCCCCAGCCCAGGGCTCGCAGGGGCGTTTGGCTGCGGAGCGAGAGAAAATGTGCGAGCCGCATCCAGCGTGGCCGCACAAAGGAGCGGCTCTGCAGCTCGCCCTCTTGCCCAAATTACCCGTCTTACTACGCTTCCTTTCCGTGCTGGAAATGCCTTTTATTTTTAATGAGCTCGAGGCAGCCCGGGATGCTCTCGGGGCAGGACACGGGCTGCAGCCTTTGAGTAACGGGCAGAGTTTATTCACTGTAAACATTGCACAACTCCTGTGCTCCGTTCCCAGGATTAAATACAACTCATTTTCTCGGCTTTACATGACTCGTTTGCTAGCGCTATTAGGCTACTGCTCAAGCTCAAGATGCAGATTTGTCTAAAATGTGTAATTTTAGAAATGTAATAGATGGGTGAAAAAAACTCTATTTGGCTGCGGGAACTGTGTAGCTGGAGCTTTCATGAGAAATAACCACATTTCATCCCTTTATTATTCTTTTCTCACTCTGGCAAAAGCAAAGAACTTTTCTGTTGCAGGTAACTCAGGTAACTTTTATGTCAAGGCTCTGACTTGAATTCGCAGCAGTTGGTCTGACTGGAGGCAGTTATAGCAACAGTTGAAATTAAATTTAAATTTATATTGTTCGTTGTTTGAGAACTCTCCTGCAGCTAAGGAAAGAAGTGTAAAGATTAAGCTGATCATTGCTATATATGAAAAGTGGTTTCTAACATTAACATTATGGTTCTTCTCCAAAAAAAAAAAAAAAGAGAGAGAGAATTCTCTACCCTGTACAGCTCCATCTTTCTATAGCTGCATCTTGTTATCCTTTAATTTCCCTTTTCCTGAAAACGTCACTTAGCGGAGGAAAAATCACAAATTCAAGCACACTGGGATTGCCACACATGGTACAGGGGAACATCTGCTGGAAAGAGACTCTGAGAATAACAAACCACCTGCACTGAGACGCTTTCCTGCTCTGGAGCCAGCTCGGGGTTTGTTGGCGTGGGGCTCAGCCAGCCCTGCCATTTTCGGGGCTAACGCTGCTGCTCGGGGTTTATTGAGGGATGAAAAGGAAGGAGTGAGAAATCTGCCTCGGAGTGAATCAGGGCTGGTTTAGCACCTCTCGGTGATTTGCGTAAGGAGCCTTCGGGAGGGGGATTGGTGCCTTCTGCCGCCCCCTCGCTGGGCTGGCTGGGGCTGGGGGCGGTGGGATGGGGCTGGAGGAGGGGGCTTCACTCCCCTCCATCCCCTTCATCCCCTCCTCTCCTCTTCATCCTCTCCATCCCCTTCATCCCCTCCTCTCCCCTCCATCCCCTCCTCTCCCCTCCTCTCCCCTTCATCCTCTCCATTCCCTTCACTCCTCTCCATCCCCTCCATCCCCTTCATCCCCTCCTCTTCTCTTCATCCCCTCCTCTCCCCTTCACTCCTCTCCATCCCCTTCATCCCCTCCTCTCCCCTTCATCCCCTTCACTCCTCTCCATCCCTTTCATCCCCTCTTCTCCCCTCCATTCCCTTCACTCCCGTCCATCCCCTCCATCCCCTCCTCTCCCCTCCATCCCCTCCTCTCTCCTTCATCCCCTCCTCTCCTCTTCACCCCCTCTTCCATCCATCCCCGGATTGCAGCCGAGCTCCTTCCTTCGCGCTCCTGCTCCAAAAGCAGCCCCGGAGAGAGGCGGAGAAGGGATCGTTGTCTTTTATCCCCACGGGAAATAGTTGTTGGTCCCTAGCCCAGGAAGAGGGGCAGCATCTCCCGGAGAATAATTCCAAATTTTCCTGCCGAGTCCGAGCAGAGCCCAGGGGGGAGTGAGACATCCCCCCGTTCCACAAAGCTCCTGCTCTGCAGCCTCCTCCTGCAGCCAAAGCAGGGATTTATCAAAGGCATTGAAACCAGAGAAGGAGGCCCAATTATACTTTTGAGTTGGAAGAGATGTGCGTCGGGGTTTTTTTTGGGTTTTTTTCGGGAGGTGGAGGTTCCAAAATAAACCAGCTGAAGGTTCAGTGTGCAGAGAGAGAGTGAATTTAGTGTTAAGCACTAAATTCCTGCGAAGGTGACAGTTGCGGCAGATACGTGAGGAAATCCCTCATTACCCTGAAGAGCTGGAAAAGCAGGATACGCTGTTTTATTATGTTTCTTAACCTTGATCACAGCGAGTTTCAAACACCTTCTTTACCCTGGCTGTTGAGCGCCCTGTGGGTACAGATTCTTGTAAGGCGAAGCTATTTCACTAGATTTAATCTCTAAGGAGCGTGCCAGGAAAACAGCCTTCGGGGGAATGGCAATCTGCTGGCTCCCTTGTGTGCAGGATGGCAATGCCAGCGCACAGCTCCTTGCTGGGAAGAGCTTTGGGGTCCGGCGGTGAGCGGAGCTGAAGTGCCGTGGCTGAATCATGCAGCCCAAAGCGAGGAGAGGCGAGGCGAGGCTCGCCCCGCTGCCGGCGGGCGGGGATGCCAGGAATAGATGCAGGAGCTCCGGTTCCTGCTCCTGCTCCGTGTGGGCACCGGGCAGGAGCAGCAGCAGTGCCCGTGGCACCGGCTCCGTGGGCAGAGGTTGCACAACCCCGTCCTCGGTGCTTTTCTGGGGGCTGCCCTGCCCTGCCAGGTGTAGGAGCTGTCTGACACCTGAGGCAGGGTGGAAATTTTCCAGGGTAGAAATGCATTTTGATTTTAGGTGGAATGTACATCTTAAAATATGTGGTTTGCTGTGTGGTGTGACTGCAAAAAGCCTGAGCTCAGAGAAACTGCTTCAGTGAAGGACAGAGATGAGGGGAGGGGGAGACAGAGGGTGATGGAGACAGAGACTGCTGTGAGAGCAGGTCAAACTGACCTAGGAATTCTTTCTGATAAAGAAGAACTAGCGGCAAATGTCACCTGAAATTCGTAAAAATTAAATTATAAACCTATATACAAAGTATAAACCTATACATAAAGTATAAACCTATTGTGAAATTGCATGCATGTATATTTGAGAGGGGGATAAAAAGGGACCTGAAGTTCCCAGAGGTACCCATGTCATTTTAGGGGAGCGATTCCCACACGCATCCAGCACTGTACTAAACACACTGCTTTTACAACTTTCACAAAAGTTGTGGAGTTTTCTTTATCTCTACAAAACACACGGCTCAGCCGAGAGCTGGATCCTCATTTCGTGCTGCTTTCTGTGCAGCCCTCGTGTAGTAACAGCTTGGTGAGGCTGCTCACCTGGGCTGAGGTGTGAGGCTCACCTGGAGATGAAAGGCGCTGCATCCCATTACCACTCCCCCCCAGCCATCCTCTGCCCTCTGTTTGAAGAGATTTTGAACCCTGGCTGTATTTTGTTCCTTTGCTGTTGGAGTAGGCAGGGTTTGCAGCGCCAGGGAAGTGCAATCTTGTTACATATGAATTTATTTCATGCTGCGCTTGCGGGTGCGAAGAACGGACTGGTAAAATTAGGGACTGTGGAAGGTGTGAGACACCGAGTTTGTTCAAGTGCTGACGGTGGGAAAACATCTGTTGGAAGCTCCCTTTGAAGGAGTAGCTGCCCTTCCAGAACTCGTTTGTAGGAGTAATAACTGTTGTGGTAGGTGAAACTTCCTGAATCAGGAGGCACCTGGGAGCTGTGAACGTGCACGGGCTGAGGCAGGGATGGAGATCTGAGGTCTGTGAAACTCACATCTCTACAAAACCTTGATTTTTCTTGTCTGTTTTATGCCACTTCTGAAGTGACTTCTGCCTTAATTTTGCATGATCTCGTGTGCACTTGGGTGAGTTTGGATTCTTAAAGGAGCTGTTCTGCCCTTCCTTGCTATTTTCAGGTAACTTTTATGGGGTGGTAAGGGTGTGTTTCCATTTCTCCACGTACTGATTAGTGCTCTTGTTAACATTTAGTAAGTGCATTGCAAAAACTCTTTATTAAATCTGTGCGGAGGTAGATTTTATTTGTGTGATGAAGCCACAGAGTGCTCAGTTGCAGCAGCAGCTCCCAAATCACAGGATGACTTACCTGCTAATTTTGACTCGCTCTCTATTTCTGAGCAGGCAGGAAGCAGCGCTGCAGCAGAGGGAATTGAGGCAAGGCCCCTGCTTATGGTAATCCTTAAGTAGTTCATTTGGGTGTAATGCCTTTTTTTACAGTTGCTTCCCTATTACAAACAGATTTTCTGATAATGGCACCTGTGCCATTCAGATGGGATCATTATTATAATAGCAGCAAGTATTGTTGGGGAATCGGGACGTGGAATTTATGTGGGATCGTTACAACGGCAGAAGCAATACCATAAATAAAACGATGCTGTAGCAGCAGCACTAAACCTGGGTGTAAGAGGGAAAATGACAGTTCAAATTTCCCCCGGATTTGTGGCAGAGGAGGAGGAGGAGGAGGAGGGAGCGTGGGTGGCAGGGGCCGTCCCTGGATGCGTGGCAGGAGGAGGGATGCTCACAACCATCAGCTGGAGTTCTTTCAGAAGCCAGCCAGGAAGATCGCTGCAGTTAATTAGCTGGAGAAACGGGGCGTTGTTCCTCTCCTGGGTGTTGTTCCCGGCTCCTTTAGCACAGATTTTCGGGGATGGCTTTGGCGTGCCCAGCTTGTCCCTCCTGCGTGGCTGGGACAGGCTGTGCCTGCCCACGCGTCTCTTCTTCTCCGAGGGAAATGTGGCAAAGCTCGGAATTGCATTTGTGAAATGATGATGGAGGTTGAGAGAGTGAACAGCCAGCAGGACTTGACAGAGGAGGCTGATGGAAGCAATAGTACCAAACTAAAGGGAAAGGGAGAAAAGGTAAAAAATTTGTGTGTTTGAAAGGTTACCGAGGGTGTGGAGGGGAAATTACCCTGCCCGGCCCCTCTGTCTGTGAGCAGATCCCTGGGGATGGGTGTGCTGTGTCCACGGCCGGGCTGGCAGTCGGGTTTAGCTAAACCAGATAATCCAGATGGCCAATCTGGAGCTTGGTCTGGCCAGCAAAGCCCTGGCAGGGCGCGGAGGGTGCCGGGAGAGCAGAGCAGCGCTCTTCAAACAAAGTCCTTGCTAATGCAGCTTCAGCCTCGTGTGGACACAGCACAGATGTCTTGCTCAGGGTTTGATTATTTATTTTTTTTTTCAAATAAAATCCCTTTTGTTTTCTATCAGTGACCCCTGGTTTAAGTCTCTGATGCCAGAGGGGAGCTGTAACCCTTCGGTGGGCTCGGAGGTGGTTGGAGTTTTGTCCCCGTGTCCCCAGAGAGGGCAGTGGTCCCTCCTGCGAGGGGTGGGAGTGGCAGAAAGATGCTGGGATGCTGCTCTGCTCTTTGGGCTTTGAACTCTGCTTTTATTTTTGCCCGGGGCCCCATCGGGACAGGGGTGATGGGCGATTGGTTTTTGATGCTTGGCTCTGCCTTTGTCGGTGGACATCTGGTGCCAGGATTGCTGCTGTCGGGGCTGGGGGTGGGCTGCAGGGCCGGGGAATTTGATGGATTAGTGTGGTTGGAGGGCTGGGGGAGGGGATGGGTAGGGTTTCAGGTAGAGAGAGAATTTGGGGATTAGGGGCGAGCTGCAGAGGGGGAGGATTCAGAGCGGCTGGAAGGGTTGGGAAGAAAATATTGTTTCCAGTTTTCCCGAAGAGATGACGGTTGTTTGCTCCGGGAGGCAGCACAAGGGAAATGTGTGTGAGTCCTGAGCAGGGGATGGAAAAAATCCACAGCAAATCTGGTGCTGGTGTGTCCCCCCGGCTTTGTCACCCCTGGGAACCCTCCCTGCTCATGCCTGGCTTCAGGGTCACTGGGTTCATCCCCTGCTGCTTCCTATGGATCCAATAACCTTCTTCTCTCCCCAGAGATCAGCTTAAATTAAAACTTTATCCTTTACTTAAGGAAGCAAGCAGCGGCCTCTCCCCATGCTCTGTGACAGGATCTGGGTACTTTGCATGGCCCTGTCCATCTCTGCCCCCGAGGTCACCAAATGGGGATTGGCAGCTCTGGAGGGGCACACGGGGCATCTTTGCTGCTGATCTCCTTCAGTGAAGGAACAGGAAAGAAAAAATTGATTTTTAAAAGCTGCCCTGAGGGCAGATAATTTGAAATGCCCTGGCCTGGGAAGGGGAACCAGGTGGTGTTGTGGTGTAGGAGCAGTGTCCTGGTGGTGTCCCTGGTGATCCTGCCCCCGGGTCACTGTGCCAGCCCTGCCCATGGAAATGCCACCTGCCTGCAGCAGGGTTTCCACAGCCATGAGGGCCACCAGGAGCTGGCCAAAGTGGGGACCTCGAGGAACAGCCCCAGTGAAATCCAATCCTGGGCAGGAGCTGTGTTCCAGCATCAACCCCACGTGGAAAATCTGCCCAGAAGGGTCAGGGCCTGCTGGCTCTGCCTGCTGGAAATGCTGCAAAGGGGAGGTCACCTCTCAGACCCTGCAGTGTGTGCTGGGGCTGGGGTTTTTGGGGCTGTGTTTTTTGGGGCTGTGTTTTTTTGGGGCTGTGTTTTTTGGGGCTGTGTTTTTTTGGGGCTGTGTTTTTTGGGGCTGATTCTTTTTGGGCTGTGTTTTTTGGTGCTGTGTTTTTTGGTGCTGGGTTTTTTAGGGGTGGTGTTTTTGGGGCTGTGGTATTTTGGTGCTGTGTTTTTTGGGGCTGGGTTTTTTTGGGCTGTGTTATTTGGAGCTGGGTTTTTTGGGGGCTGATTCTTTTGGGGCTGATTCTTTTTGGGCTGTGTTTTTTGGGGCTGTGTTTTTTGGGGCTGTGTTTTTTGGGCTGTGTTTTTTGGTGCTGGGTGTTTTTGGGGCTGTGGTATTTTGGGGCTGTGGTATTTTGGGGCTGGGTTTTTGGGGGCTGGGTTTGTTCAGGGCTGTGGGCTTTTTTGGGGTTGTGGTTTTTTTGGGCTGGGTTTTTTGGGGGGGCTGGGTTTGTTCAGGGCTGGGTTGCTCCATGTAGGAAGGATGTTGGAACCCTCAGGATTTTCTTTTCATCTTTTCCATCAGAAACTGAGAAATTTGGTAGCAAGGAGGAGCAGGAAATTGGTGTGCAGTGAAGGGAATGGGATGCAGCTGGGATGAGATGAGGATGGTGTTGCAGAAGATGAAATGAGGAGTGTTGGGACTGTCAGATCTTTGGTCCTTCCTTGTGTTGAGCAATGCCAAGGTGAATTGTGAATTTTGGTTTCATCTCTGTGTTGAACAAAGTGGTGGCCAGGGGCTGTGGCAGTGCAGCAAACCTGGTTTGTGCAAAGTTTCTGAGGACACAAAACCTTTAAATATTGGTGTGAAGAAGACAGGGGAATGAAAAATTAGGGATAAAGTTACAACTCTTATCCTGAAAATGTGTTTATTTAACTTTAGCAGCAAAAGGCAGAAAAAATCTGGGGGAGGGGGGGAAGGAGGGAAGAAGTGCCTATGAAAATGCGTGCAGGGAAGTGAACAGCTGTGTCCTGTGAAATGGGAGCTGCTGGGATTCAGAGGATTATGGCACTAACCAAGACCTGGTGTTTGCTCTGGAGCTGGAGGCTGGAGCCCCAAGCATGCAGGGAGGAGGGAAAATCAGAGTCACACAAGGGCCGGGGCTGGAAAGGACCTGCAGAGCTCCAGGGGCTCCAGGCTGCCCTGCTGGGTCCTGTCCTGCTGCAGAAGGGCTCCAGCAGCCAGGGGGGCTCTGGTTTTACAATGGGTCCTGTTCTGGGAGTGCTCTGGTGCCATCCATGCCTTGTTCCTGGAGCACTGAGTGTGTGTGGAGGAGAGAAAACTTGGTTATTTATTATTATTATTATTATTATTATTATTATTATTATTATTATTATTATTATTATTATTATTATTATTTCTATCTATATATTATATATTTAAAATATTACTTATAAGTATTTATATTATTTAATAATATTAAAATATATAATTTTTCTATAATAAAAGATAAAATATATTATATATATAATTATATAATTATAATTATATATTTTATATCATTATAAATATTCTATATTATCTATAAATATATATTTTAATATTATTTAAAAATAATATCAAAATAAATTATTATTTTATTTATAATTTTAAAATATATATTAAAATATATATTTTTATATATATAATATATTTATTTATAAATAAAAATATATTTATTTATTAAAAATATATTTATATATTTTTAATATTATTTTTAAAATAATAAAAATAATAATATATATTTTATATACACTATATATATTATAAACAGTATCTATATAATAATATATTATTCATAAATAATAAAATTTATTATATTATTATTTTATTACATTATTATTTATTTCATTATTATTTACTATTTATTGCATTATTTTATTTATTGCTGGAGAATCTAGAAATTCTCCAGCGTTTCTACATTTGGTGTTTGAATGGCACAGCAAACCATGGGCACGTGCTCCCTTGTGCCAGCTCTGTGCCAAGCAGTTCTGCCTTGGATCAAGCAGAAGCTTCACCCAGGCAGGAAATTCCTCTGCAGCTCTGCCTGTGGGTGAATCAGCAGAGCCTGAGCCTGACGTGTTGGTGGTGGCAGGGCAGGAATTGCTCTCCATCACCACAGAGTCCATTTCTGTCACCCAGCCGAGGGTGGAGCACAGTTCCTGCTCGTGGGCCATGAAACTCCTCTGGCAGAGCAATATCAGCAATATCAGCAGTATCAGCAGTATCAGCAATATCAGTAATATCAGCAATATATCAGCAATATATCAGCAATATCAGCAATATCGACAGTATCAGCAATATCAGTAATATCAGTAATATCAGCAGTATCAGCAATATCAGCAATATCAGCAATATCAGCAATATCAGCAGTATCAGCAATATCAGTAATATCAGTAATATCAGCAGTATCAGCAATATCAGCAATATCAGCAATATCAGCAATATCAGCAATATCAGCAATATCAGCAGTATCAGCAGTATCAGCAATATCAGCAGTATCAGCAATATCAGCAATATCAGCAATATCAGCAATATCAGCAGTATCAGCAATATCAGCAATATATCAGCAATATCAGCAGTATCAGCAATATCAGCAATATCAGCAGTATCAGCAATATCAGCAATATCAGCAATATCAGCAGTATCAGCAATATCAGCAGTATCAGTAATATCAGCAATATCAGCAGTATCAGCAGTATCAGCAATATCAGCAATATCAGTAATATCAGCAATATCAGCAATATCAGCAGTATCAGCAATATATCAGCAATATCAGCAGTATCAGCAATATCAGTAATATCAGTAATATCAGCAATATCAGCAGTATCAGCAATATCAGCAATATCAGCAATATCAGTAATATCAGCAATATCAGCAATATCAGCAGTATCAGTAATATCAGCAATATCAGCAATATCAGTAATATCAGCAATATCAGCAATATCCCCCGTGAGTGATGGCCCCAAAGCTGCTTTATGCACTGCCCTGAGAGCTGGGGATGTGTAAATCCATCCTCTGAGTGATTTAGCCCCAGGTGTGGTTGTGATTCAGAATGAATTTCTGTCCTCGCTTCTCCTTGTAAACCACGAGGGAATTGCAGCAGCCCCTGTGCCAGCAGGATGTGGCTGTCCCTTTGTGCCCCCTGTGCCAGCACAGGTGGGTTTGGTGCCAATCCCAGGCTGTCTGCAGGGAGGAGAAATCCAAATCCATGCCCATCCCTGAGCAGGAGCCATGGCACACCTTCCCTTGGGCTGAAGAGGGAAGATGCTAAAAGTGGTTTTAGCTTTTATGCAAAGCCAGTGATGCTAAAGACAGGTGGGAAATTTTAGGGTTTTCAGCAAGTTTTGTTGGGCAAAAAATTCCTTTGGCAAGTGTCTCAGGTCCAGTGTGAAATTTTAGTGGATTCAAGGTGATGGGAGTGGGTGACTTGTGCTTCACACCTTGCTGCCACTCTGGGGAATTGATTTCCTTCCCTCCTGCTTTGGGGAAGAAAATGTCAAAGTCAGGAGAAAGACATTTTTATTTGTGGCAAGGAATAACCATTAATATTAAAACTTCTGGGGATTTTTTCTTTTTTTAAGATTAGTTTTGCTTCTTGGCCGTACTCTGCTTTAGATCTAGGATTGCTCTGGAAATGCAAGTTTAGGCAAACACAGAGCAAAGGTGAAGTGTGGACTCCACTGTGCTGTTTTCCTCATGATTTGCAGAACTTTTCTAAGTGCTTCACCATTCTCCTGATGTCCAGGATTTGGCTGTTCCTAAAAATGTAAAGGTCAGGGGTACTGAAAAGAGATGAACCCCAAAACCCTTCAATCCCTGTTTGAGGTTTGACTCTCCTAACACAGACCTTCTTACAAATTCATAAATCTACAAATTCCTAAATCTTAAAATTCCAGATATAGGTGCCTTCTTACAAATTCCTCAATCTACCTGTATTCATTTCACTGTTTCAAAGTGAAAGAATTTTTTTTTGAGAAAAATCTGCATTTGCTGTTCCTTGCCTGTAACCAAGCGTGGTTTGTGGATAACCAAATAAAATTCTCAGTTCAAAGTGTTTCAGCAATGTGTTAAAGTTTATGGAGCATTTAACAAACTTTTTAGTGTGCCATAGTTTATAGTGCCAGCAAACAGCCAAGTGTCACATCAAAGTTGTAGTCTTCTCTCACTTAATGGTTCAATTTAGTGCTTTTTCCAGTTTATCTTGGGTGGCTTTTCAGCCCACAGCTCAGAATGGCTTTTTCTTTCCTTTTTTTTTCCCTCCCCCAAAAACTCTAAAAGTCAGATTATGGATTCTGATTTAGGGCCCACAATTCAAGCCAAGTGCTTGGATTTATTTTTATCTTTAAAGAAAGAAAACCACCAAAGGCAAATAATCCCAGTGACTTGAGTGGAGCTCTGCCTGGGCAGTTCCCTGCTGGGCTGGGAGAGTGGAGGAACAAATTAATCTGCTCCCATCAGAGGTAAGGATAGTTTTGCCATCATCTCTTGCAAATCCTGAATGATTTTTCTCTTCCCCAGGAGCTGGGATGTGTTTATAGCTGAGCCTGAGCCCCCTGACACCAGTGGGGCTCCACATTTGCTGCTTTTTGCCCAGATTTTGGGAATTGCTCCTGTTCTGGACTGGAGAGGATGGGGTGAGGGAGCTCTGTAAGGGTTTTCCTCTGCCCAGGTCGTGCAGGAGAGGAAAATAAGGAGGGAATGTTCAGGAATCTGAGCCTCCAGAGCAGCTGCTGCCATTGGGAGTGTCCCAGAGCTGGGGGCTGTCACTTCTGCTAAACTCGAACTAAATAGATGTAAAAACTCAGCAACAGTTTCTAGATAATGCATCATAAACCATCCCATTCCCTTTATTGTGAGTTTAATTATGATAATGCACACACATATAATCATGTCTGTGCACAGGATCTATTCAGGGTTTATATAATATAATATAATATATTATTGATAATATAGTATAAATAATGAAACCTGAGCTCCCTGTAGCATCCCTCCACCGTGCCCTGCATGTGGGAAGTCTCTTTTTCCACGTGAGTGACACAAGGGCTGGGTTTTGCTGAGGGTTCAGCCATTTCCAGGGGGCTGGGGTGTGATTTTCGTCACAGCCTGCGTTTCACTCTGAGCTTGCTTTGGAAATTTCCTGTGGAGGGGAGGACGGCGTAAAACGCCTGATTAATGCTGATGGGATCTGGCTTTGGCATAGCCGGTGAATTGGGGGATGAGAGGCGTGTAAACAAATTTGAAAAGCAAAATAATCTGCCTGTGCCGTATTAAAAAACAAGGCAGCGTGCAGCAATGGGTTGTGAGGAAATGCAGGAATGTCAGGAAATGCCATTTTGGGTCTCACACGACAAAACTCCTGCACGTTCCCCGTGATTTATAGAATTGCCAAATGGCTCTGATGGCTTGATGGGATTACAGCTCCCATCACACGGTGGATAATCAATCACAATAAACCTGTTTACCCCTCTGTGTGTGAAACAGACACAGCTGAGTGGGAATTCTCCCTCAACGCTCAGTTTCAGGTGTGATTTTGGGATCTGATATCTCTGCAAACCTGACCTCACCTCGGAGGCTTCAAACTGCTGCTGCCTTCAGCAGGGGCTGTAGTAACTTGCTTTTTCAATGGTGCATGTAGGAACATTTCTGCCTAAATATGCAGAGGGCTTGTTTGTTTAAACATCTCAGAGAATTAAACCACAGTGAGGAGGCAGAAAGGTGCCAACACCTGAGCTCTCTGTCAGGGCTGGGTGAAGCTTGTGGGTGAAATTTTGCCTTTCTAGGCAGGCTGGGAGCTGCTGGGCTTGGCTGATATTAAATGGGCTGTTCTCTGCCTCATTTGCTGCACAAGTTATTGGAGTTTTAGTGTCTGGCTTTAGAAGAATTTCTTACCCTATTTGCCAGATGTGCTGTTGTGGAATGTGAAAACCCTTTTCTGCAGGGTTTCTGGAGTAAAAATTAAACTCAGTCTTTGCAGGCAAGTGATGGCTGGAATAATGGATGGGGGGTTGATATTTGTGTTTGAAGAGGTGGCTTTGCAGGAGATGCAGTTTGTTACTGCAGAAAGCACAATCCTATCCCCCCAGTGGCTCTTTCCCTCTTGCCTACCCCTGTTTTCAGCCTGTTTCCCTGACTCCAGGAGTTTTTTGGGAGCTCAGTGTGGGTTTGAGTGGTTTCCCCATCACTGCAGAGCTGTGCAGGGCAGCCCTTGGCTCAGAGCTTGGCAGATGCTGAGGAGGGGAGATGGGCATGTTTGTTTAAATATCTTGTATAAATATCACTGCCCCTTCCTCCCTGGCTCAGCCAGGGAGGGGATTTTTGGATTTTTGGCCTCTCTCCATCTCTGTCCCCAGAGGATCCCCTCTCCTCTCCCTCCTCGCCTCGCCGTAAGGGGATCACAGCTGCTGAGTAAATGTTAAGATAATGGTGTTATTACGGAGTAATTATACTGCAAGTTATTGAATTAAAAGTGATGAGGCTGAGTGGGGAGAGGAGGGAGAGGCTGGGTAGGAGAGCAGGGAAGGTGGAGAGGGAGAAAACCGAATAAATTTCCTCTTGTCGAGAGCCCCTCGCTGCTGCCGGGACTGGGGCTGGGGATGAATGAAAGGGAAGCTCAGAGAGCTGATAAATAATAAATAAACCATTTCCCTGAGAATAGAGGGTATAATTAGAAACCGTGGCCCTGTGGTTTTGTGTCTGCCCTGGGGTGGAATGTGCTCGGCTGTGCTGCAGTGATAAAACAGGGAGACAATGTGGAGATGATGTCGCACAGTTGTTAACTTTTGAGGAGGGAGATGCTTTGTTCCTCTCTTTTTCTAGGAAAAAAATATAATAATAATAAATAATTTAGGCTTTATGTTGCAAAACTTCAATAACTGACTATACCCTAGGGCCTCTCCATCAGCAATTCTGGCTGATCCTGCATTTTCCTTTCTGTGTATTTTCTTGGAGGGGAGGGTGATTTTCACTGGAGACCTTAGAAAACTTTACTTAGTTTCATTTTTCTTATTTTTTTTCCTTCTCAAGAGGCCAAACCTGTTTGTTTGTTGGGGTTTTTTCCTATCTCCAGCTGAGCTTTATCTGCAAATCGAACATCTCCCACTCCTGTCCAGCATTGGTGTAACTCTGGCCAGGGGTTGGTCTGGGTGATCTCTGTGGGTCCTCTCCACCAGCAATTCTGGCTGATCCTGCATTTTTATTTCTGTATATTTTCTTGGAGGGTGATTTTCACTGTAGACCTTAGAAAACTCTGTTTCATTTTCCTTTTTTTCCCCTCTCAAGAGGCCAAACCTGTTTGTTGGGGTTTTTTCCTATCTCCAGCTGAGCTTTATCTGTAAATTGAACATCTCCCACTCCTGTCCAGCCACAGCATTGGTGTAGCTCTGCTCCAGCAGTGTTTGGACACATCCCAGGGATGTCCAGGGTGGGATTGCTGGGGCTGAGCAAGGCCAGGGGTTGGTCTGGGTGATCTCTGTGGATCCTCTCCACCAGCAATTCTGGCTGATCCTGCATTTTCCTTTCTGTGTATTTTCTTGGAGGGTGATTTTCACTGTAGACCTTAGAAAACTTTACTTAGTTCCATTTTTTTCCCCTCTCAAGAGGCCAAACCTGTTTGTTGGGGTTTTTTCCTATCTCCAGCTGAGATTTATCTGCAAATTGAACATCTCCCACTCCTGTCCAGCCACAGCATTGGTGTAGCTCTGCTCCAGCAGTGTTTGGACACATCCCAGGGATGCTCAGGGTGGGATTGTTGGGGCTGAGCAAGGCCAGGGGTTGGTCTGGGTGATCTCTGTGGATCCTCTCCATCAGCAATTCTGGCTGATCCTGCATTTTCCTTTCTGTATATTTTCTTGGAGGGTGATTTTCACTGTAGACCTTAGAAAACTTTACTTAGTTCCATTTTTTTTCCCCTCTCAAGAGGCCAAACCTGTTTGTTTGTTGTGTTTTTTTCCTATCTCCAGCTGAGATTTATCTCCTAATTGAACATCTCCCACTCCTGTCCAGCATTGGTGTAACTCTGCTCCAGCAGTGTTTGGACACATCCCAGGGATGCCCAGGGTGGGATTGCTGGGGCTGAGCAAGGCCAGGGGTTGGTCTGGGTGATCTCTATGGGTCCCTCCCAGCTCAGGGTGTTCCATGGCTCCATTTTGCATTTTTGGGATGCTGATAACCAGTGCTGTGGCTTCCCCAGGGGATGCAGCAGGAGCACCAGGGCATGGCAGACAGTGCCAGCATCCCCTGGCAGTGCCAGGCAGCAGGGGGAGGACATGGGCACCGTGCTCTCTGTGGGTCTGGACAGGCTTTAACACCCCCAGGTTTAACAGATAAATAATTTGCTGTGCCCTTGCCCTGCCAGCAAGGGGTTCCCTGTGTGCTGCTGCTGTTGTGGGCAGGAGAGGAGGCAAAACCTGCTGAATCTGGGGGAGGAACCAGGCTCCTGCAGCCTCCCAGCATCCTGGGGTTTTCCATGAACAGGGGATGATGCTCAGGGCTGGTCCCCCCACACAGGTGTTTGTGGAGATTTAAGTGATTCTCTCTCAGAAGCTCTTTGGTGGGTGTTAGAGAAATGTGGAGTGTTTACCTTACTTTACAGTTTAAAAAGCCCTAATAAAATACACAACAGGAGTGTTAACAATGAAACCATTTTGAGGATTATTAAGCTATTATAAGAGAATGGAAGGAAATCTGCCTGGCATTATGTTCTATGCCACTAGATATTTAAATTAATGCCTTCCTATAGCAGCTCCTTCAGAAATCTTTAAGGCACTTAATCATCTTCAGTGAATTAGATACTTGGTGGTGTTAAAAAGCTCTTCAGCATCCTCTGTTCAGTGAGCAGGGGAGGAAACTGAGGCAGAGTGATTTGGGCAGCTCATTCACCATGGCAAGGGTGGAGTGGGAATGTGATGCTCATGGGTTGGCACGGTGTGTGATGGAGATGTCCAGCAGTGCATCCTGGCAGTGCTGGGTCCTGAGCTTTTCCCTTTCCCTCCTCACCCTGTGTCAGCACCCAGAGCATCCCTCTGGCTGTCCTGGACTGCCAAGACCCTGCCAGGGGGCTCAGAGACCCTGGCACAGAGCCCAAAATGCCTCTGTGGGTTTGATTATGACCCATGGAGCAAATCACCAACCTTAGATGAAGATCAGTAGATGAAGTTTAAGTAGAATATTAGTGAAGTTATCACAAGGTGGAAAAGTAGATTTTGGGGTTTTTAGAATGGGGTTCAGGAGGCAAATGGAGGGAACTGGGTGTGTCCAGCCTTTCTCCTTCTTCTTCTTGGCCTCCATCTTCTGCTATGATGATGGCACTCACAGATTGGTTTAGAGTAGAAGCTCACTGTCTAGAAGATTGGTTTAGAGTAGAAGCTCACCCATAGGTGATGGGTATTGGAAAGTAATTGTAAATATTGTACAGGTAGTTTTTAGTATAAAGACATAACACTGCTCTGGGGCAGGCAGAGTGCCTGGGACTGTCCTGCTGGATGGTCCTCAGCAGGGCAGGAGAAAGAATTTTATAGATAAGAAACAATGAACAACCTTGAGACTGAGAAATGAAGAGCCCTGAGTCCTTCTGCAAGCCCTGGGCTGGAAAAAGAGATTTTCTAACACATCTTGGGGTGACTGTGAGCAGCAGAGCCCCCACAGCCCTGCAGGTGGGCAGCAGAGCTGTGGGGCTGGCACCAGGAATTGCTCCTGGCTTTGCCCTTTCCCTGCTGGCTCTGTGGCAGCACTCACAGCTCTGCCTGTGCCCATCCCAGGGAGGCCATGAACCCTGGCAGAATGGCATTTCCTGGCAAAAGGCAATTTGTACAGATCTGTCTGTGGGCTGCTGTCACCGCATCCCCGGGATTTATTTCCACTTTATTTACGGTTTGTGCTCATGTGTATGCAGCTCTTCTTTCCCATCATCATCCAAGCCCTGATTGTCCCTTGGCTGTCACTGCAGGTCCCTGGGCTGCCTCTCTCGTGCAGGTTGGTTTTCCATTTGATTTTCTGTTTAGAAGGATGGAGAGCAATGTTGCAGACATTGGAGGGATCAACCCTGGCCCTGGGGTTTGCTGAGGGAGCTGCAGCTGCTCTGGGCAGGGCAGAGATGGGAAGTGGCACATGGAAATATTATTTGTGTCACAAAAACGTAGCAGTGATGCAACAAAATATAAAACTAATTAAAATTTTGGTTATGAAGATAGGACGTTGTATTTGGTAATTTCTTTTTGACTGGAGAGCCAGGGCTGTTGTCTCCAAGGAGCAACTCAGAAAAGGGATCTGGGCTGGTGGATTCTTTGGTACGTGGAGGAATACGCTGTAGATATTCTGAAAAAACCAAAATCAAATGGGAGAACAGGTAGTGGAGCTCTTTGAAAGTTGTTCAAAGAGACTCTGTCAATGTGAAACTCCTATTTATGTTGGGTTTTTTTCCTGCCTCCTCTTTTCTTTTGTTGATACAATCTTGGAAGTGGGAGGAGGATTTACAAAAATGCTTGTGTTTGTAAGCTGCTGCTTCAGACACCTTTTTTCCCCTTGTAAATATTGCGCAAGAAGCCAAAAAAGAAAAACACAGAGACCAAGCACAGGAAAGTCCTCATCAGAGCATCCCTCTAATCACTCCAGAACCTGAAAATCAGCTTTGTCCTGGGCTGTGCTGCACATGTGTCCCCACAGATGCAGCAGGGACAGACCTGTAAAACCCAGCCCAGCCTTTCCAGCACACCAGTGGCTGCTCTGAGGGTTTGCTGGGACAGAGCAGGGGCTCAGCACCACCAGGGCACCTCCAGGCTCCTTTGGTCCTTGCTCAGGTGGATTCATCCCTCTCTGGCTGGGGAGGATTCTGTTGGGGCATTGAAGGGCTCATAAAACAGCCTCAGAGGCAAGGGAAGAGGAGCATCCAGCCTGAGCTGTGCTGGACCCCATCAGGACATCCCCAGGCCAACGCTTCATTAAAAGTGAGTTTTTTGGGAGTTTTCTGCTGCTGTTTTCAGCAGCAGCACAGGGGTGGCATGGATGGTGTCCAGACCTGGCACAGGCAGCCAAGGGGAGCTGAGGAAGGTGTGGATTTACTGGAATGAGCAGCAGAAGCTTTGTGGATGCTGCTTTTTGTTTCCTCCTTCCCTGCTTGCTTGGAGGCTCTGAGCAGCCTCGAGAGAAGGTTCTATCAAAGCAGACTTGAATTTCCCTGTACAGCAACAAGTGAGGGCAGAACTTGTGGGGTCCCTTGGCTTTTCTTTCCCTGCCTGGCTCAGAAAGCACATCCCAGCTACTTGAAAAATTACACTAAAAACTCAAATTTCTGTATGCAAAATAATGAGGAGTAACATTGTACTTTGGAAGATCACCAGGCACTAGTTATGAAGGTAAAGCAAAAACCTATGGTTAAAGAACCAAGGATTTCTAATTCTTGGGGTTCAGAAGCTGTTTTGGGAAGTTTTTTGGTTCAAAAAACTTGGTTTTAATTCAATGTAGGATTTTTTACTTTATCAATTTCACTTGATTTACTATTAGATTGTTTTTTGACTGAGGCAACTCTTTTATTGGTACACCTACTAGATAGGTTGAGAAAGGTGCTTTGGCTGCTGGGCAGTGCCCAAACAAGCTCAGGCCAAAGCTGTGCCAGGAGCAGGGCTCTAAAATGATCTTTTTCTTGGGGATTTGCTTGGGTTTGGCTGCACCATTTGCAAAGGTGAGAGGGAAAAGAGAGCAGGGAATGGGCCAGCTCTGCCCCGTGGATCTGTGCTGGCAGGGAAGGGTTTAATTACAGGGAAGGATGTGGAAACTGGTGTGCTGGAAGGCAGCAGGGTTTGCCCAGGATGTGATGGAGCTGGGCTGGAGCTCATGGTTCAGCTGCTGCTCTGGTTCTTGAGCTGGATCCCAGTGTCCAGTTTTGCCCAGGATGTGATGGAGCTGGGCTGGAGCTCATGGTTCAGCTGCTGCTCTGGTTCTTGAGCTGGATCCCAGTGCCCAGTTTTGCCCAGGATGTGATGGAGCTGGGCTGGAGCTCATGGTTCAGCTGCTGCTCTGGTTCTTGAGCTGGATCCCAGTGCCCAGGCTGCTTCTCCTGCTGGGAGTTTTGGTGTCCATTTCCAGAAATTTTTACCTATTCCACATTTTGCAACACCTGGGTGCAATAGCCAGCCCTGGTTTTCTGGAGATGGTGGAGATGTGCCCCAGTACCTTTACCTTGGTTTTTCTGGCTGTCAGAAAAGCTGGAAGGGCTGGAGGACCTGAGCTCAGCTGCTCTGGATGTGTCTCCCTGGGAGCCATGGAAAGCAGCGCTTGCAGTCCTGTTTGAACTTGTTAGTTGACAAGTTAAAAGGTTGTTTTGACCCTCCGGGATATATTTTTTTTAAAAAAAATATTTCTTTCACCTTCCTGCTTGCAGCTTTATGAGAGGGCCAAGGCAGGAGCTTTGTACCCAGCAGTAGGAGTGTAATTACAGCAAGTCTGGGCGAGTGGCTCTCCCCCAGGGCTCTTTCAGAGTTGGGTTTTGCTTCTCTTTTTTTCCCTCTCCCTGCTCCCTGTTATTGTTCTGGTCCCTCCACCTCCTTTTATGGGGAAAACTCTTTGGGGTTCTGATATTCCCTCGTGCAGTTTTCCATTTCCCTGTGCCTTTCCATCTCACCTGGAAGCTGGATTTGTCTGGAATGAACTGGGTGCAACTCCAAATGGGTTCTGCTGGGAGAGCAGTGCTCATCAAAGCCCCTTAATTCCCAATTAGTCTGTCTGCCCAAGGCTTTAAAATTGGTTAGATAAAGCGCATTAGAATTAAATCTGAATTAACCTTTCCTGGCACAGGCGACCCCTGGGGAACCCCAGGGGCAGCAGGGCTGGTTCCCAGGGGGGAAAACCCTTCCTGGGCCAAATGGGGGCATTTGGGGGCATTTCCCTGCTGGGACACCCAGCACTGAGCTGGCCCTGGCACGGGGCTGCTGTGCTGGGGAATTTTTAGAGAAGATCAGAGGTGGTGGCAGCACAGAGGTCTCCATCCCGAGGCACTCACACTCTTTAATTATGTCCTTGGTCTGGGAGATTATATGGTTCCTAAGCACCAACAGAGAGCCCAGGGGAGGTAATTGCACCTCTGGGTGCAGGATCAGTGGGAGGAGGTGCTGCAGAGGGAGGAATGGGCTCCTTGGAGCTGCTGGAGTTAACATTGCACCCCGGGTTCCTGACACCCCATCCTCTCCATGGTGCTCCACAGCCCCAGAACAGGGGGGACCAGCCCTGGGAGCCACCCCACTGCCATGAATCTCTGCATTTTGGGGCACACCAGCCCTTGGGCCCTCCCTGAGTCATCCACAAACGTCGTGGTCGTGGTCTGCCCCTGCCAGAATTACCCTTTACCCACTTGGAGCTGATTTCAGCACAATTTGCTGACTTGGCTTTATTAGTTTCTTCATTATCTTTGGAGTCCTGCCAGATGTCCTTGTGGCCTGTAAATTCTGCATTCTTTGCATCCATTATCAGTGGTACATCCTCCTTTCCAAGCTTTGTTAACCTCCCTCTAGCTCTGAGATCATGAGGAGCATGTCCAGCCCTAAACTCTAACAAGGCAATTCTACCAAGCAGTAATTTGTTTTTCTAACACCTGGGTATCACTTAGAGCTTGTTTGTTACTCTGTTTCGTGGATTAAATCTCCTTTTTTTGCTGATTAGGCTTGAAAGCATACAAAGACCAAACATCAAAGAACATTCTTACTTAAGAAATTTTTAGCTATTCCACATTTTGCAACACCTGGGTGCAATAGCCAGCCCAGGTTTTCTGGAGATGGTGGAGATGTGCCCCTGCCTTTGCCTGGGGTGTGCCCTGACCTGCACTTGGCTCCACAGGGAGGAAAGGCATTTAAAAAGTGTTTCCACATTTGTACCTTCCACCCTGCTCGTGAGTGGGGAACCTGCAGGGACAGCCTCGGTTTTCCCTGCATTTCCTTTTCCTTGCCTTGATTTCCAGCTGTAATCCTCACCAAGCACGCCTTGCCTCTTTGTGCTGCCCAAAATGATGTTTTAAAGGGTGAAACAGCACCATTCTCTTTCCACTGCCTTATTTTAATACAGACAAGCTGAAATATTTGGGGTGTGCTTTTCTTTTCAAGCATTTAATTAAAAACAAAACCCCTGGAGCCCTGCGTTGGCAGTTCTGTGCGTGTCCCCACATTTGCATGGCTCCTGTGATTGCACAAGGAGGCTCCTCCAGGTGGAACCTCATCTTTCCAAGCACTTCCTGCCCCATCCCTGGAGCCCTGATGTTCTTGGGATCTGCAGCCTTGGGCTTGGGGTGAGTCCAGCAAAATTCTCTGCTCGGGAGGGAAACCAAAGGTCCTGGAGCTGGGGGACAGGAGAGGGACTCTGGAGAGAACAGCTGGGGTTGGATGAGGAAATTTGGGCTTCAGATCCACCTCCAGCTGCAGCTTGTGGAGCAGTTTTGCAGAGCCTTCCCCCTCTGGTTTAACCCTTCACGTGGTAGGGACCAGCATCCTCCTCCCTCACTGTTCCCAGTGTGAGCCCCCCGGAGCAGAGCCGCCAGCTCTGTTTATTGAACACAAATAGGAGATAAAACAGTGGAAAACTCATTTTTTCATGCTCATTGGTGGGAAAGATTAAAATTATGCAAATCCTCGGCAGCGAGCTTGGTGCAGAGATAAGGGGATGTTGGAGTCAGCTGGCTGCCTGCTAATTCACTCATTGAAAACGAAATGAGCAGGAAAGCTGCGAGCTGGGGTTCCTGTGCTGGGAGGGAGCAAACAAAGAAAAACTCTTCATTGGAGGCGTGCAGGATCCATCCATGCTGAGATGCTCAGGACAGAACCACATGTGTGCCCAGTGCCTGGGGAGCTCTGGGATGCAGCACCTCCACTTTGGACAGGTGTGTCTCCAGGCAGTGTCTCATCCCCATCCAATCCCATCCCATCCCATCCCATCCCCATCCCATCCCATCCCATCCCATCCCATCCAATCCCATCCCATCCCAATCCCATCCCCTTCCCATCCCCATCCCATCCCATCCAATCCCATCCCATCCCAATCCCATTCCCATCCCATCCCATCCCATCCCCATCCTACCTCCATCCCCATCCCATCCCCACTGACACATGGTTCTGGCCTGAGCATCTCAGCATGGATCCTGCACCAAAAAAGGGTTTTTTTCCTACACCTGCCTCCAAAAAAGGTTTTATCTTTGTTTGCTCCCTCCCAGCACAGGAACCCCACACCATGAGGGGCCTCAGGTCTCAATGACCTGAGATCCCCTGGTGTGGTGGTTCTGGGGGTGAATCAGGTGAATCTGCCACCTTGGTCCCTCAGTTGGATTCCACAAGCAGAGCAAGGCTGGGAACTGAGTGGGAAACCCCCAAATATGAGCAGTGCTGCTCTCAGTGCTTTCTGCTGCACCTCTGGGGGGCTGCAGGAGGCAAAGTGGGTCCAGCAGGACCTCACCAAGGTGCTGCAAAGGTTCTGCAAGGCAGGGCAGGGGCAGCTCCCTGCGTTTGGGGCTCCCTCACCATCCCAGTGGTGCCATGGAGGAACCAGTGCCCATCTCCCACCATCATCTCCAGCCACGCCTGCTTTGGAGTGGGAAGCAGGAGCTGAAATTCCCTGCATGAGCACGTTACTGAACCCCTACAGAGCAGCAGGGCTCTGGGGGTTTTCCAGGATGAAAGGGCGCTGTGTGTGTCTGGGGAGGATCAGGGAGTGTGCAGATGTGTTTGTGGTCAGGAAGAAGCGAGGCAAGGAGCAAACCCTGCCCCTCTGCCTCTGCCTCTGACCCAGCCCTGAGCTCTGGCTGAAGGGAGCCTAACTCCTTTTGCCTAACTCAGCTTTGTCTCACTCCTTTAGACCAAACTGTAGTGCTGGAGAGAGTTAAGGGTCACCCCAGCAGAGGAATTGGGGTGAATCGTGGGGATTTTTGCTCGCTTTGCCCAGCACTGGCTCCTCAGGCTGTGCATTTATTTCTGGGGTTCTCTCAAGGTGTTCCAGGCACAGGGGAGACCAAAAACCCCCACAAACCAAAACCTTGCAGGGCAGCTGAAGCTGCCGACCGTGCAAAGGCACCCAGGAAATGATGAGGACTGCTCACTGTGCTGGGAGAGGGACCCAGTGCCAGAGAGTGCTTTTGGAAGGGTTTGTCTCGCTTCCTGTCAAATCAATATTTATTCACAAATCTATTTGTTTGCTTTTGTCATTGAAAACTCTTGTGGGCTTTTTTTTGTGTGTGTGTGTGCGTTGTTTTGTTCCCCTTGTGTATTTTTGGCTGTGCAGTGCTGGCGAGAGGGGCTGCCACAGCCTTTCCTGGCTCCTCTCCTTCCAGCTGCTTCTCCCAACCCAAAAGAGCTTTGGAACCTCTTTTGTAAGGTGGGACCTGCCTGGCAGCTCTCCTGTGCCTGGGCACAGCGTCCTCCCCATTCCCCTTTGTGCCCTTGGGCTGGAGGGGTGAGGGACAGGAAGGGGCTGAGCTCAGTGAACACGAGCAGTGATTTTCCATTTCTGTGCTGTGGATCTCAGTGGAGCAGGGGTGTGGGGTAGATCAACCACACCCCAAAATCACAGAGTGGTTTGGCTTGGCAGGACATTAAAGCCCATCCCATTCCATCCCATCCCATGGGCAGGGACCCTTTCCACTGTCCCAGGCTGCTCCAAGCCCATCCAGCCTGGCCTTGGGCTCTGCCAGGGATCCAGGGGCAGCCACAGCTTTGGTCCTGCTTGAGTTCCACCATTCCCACCAACCTTCCCCTTCATTTCTGCTCCGTTTTACTGTGAGGGAAGCAGATCATGGCTGGAGCTTCATCCTCCCTCAGCTGCTCTCCCTCCTCTGTCCTCCTCCATGCCCTGACTCATTCGTGATGCCAGAGCTGTTTGTTCCCTCCCTGCCCTGCTCTCACCTCCCCCTGCTTCATTTGTGCTGCTGAGGGGATGGGATGGGATGGGATGGGATGGAATGGAATGGAATGGAATGGAATGGAATGGAATGGAATGGAATGGAATGGAATGGAATGGGGGTGGGATTGGAATGAAATGGAATGGAATGGGGGTGGGATTGGGATGGAGATGGAAATGGGGATGGGAATGGGGATGAGATGGGGATGGGGATGGGGTGAGAATAGGAATGGGGATGGGATTGGGATGTGTATGGAATGGAAAGGAATGGAATGGAATGGAATGGAATGGAATGGAATGGAATGGAATGGAATGGAATGGAATGGAATGGAATGGAATGGGGGTGGGATTGGAATGGGAATGGGGATGGGGATGGGGTGAGAATAGGAATGGGGATGGGATGGGGATGGGGATGTGAATGGAATGGAATGGAATGGAATGGAATGGAATGGAATGGAATGGAATGGAATGGAATGGAATGGAATGGAATGGAATGGAATGGGGATGAGATGGGGATGGGATGGGAATGGAAATGGAAATGGAATTGGGATGGGGATAGGATGGGGATGGGATAGCTGTGGGGATGGGATGGGATGGGATGGGATGGGATGGGATGGGATGGGATGGGAATGGGGATGTGATGGGGATGGGATGTGATGGGGATGGATTTTCAGCCCCTCTGCCTCCCTCCCTCCCTGGCCCAGCCCTTTGCACCTGCCCAGAGCTGCGGGATGGGGACAGTGCCTGACAGAGCTGCAGGTGGAACAAACCAGGGATTTTTGGAGCCAGCTGAGGACCTGCTGTGCCCCAGGGTGTGGGGAGGGCTTTGCCTCTTCCTGGGTCTGTCTGCTGAGCCCCATAGCTGGAATATTATTTATCTGCCCCCAGCCAAATCACGCAAAGCTAAATTGAGCTGTGGCAGGCGAAAGTGTGAAGCGTATTATTAGGAACAGGGAGCTCTTGTTCCACAGCTGCTGCTGCTGCTGCTGCCGTTGGTAATTAATGTTTGAGGAATTGCAGATCTTCATTAGGAGAACAATTAGATTAACGAGAGAACTCGAGCCGAGGCTGTGGTGGGAAAGGGCTGGGGGGAGGCTTTAAAAACAAACTCCAATCCCTCCCTGGCAGCCTGCCCCGCTGCTCCAGAGCTGTGCTGGTGCTCTTGGAGGCCCTGGGAGGAGTCTGCTCTGTGACAGGGAGCGTGTGGGGGCTTTGTTAGGGGCAGGAAAGAAGCAATCCTTGATTGCCATAAATATTTCAGGCAGCCCAGCACCCATGGCTCGGCCCCAGCCCAGGGTTATTAGCAGAGAGAGCTCTGGGCAGAGGCTGCTCAGGGCTCTGCAAGGTCCTGGGCTTGCATCATTAAAAGCTTTAATTGGTGTCCTTGTTGCTGGAATCACTGACCCCTTCCAGGCAAGAGCAGCCTGGCCACGAGGTATCACCTGCAGGGCCTGGGCTTAATTCAGGCCAGTAAGCAGCCCTCAAGTTGAGGGATTTAAGATGCTTCTCATTAATATTCTTTCAGCAAGAGTTGTTTGGGGTTCTCCCCACCCCCTGCTTTCTTCCCTGTGCTGGGTCCATCCATGAACCTGCAGCAGCTTTGGCCTCACACAGGCGAGGTGCTCACAGCTGGCTGATGAGCAGGATGCAGCAGGAATTCACTCAGGATAAATGAACCATTTAGAGAGGTTGTAAAACCACAGAAAGTAACGACAGAAGGGAGGTTGGAAGGTCAATTAGTCCCTCTGGCTGGCCCAAGTGTGTTTGGAAGTCGTTGGGAGGCAGATGCATGCCTGGCCTCCCTAAAAACCTGCAGTGATGGTGCTGGTGCTCCCATCCCTGGGCTGCTCCCATCCCTGGGCTCTGTCCCCACTGCTGGCTCAGCCCCACACAGCCTCTCCCATGGGGCACCAGCAGTTCTCCCCCCATGGGAGATGCTCCAGCACCCTCTGGACCAGCCACACCATGCCCAGGCTCTGGTGAGAGGGATGTCCTGCTGGTTTTTCATCTCTTCTGGTTTTAGGAAATTGAAGCATGGGAATCTCTTGTTCTCCAGCAAGGTGGGAACCCCTGAGTGCTCTCAGCAGTCTGAGCTGGGGTGGTTCCACCTTCTGGTGGAGCCATGGCAGGGGATGGGAACAGGAGGATCTTTAAGGTCCCTTCCAAGCCAAACCACTCTGGGATTCTGAGGGGAGGCTGTGGCTCAGCTCCCAAAGGCAGAGAGGGTTGGGCACGGGGTGTATAAATCACAGAGATGCTGGAAGGGGGCTCAGCTCCCAAGCCTTGTCCCCAGCCCCAGGAGAAAGCTGGGAAAGCTGGAAGTTCTGCCTTTCAGGGGCCAGCAGATTTCTCCCTTTGCTAATTGATGGGGACAAAAAAAGTTGCATTTCCTGGTGACTCCAGATGGTGCAGTGACAATGAAGCCATTTTCTGCAATATGGTGGCTTCTGCCTGGCCAAGGAGAGATTTGTTGTTGGAGCAGCTCCTGCTTGGCTCTGTGCCCCAAAGGTGGAGGAGTCACTCCAAGCCCTGGCTGAGGTCTGGGCCATGGGCAGCTCCTGCAGCCCTGATGAGCAGGAGGGAAGGAATCTGCTGTTGTGAGGCAGTGCCCTGCAGGAGATGGAGGACACACATCCCCGTGGCCTGGGGATGCTCCTCGCCTGCCCAGGAAATATTATTGCATGTTTAATTCATGGCCCTGCAAAAACATCGCTCAGCCAGCCTCCTCCTGCTGATCCTTCTGCTGATTGACTGCCACAAAGACCCTGAGATGATCTCAGCAGCTTGTCAGGAGGAGCCCTTCTGCTGCTTGAGAGTGAAATCCAAACTGATGTGCCGAGCAGGTGGAGGCTTTCTGAGTGCTGGGTGATGGGAACCTTCTCCTTTCCTACAGCAGGGATGTTACCAACCTCCAAATGCTTATGAATGTTTTAAGGCACCTCTGATGCAGGGCTGGGCTGCTGGATGCCAGGCAGTGGGAGAAACCACCTCTGAGCTGGGCTCTCCAGCTGCTCAAGGGGAGGAACACACATTGAGCCCAGCTGGGTGAGATTAGGCTGTCAGGCAGGAGCTGCAGTGCTCTGGGGATGGTGTTACTCCCAGCTTCTGCCTGGTTAGCATGCTGCCTCTTAATTTTGCACCTTGTACAGGAGATGGAATGGCAGGGGAGCCCTGCCTGGCTGAGCTGCTCGCCTTGGGAGCACCCCTGGTTTGTGCCATCTGAGGGTTGCTGCACCTTGCTGTGGTTTGTGGGGCTTCATTCGATGCATGAGGGGCATTTCTGGAGGCACCTGCTGCAGCTGGGGCTCTCTGCAAGGATGTGACAAGAGCCAGAGGCTTCCCCAGACAGACAGAATTAAATCAGAGGGAAATCAAGCACTGAGTATGGATGTGGCTTCCTGACCTCGCTGCTGACCTTGAGCAGTGCAGCCCAAGACTCTGTCCAGTCCCTTCTGGTGCCCACAGGTCTGCAGGGCTCCACCAGCCCAAGCAGTGACCCAGCATCCTCCCAGCTCAGCTCTCAAGTTCAGATGAGATCACAGCAGCAAGTGATGGATTGGGGCTTTTTTCTTTCTCTCCTCCTTTCTTAATCTCCCCTGGCTGGTGGGTCTGAGACACAGGATCCCTGCCAGAGCAAGGCAAGGGATTTGCTCATCTTCTGTCTTGCAAGCTCAAAACCAAATCCTCTTTATGGAATTTAACCCCCTGTGCTGGCTGGCAGGGCTGGAGCTCCTGGCACGAGGGGAGGGGATGGGTGCTGAAGGAGAAGGCAGGGGAGACCCAGGGGAGACATCTCAGTGCCCAGGGGTGCACTCTGAGCAGGGCTTGGTGGGCAAAGGGCATTGCTGGGCCTGTGGCTGTGGAGCCACCCTGCCCTGAGCCCTCCTGAGCAACACCCAGGGGAGAGAGCCCTTCCTAATCACCTTGATTGGCTTTCCTTGCTGGGCGCTAATCAGCAGGACGGTGATGAAGGCAGCTCTGTGCCAGGGACAAAGAAAGACTGAGGCTCTTTATCCTCCCTGCTGCAGCTCAGCAGCCCCTCCTGGCCTGCAGCAGGATTTGCTGGGTTGGTCCCTCCTGGCCTGCAGGAGGATTTGCTGGGTTGGTCCCTCCTGGCCTGCAGGAGGATTTGCTGGGTTGGTTTTGTGGCTGCTCCTCTGTCCCCTCCTCGCTGGAGCACAGCTCTGCCTCTTCCATGGGGTGAGAGGAGAGCAAAGAGCTCCTCAGCTGTGCTGCTGCCACAAGGATTTTCATTTACCATCAAACAGCAATTAGGAGAAACTTTGCGTGTTTGCTCCCCTGGTTTTATTTCCTGTTTGTTTTTCACTGATGAGCAGAGGGCACTGCAGCAATCTCGTGCCATCCCCCAGCCTGGTGCCCAGGGATGTGCAGACAAGAGTGGCCATAAGGTCTACAGGCCTTAAAAATTTATTTATTTATTTATTTATTTATTTATTTATTTATTTTATGTATTTATATATTATATAAATATTATGTATTTGTATATTATATATTTATTTATTTATTTATTTATTTATTTATTTATTTATTTATTTTGTGTTCACCAAGGCTTTTGGCTTAGGGGTGTTCCTGGGCTGGAATTCCTGAGAAAGGAGGGTCAGTCCCTCTGCATCTCAGGTGTGGAGAACCCTAATGATAAGCAATTAACTTTTGCTCTGTCTTAGTGTAAATCCAGGCCAACATCCTCCATGGAAGCCTCTCTGGGTTATTTGGGCTGAGTTTCTTGCCTGTGCCTGGTTAAATCTTCCAGGCTGTTGCATTTAAAGAGAATTTTGTAATTTGCTTTTGGTGAGGTGTGTATGCATCAGCAGCTGCATGCAGCTTGGGGATTTTTTTGGGGTTATTTCACTCATAACTCCTGTTGCTGGGGTCTGTTTCTACTTGGGGGCCAAAATGAGCTGTGCAAAATCTGGATGCACGTGGGGCTGTTAGTGCTGCCATGCCTGGGGTGATGCCCAGGTGGCATTGTCCTGGTGGCATTGCTCAGGTGGCATTGCCCAAGGTGGCACTGTCCTGGTGATATTGCTCAGGTGGCTCTGCCCAGGTGGCTCTGCCCTGGTGGCTCTGCCCAGGTGACATTGCCAAGGTGGCTCTGCTCAGGTGGCACTGCCCAGGTGGCACTGCCAAGGTTGCTCTGCTCTGGGGGCACTGCCCTGGTGGCCTTGCCCAGGTGGCCCTGCCACCCCATTGCCCGAGGTCACCCTGCCCTGGTGACCCTGCCCTGGTGGCTCTGTCTAGGTGGCCCTGCCACCGCATTGCCCAGCTTGCTCTGCCCTGGTGACCCTGCCCAAGGTGGCTCTGCCTAGGTGACATTGCCCAAGGTGACCCTGCTCAGGTGGCTCTGCCCTGGTGACATTGCCAAGGTGGCCCTGCCCAAGGTGACCCTGCTCAGGTGGCTCTGCCCTGGTGGCTCTGCCTTGGTTGCTCTGCCCAGGTGACCCTGCCCAGGTGGCTCTGCCCTGGTGTCATTGCCCAGGTGGCTCTGCCCAAGGTGGCTCTGCCCAGGTGGCTCTGCTTAGGTGACATTGCCCTGGTGACCCTGCCCTGGTGCCCTGGCTGTGCTCAGAGGAGCAGCAGGAGCTGATGGAGACACAGAAGGAGGCGATCGATCGGCGATCCCGGTAATGAGGAGCTCGTTCTTGGCAGGGGCTGCTGGTGACATCCTCCACCCACCCAGCACTCACAGCCGGAGCTGATAAAGCACCCTCCTGTTCCTAATTAACTTTCTTGAGTGGTTTTTTCCCTTCCTTTCGATTTTTCATCTCCTTTTTTCCTTCTGCTCGGGCTGTGGGCTGGTGGGAGATGCTCTGCTGGGCCTCCAGCACAAGGAGAACAGGTTTGCCAAACTCTGCATCCTGGAGCAGGGATCTCTGTGGGGCTGGGGATGGTGGGAGATGCTCTGCTGGGCCTCCAGCACAAGGAGAACAGGTTTGTCACCCTCTGCACCCTGGAGCAGGGATCTCTGTGGAGCTGGGGATGGTGGGAGATGCTCTGCTGGGCTGCCAGCACAAGGAGAGCAGATTTGCCAAACTCTGCACCCTGGAGCAGGGATCTCTGTGGAGCTGGGGCTGGTGGGAGATGCTCTGCTGGGCTGCCAGCACAAGGAGAGCAGATTTGCCAAACTCTGCACCCTGGAGCAGGGATCTCTGTGGGGCTGGGGCTGGTGGGAGATGCTCTGCTGGGCCTCCAGCACAAGGAGAGCAGGTTTGCCAAAATCTTCACCCTGGAGCAGGGATCTCTGTGGGGCTGGGGATGGTGGGAGATGCTCTGCTGGGCTGCCAGCACAAGGAGAGGAGATTTGCCAAAATCTTCACCCTGGAGCAGGGATCTCTGTGGGGTGGTGGGAGATGCTCTGCACCTGGGCTGATGGGTGACACTGGGTTATGCACACAGCAGAAGGAAAAAAGGGAAAATCTCAACCCAGAGCCCAAAGAGCTGCCTTTGCTGCCCACACCAGCAAAAGTGCAAAGCCTTTCTCGTGTCTGGAGTCCAAGCTGAGGAAAAGCCTTTTTCTGAGATCGAGTGCAGGCTCAGGTCAGCTCCACATTCCTGGAAACACTGCCTGGCCTCACAGCTCTGCATGTCCAACTAAGAACACATGAGAAAAGCACTCAGCAATGAGGAGCTGGTGCTTTCCTGGCTTGCAGCATGGCACGAAGATGGCCTGGGCCAGGAAGAGCCCATCCAGATGGCATCAGTCCCTCTGACCAGGCTAAATCCTCCAGCTTTGGCTTTCTGCTCCCTTCACACAGAAATTTGGATGCTGCTGCATCTTGTGACCTTCTCCAGCCTCCAAAGGGCTCTGCCTGGTCTGCACAGGGACCCCCTTTGTGCTGAGCAGCAGGGAATGACAGCCCCCTCCTCTACCCCAAGGGAGGGGGGCAAAGCCCATTCCTGGCTGGCACTGCTGCCCCTCCCTGATGGCAGCTTGTAGGAATCCTAAAAATCAGAGGGTTTTGAGAATCAGAGGGTTCAGACGTGGACCACAGTGCCCCGTCCTGTTCGTGCCATTGTAAATAGTTTATTGCCAGGGCAGCAGCTCACCTGCTGGCACCTGCCTGGCCTTCCTGCAGCTCCTCAGCTCTCCTGGGGACTGGGCTCTCACAAAGCAGGTGCTTCTTACCAACAGGTCTTGTGCAAACCATCCCCTGAGGACAGGCAGTGGGTTCTCAGCCCCACAGCCAGGCCAGGAGCAGGGGAGGTCAGTCCAAGCCCACAGAGATCCCTGCTCTGCTGTGCAAGGGTGGCAAACCTGCTCCTCTCCTGCTGGTGGCCCAGCAGAGCATCTCCCACCAGCCCCAGCCCCACAGAGATCCCTGCTCCAGGGTGAAGAGTGTGGCAAACCTGCTCCTCTCCTGCTGGTGGCCCTGGGAGGGGGATGCTGGTGGTTTAGCAGTGGTTGGTGGTTTTAGCAGTGCTGAGTGTCACAGGGTGGTGTTGGTGGCCCTGAGAGGAAGATGTTGGTGGTTAAGCCATGCTGAGTGTCAGAAGATGGTGTTGGTGGCCTTGGGAGGGGGATGCTGGTGGTTTCAGCAGTGCTGAGTGTCAAAAGGTGTTTTTGGTGGCCCTGGGAGGAGGATGTTGATGGTTAAGCCATGCTGAGTGTCAGAAGATGGTGTTGGTGGCCCTGGGAGGGGGATGCTGGTGGTTCAGCAGTGCTGAGTGTCACAGGGCAGTGTTGGTGGCCCTGGGAGGAGGATGTTGATGGTTAAGCCATGCTGAGTGTCAGAAGATGGTGTTGGTGGCCCTGGGAAGGGGATGCTGGTGGTTTAGCAGTGGTTGGTGGTTTTAGCAGTGCTTTCTCTCAGAAGGTGCTGTTGGTGGCCCTGGGAGGGGGATGTTGGTGGTTTAGCAGTGCTGAGTGTCACAGGGTGCTGTTGGTGGCCCTTGGAGGGAGATGCTGGTGGTTTAGCAGTGCTGCCTGTCAGAAGCTGATGTTGGTGGCCCTGGGAGGGAGATATTGATGGTTAAGCCATGCTAAGTGTCAGAAGGTGCTGTTGGTGGCCCTGGGAGGGGGATGCTGGTGGTTCAGCAGTGCTGGGTGTCTCAGGGTGCTGTTGGTGGCCCTGGCAGAGCTGCAGGACAGGGCTGGGATGTGGTTCCTTCCCAGCACTGTCAGTGCCAGCACACAGACACAGGGATGCAGCCTGTGCCCTGAGGAGCTCCCAGCCTGTCAGGCAGCTGAGCTGGGCCTAATGATGAATGACTTCCTAAATAAATAAATAAAGCTCAGAGGCAGGGAAAAAGGAACGTGAAGCATTACCCTGAGCCACAAGGCAATTTAGCTGATGGTTTGTGCTGCTGAAGGGTGCTGGGCAGAGATTGGGGTGGTTTGCTGGGAAATGCTGAAGGATGGGGAGAATTTGTGTGGGAGGGGAGGGGAACGGGGCCCTGGGTCAGATCCTTCCCTTTGTGCATGCTGGGGGAGAGCCCAGCCCTGCAGAGAGCCACATCCTCCTGCTCTGCTCTGGGTCAGGATTGCCCCTTGTGCCCCAAAATGCCCCTTGTGCCCCAAAATGCCCCTTGTGCCCCAAAATGCCTCTTGTGCCCCAAATTCCTCTTGTGCCCCATAATACCCCTTGTGCCCCAAAATGCCCCTTGTGCCCCAAAATGCCCCTTGTGCCCCAAAATTCCCCTTGTGCCCCAAAATGCCCCTTGTGCCCCAAAATGCCCCTTGTGCCCCAAAATGCCCTTTGTGCCCCAAAATGCCTCTTGTGCCCCAAATTCCTCTTGTGCCCCAAAATGCTCCTTGTGCCCCAAATTCCTCTTGTGTCCCAAAATGCCTCTTGTGCCCCAAAATTCCCCTTGTGCACCAAAATGCCTCTTGTGCCCAAAATCCCCCTTGTGCCCCAAAATGCCTCTTGTGCCCCAAAATGCCCCTTGTGCCCCAAAATACCCCTTGTGCCCCAAAATGGCCCTTGTGCCCCAAAATGGCCCTTGTGCCCCAAAATGCTCCTTGTGCCCAAAATGCCCCTTTTTCCCCAAAATGCCTCTTGTGCCCCAAATTCCTCTTGTGCCCCAAAATGCCCCTTGTGCCCCTTGCCTGGGCACAGTGCTGGTCCTTTCACAGCCATGGGAGGAGCAGAAATGCCACAGGGGAAATAAAGGAGAGAAGGAGAGGCTCTGTGTGTGTGTGTGTACGTGCAAACACCGTGAGCTGTCTCGGTTTGCAGTTCCCTCTGGTTTCCCACATTGTAAAAAGGGATAATGCTGTCATATGAAAGCTCTTGGAGATGTGGGGATGAAAAGCAGCGAATAGGACCGAGACAGTCCTGATCAAAGCTCTTTTTTTCCCTCCATCTGTGTTTGTTTCCCCGTGGAAGATAATGCTCTGCCTCTTTCTTGTAAATATTTTTTTAAGATCTGAGTGACTCCGTGATAGATAAACAGCCGTGCTTCACTCTGAGGATCTCTGCTGCCTGCTCTAATTGTGTTTGCCAAACCCCTGGCCTGCCTGCAGGAGTGCCCTGGGGAGCTGCATTCAACCCAGAGCAGAAACTCAGTCCAGCAGCTTTGGGGTGCAAAGGTGAAATGCTCCATCACCTCCTTTTTTGGGCAGGATCAGGCCTCAGCTGAGATGTGCACAGCTGGTGGAGATGGCACCTAAAGCAACCAGAGTGTGGCTGCCCCATCCCTGGCAGTGCTGCAGGGCAGGCTGGAGAGGGGCCCTGGGTACCCCAGGGATGCCCTGAGTGCCATCCCTTCCTTGGGGGAACCAGGGGATCCCTGAGTGCCATCCCTGCCTTTGGTGGAACCAGGGCATCTCTGGGCACCCTGATCCCTGAGTGCCATCCCTGCCTTTGAAATGAAGGCATCTCTGGGGTCCTGGGTACCCCAGGGATGCCCTGAGTGCCATCCCTGCCTTTGGGGAACCAGGGCATCCCTGGGTACCCCAATCCCTGAGTGCCATCCCTGCCTTTGGGGAGAATGAGGGCATCTCTGGGCACCCTGATCCCTGAGTGCCATCTCTGCCTTTGGGGGAACCAGGGGATCCCTGAGTGCCATCCCTGCCTTTTGCAGGGAAACAAGGGGATCTCTGGGGTCCTGGTACCCCAATCCCTGAGTGCCATCCCTGCCTTTGGGGGAACAAGGGCATCTCTGGGGCCCTGGGCATCCTGAACCCTGAGTGGCATCGGAGGGGGTGGAACAAGGGGATCTCTGGGGTCCTGGTACCCTGATCCCTGAGTGCCATCCCTGCCTTTGGAACGAGGGCATCTCTGGGGTCCTGCCCATCCCAGTCCATGCTGCACCTCCTGGGGTGGGCTGTGCAGGGCTCCAGAGCCAGCTCTGCCCCTTGGCACCTCCTCATTCCCCAGCTGGGCTCCTGGGGCCAGGTCCTGGGTTTGCCAAGGCCAGAGGAGCAAGCTGGAGCTGTGGGGCAGTGAAATCAAATTTCATCTCTGCCCTCCCCAGGGGAGGTGACAAATGAGCTGGTGGTTGTGCTGAAAGCTTTTCTTTCTCTCTTGAAAGAGGTTGCTGGGAGGAAATGAAGTGACCCAGTGCCCTCTGTTAATGTGCAGCACAAAAGGAGCTGCTGCTGCTGCAAGGAGGAGCCCCCAGTGCAGCCCTGTGCCTGCAAGGTGTTTGCTCCCATTGATGTGTCTGATGGGAGCAATTCTCCCACAGCAGCTGCTGGAAATGAAGATATTTAATCATCTCCTAGGTCCTGGTGGAACTTTTTGCAGAGAATTTCTTTCAAATCGCCCTTCTCCTTCTCACAGGCAGGTGAAACACAAAAGAAGCCCAAGTGCTTTTTTCTTTTTTGCTTTTTTTTGGTGATTTATTTCTCCAAGTTGTCATATTGTAATGAATCTGAAATGAATGCATGGTTCCTCCCTCCTGGATTTTTTTCAAACCCAGAGCAAATGTTTCAATTACCAGCTCCGTGGGGGCTCAGAACAGGTGACATATGGCAAAATGTTGCCCAGAGAGGCTGTGGATGATGCCCCATCCCTGGGAACTGTTCAAGGCCATCTCTGAGCAGCCTGGTCTAGAGGAAGGTGTCCCTGTCTGCAGCAGGATCTTTAATGTCCCTTGCAGCATTCTGTGTTTCTGTCAACAGTTCTGCCCCATCCCAGTGTCTTTCAGCAGCATTTCCCTCTCTCGTTTCTCTCAAACACTTCCAGCAGCATTTCCCTCTCTCATTCCTCTCAAATGCTTCCAGCAGCATTTCCCTCTCTCATTTCTCTCAAATGCTTCCAGCAGCATTTCCCTCTCTCATTCCTCTCAAACACTTCCAGCAGCATTTCCCTCTCTCATTCCTCTCAAACACTTCCAGCAGCATTTCCCTCTCTCATTCCTCTCAAACACTTCCAGCAGCATTTCCCTCTCTCATTCCTCTCAAACACTTCCAGCAGCATTTCCCTCTCTCATTCCTCTCAAACACTTCCAGCAGCATTTCCCTCTCTCATTTCTCTCAAATGCTTCCAGCAGCTCTTTCTCTCTTGGTCCCTGAGGACCGAGGCACCCAAACCCCTCCTGCTGTATCCCCTCCATTCCCCAAGTAGCTTAAGGGAGTTAGGTGTCCAGCACCCTCTGAAACGGGGCTTGCTGGGGGGAAAAATCTTCAAAAGCATCTTAGCAGCTTAGCTTAAGTCCCTTTGACTCCCAGGGGAGCTTAAGCTCTTTAGAAATGTGGGTGCTTCAGAGCATTTCACCCTCTGTGCCTCGCTCCCCTGGCTCCTGGCTGCCTCCCCGGAGCTGCTCCTTGCAAGCACTCCTCAGTTTTATTATTTTTAATAATGCTCTGCAAGGCCCCGTGCTCTGTGCTTACAAGCTGCACACACAGAGCTGGAGATTAGGCAGAGCACAGGAATGAATGTCTTTACAGGAGCTCCTTTACTGTAAGAATTAATCTTATTCCTGAAATGTGACCGTATCTGGCGCAAATCTGACCCCACTGGGGGCCACGGCTTCACTTAATTGCATTCTTCAGCAGGGATTGAGGTCTATTAGGTGGTTTGCTTGTGTTGCAGGGGACCCCGTGCCAGGGAATTTAGTGAATTTTGCAGGTCTGTGGAGCAGCACAGGAAAAGTGCCATTATGTTGGCTTGGCTGGTGCCAGGAGCTTGGCTGGGTGCTCAGGGACAGGCAGGGCTGAGCAAACCTGCTCCAGAGAGAACAAGGTAAGCCCTGAGGAGGGCTGGCAGAACCCTTGGCATTGGAGCTTTCCTCAGAGCAATTCCCACTGGGTTTCAGCCTCCTTGGGTGGCAGCAGGGCATTCTGCACTGGTGTTGCCATTGTGGCAGGGGTTTGTAGATGGATGGATGAGGCAGGCTCTTGATTCCATGATCAGAAGGCTAGATTTATTATATTATTATATATATTCAGCATTATGACTATGCTACATAAAGATAGAAAGGCAGGGAGCTTCTTCTCCAGCTGCTAAGCTAAGAGAGAGATAGAAAGGAATGAATAACCATGGCTCTGTGTCTCAGCAGAGCCATAGCAGTCCTGCCTGTGAATGGTCAGCAGATCCAAACATCTGCTGACCATCCAACCACAGGTGAACCTGCTGCATTCCACAGCAGCAGATAATAATTGTTTACATTTGCTGGTAAGCCTGTGAGCTCCAGCAAGGAAAATCCTAAGAAAGGATTTCTCAAAAAGAATGGCTGTGACACACTGGGGACAGGAATTGTGTCTGCTCTGTCACCAGGGAAGCAGAGCCAGCTCTGCCCCAGCCTGTCCTCCCCATCCTCAGGGAGCCAGGTGGGTGCACATCCTGCTGTCCTGACAATCCCCCATCCATGGGGACAGCAGGGACGGAGCTGCTCTGAAGGATGAGCTGCAGGATTGAAGCTGACGTGCCCTAATATCTCTGCCAGCACTTTGTGTCTCCGTCAGGGGCTGGGGAAGCACATTAGCACTGGAGTGGAAGTGTCACCCTCTGGCATCTCCTCCTCTCATCTTGGAGCTGTTCTGGATCTCCTTTTCCAGACCTTCTCCTTCAGAGCCCATTACAGGGCAGGAAAAGCCGTGCTGGGTGTGGGAGGGTGGCACTGCCAGGCTCCTCTCTCTGGCTGGGGGAGGCAGAACATTTCCCTGGCATTCAGCTCCATCCTGGGGGGACTCTGGGGATGTGCTGTGGAAGATCACTGGTGCCGTGTTTGAGGCTCAAGGAGGTGTTTGGTGGCATTTTTGCCACTGCTGGGGGTGGAGATGCTGCTCTGATAAAGGAAACCAGGAGTTTCTGAAATGGTGGCTGAGCCAGCGTGGTTTTGTTGGGGTTTATTTTAATACAGGCACCCCTAGAATAGTCGGGTGTGTTCTTGCTCTGTGCAGCTCCAGCCTCGCTGGTGGGAATGGGAGCAGAGTGACTGAAAGAGGGAGAGGAGAGAGCCAGGGAGCTCAGCACAGCTCTGTGTGTGCTGTGCTGTGCTGGCACCGCTGCCACATCCCCACTTTAATTAACAGTTCCCATCACAGCCATTCACGCTGTTCCCACTCTCTGCTCACCCCTGACAGCCACAAAAGAAACCCCAACGCGCTCTTCTGTGCCCTGGGACCCTGTGAACCCCCAGCTCGGGCTGGCTGGAGCCTCTCTGTGTTTCTCTGAGTGTGTCTAGAACAAACATTTGAAGAGATTCCCAGTGATAGGATTGGGGTTTTTTCCCTTTTTTTTGTTCCAGTGTTTGTGCTCGTTTGTCACCGAAGCGCGGTGGATCTGGGCTAGCGCAGAGCACACAGCAGAGGCTTTGTAATCCTCAAAGTCCAAAGCTTCTCTCTGAAAAGTTGTTCTTTAGGGCTGAGTACGTATGGGGACGTCTTGTTTATCCTGGCTTTTCTTTTAATTCTGCACAGTTCAGCCTGGCAGAGTTAATGGGACAGAAAAAGATGAAAATGCCCCTTCACACTGCCTGTCCCGACGCTCTCCCACCCCGGTGTGTGTCAGAAAGCTTCAGCAGCCTCACTATCCCCTTAGTCCTCTCAAAGCCTTTGATCATTGTACAATATCTCCTACCTGGCTTTCCTCCAAAAGGTGATAAACCCTGGGTTTGATTTCTAATTGGAGCAGCGATAGCGGGAAGGAATCCGTCAGATCTGAGCGCTCCTCGCCCAGCTCTGGCCATTATCCCGTGCTCAGAGCCTGCCTGATGGAAACCTCTGAGCTGCCAACCCCGTGAGGAGGTTGTGGCTGCAGCTTCCACTCCATTTTGGGGCAGATCCCACCTGTGTGACAGAGGGAAGCGTTTCCCAGCGTTGGCACACAGCACCAGGCTGGTGGCTGGGAGCACACAGCTGCCCTCATGCCACTCCAGCTTTGCACAGGGATCAGGGTGAAGCTGTGAGCAGGGAGCTCCCTTTGCAGGCAGTGGGTGTCTCCATGGAAATGTGCTGGCAGGGTGAGGGCAGCAGGCTGGGCTGCCATGCCACGGCCCTGCTGATCTGCTGCTTCTGTCCTGCTGCCACGTTCTGCCACGTCCAGGGCAGAGCTGCTCAGGAGAAAATCTCCCTCACCTCCTGTGGAGGCTGCATGGGTTTGATCCACCAGGATCAGCCGTGGCACACCCTGCTCCAGGTATTCTCTCATTCCAGTTTTGTGTGGCTCGGTAACACAGCTCCTCTGTGTGCTGCAAGTGGGGAAACTGAGGCACTGAGTGGGGTAGGGGCTCTCAGATGTGGCTGCTGCAGCCCCAGCCTTGCTGGAGCCTTTCCTGGGTGTGTGTTTGCTGTGCAAGAGGGGCTCTGGGACACCCCCAGTGACACCTGGCTGGGGCTCAGGGGAGCCAGCCTGTGGTGGCAGAGCTCAGCCTGTCTGGGCAGGAGCATCTCTCCTGGAGGGATTTGTTGCTTTCCTTGCTGGGTTTTTCATGTGTGAGGTTTTAGCTTTGCTTCTTTGCCTTGTGCTTTTGTGGAAAAATCTCCCTTTCAGAAGGTCCTTGGGTGCTGTGCTGGGGAGGGAGAGAATTTGATGGGTTAAACTCCAAATGTGAGCTGGGCTCTGCCTATGGGGCTGGGCTTAACCCATGGAACTGGGCTGTGCCCATGGAGCTGGGCTGTGCCCATGGGGCTGGGCTGTGCCCATGGGGCTGGGCTGTGCCCATGGAGCTGGGCTGTGCCCATGGGGCTGGGCTCACCTTGTGGAGCTGGGCTTACCCCATAGAGCTGGACTTAACCCATGGAGCTGGGCTTAACCTATGGAGCTGGGTTTAACCCATGGAGCTGGGCTCAACCCATGGAGCTGGGCTCATCCCATGGAGCTGGAGCCCCTGATGGAGTTGGGCTCTGCCTATAGAGCTGGGCTTACCCCATGGAGCTGGTCCATGGGGCTGCGCTCATCCTGTGGAGCTGGGCTCACCCCATAGAGCTGGGCTCAACCTATAGAGCTGGGCTCAACCTATAGAGCTGGGCTCAACCTATAGAGCTGGGCTCACAGCATGGAGCTGGTCCATGGAGCTGGGCTCTGCCTATGGAGCTGGGCTCACCCCATGGAGCTGGGCTCTGTCCATGGAGTTGGCCTCACCCCATGGAGCCGGGTGGGTGCCCAGTGCCACCCTGGGGAAGGTGCCCGTGTCCCTGCAGGCACCCTGCACTGCCGTGGCCTCTCGGGCCCTGCCAGCCCCTGCCCAGCCCTCAGAGCTGTCCCTTTGTGCCCCACAGGTGCTGACCAGGCTGGGGAGACGCCGCAG
Organism: Geothlypis trichas; assembly: GCA_009764595.1. Lineage (NCBI taxonomy): Eukaryota > Metazoa > Chordata > Aves > Passeriformes > Parulidae > Geothlypis > Geothlypis trichas. The sequence goes on from CM019926.1 coordinate 4,368,893, forward strand.
TCGCCGCTGAGCCGGAGCGCTCCCGGCCGGGCCCAGGGCCTGTGCAGAGGATGAGGATCCTTCCCAGCCCTGGAATGTCTTCGCTGCTGGCCCTCGTGAACGTCCTCTCCGTGCTGCTGATGGACTGCCTTGCTGAGAGTGAGTGACTCTGCTCCTTTCTTCACCTTTCTCAGTAGCTGAGGGAGTATTTAATCTCCCAACACCCTTAACTCTCCACCAGTGCCTTCCCATTGTTCCCAGCCCCACCTTGGAGGGGCTCAGGGCAGCCAGCTTTGAGGTTCAGGTTGTCCTCAAGGCTGCCAAAGAGCTGGAGAGAAGGGGGAAAGCTGCCTGAGAGCCTTCCCCCACCTTCTCCCAACCCCATCTCGCCCTGAGAGCCTTCCCCACCTTCTCCCAACCCCATCTCACCCTGAGAGCCTTCCCCACCTTCTCCCAACCCCATCTCACCCTGAGAGCCTTCCCCACCTTCTCCCAACCCCATCTCGCCCATATTGTCCCCTCCTGCTCCTGCCTTTCAGCATCTGTCAGACACTGGTGACCATTGTCGGGTTCCTTTCTGGGGCTGGAGTCCAAACAGCCTTTCAAGAAAGAGCATTATGTTTCCCCTTCCCCTGAGTGAACCAGTTCCAGTTCAACACAGTTTTTATCTTTGCTGCCTTTCAATTCCTGCTTTAAAAAATGAAAAAGGGGAAGGAAAGAAAAAAAAAAGATGTGAAAATCTTCAGTGACTTGAGTGTAATGTTCCTTCGACATGAAGGCTGATCGCTTGGGATCAGTGGGGAATAGACTTTTCCAAGCTGATTGAATTATGAGGGTTTTTTTCCTCCCCAGCAAAGCTGCTTGAAGCTGGTGAGAGGGCTGCTCTGGTCAGCACAGCCCTTGACAGCTTTCCACGTAATCACTTGGTTATCAGGGTTTATTAGGATGACAGGGATTGAATGGATCCGTGACCTTTTGTTGCTGGGAGATGTTTTTGGAAGGGTCCTTTCCATCCTCTCTGCAGCAGGCAAGTGGGGATGTGTCTGCCCTTGCCTCTCTCTGAGTTTTGCTGGCTTCATGCTTAATCCCTCTTTGCAGAGAGGAACACTCACGTGCAGAAAGATAATGTTGTATTTTATTCTGTTTTGTGAGCCTGGTGAGTGAGCTGGGCTCTGGGAGGTTCATGGTTGGCTGGGGGTCAGTCTGCACCTCAGATGGTGTCCAGAAAGAGACCCACAGCTTCAGCTGAGCTGTGTGGAGTGGCAGCAGCACTGCAGAATGTGGCAGGGAGCTGCCACGAGCCTTTTGCCCCAGGGTTCATCCAGGGATTTATCCTGAGCTGGTGTTGGAGCTGATGCTGTGCAGGGTCTTTGTGAGCACCCAGAGTCAGTGGGGGCTGCTCTGTGGGCTCAGGGTGGCTTTGTTGGCTTTGTTGTGAAACTGGGAATCTCCCTTCCTCTTGGTGCAGTGGAGTCAGGAGTGGGAATCAGTGGAAATCTGGAGTCAGGGCTACCAAGGTCTTGTTCTTGTCACTGGTTTCCTGTAACAACGCCTGGAGAAATCAGTTTACAAAGCAAAGTGCAGCTCTGCAGGCGTGGATGGAGAGCTCAGGTGTTCTGCAGCCTCTCTGTGTAAGGAGAGCCCCAATTGATACCTGAGTGCCTGTGAAAATTGGGGTCCATTTGCATTTTGAGTGCACAGGAGTCCTGTGTGCTCAGTGCTGACAGGGACATGGCAGCATCAAGGCTTCTCCAAACCATGCCTGAGTGACCTCAGTTCTCCCGTGGTTTTCATTTTCCTGGGAAGGAACAAACACCTTGTGTGTCCCTCCTCTTTGGGGTGAGGCTGTGGACAGTTTTTTACTGAGACATAGTCGATGGGAAAAAACTGACATGAGAAAGTACATCTGAGAAAGCAACAGCTGCCTAATTCAAGGACATGGTTTCTTTGAGCAAGAAGTTGTTTTATAAATTATGTGATAACAGGAGGTATAAAAAAGAAGCCACAAACATCTTGAGAAAGGTGGGACTGACTTTTTATAGCTGACCAATAGTGAGCTTTAGTTTTGCAATATGTATGAGCCCTATTACTGTGATTATAAAAGTGTTTCTGATAATCAATAAATCTGAGATTTGTCGTGCATCAGAGGATGAGCAAGTCTCCCGTCTACCTCGTCATGAGGTTTGCTCAGGGATTCCATGAGAGCTGAGAGATCCCAAGTGCTGCCTGGCTGCCACTTTTGGGGGAATTGTGCCCTCAGGAAGGGCTTGGTGCTGGCCAGACACAGAATGCACCAGTGGTGTGGCCTGACCCTGCTGAGATCTGTCTCTGCTCTGCAGACACCTTGCTGCTTGCAGCCAAGTTTCTCTCTGCTGTAGTTCTGCAGTGTCCTTGGATCCTGAGCTCTGAGGGTTTGTGCTCTTTTCCCTCTGGCTGCTCACAGATGTCCGTGCAGGCACTTTGCAGCTTGCCAGGATGGGGGCTGGCTGCTCTTACCTGCTTGCTGTGCAGATGTTGGGCCAGATGTTGTGTCTCCTCTTGACCTGCAGCGTGCCAGCACCTCCCTGCCCTGTGCCCTGGGGATGCTGCCTGGTGCCAGCTGTCTGAGTCTCTCTGGAGCTGCTGCTGCCAGCCTGCTGAGGATGAGTGGGCAGTGAGCTGATGATGGTTCCTGCCCTTGGAGGGGCTCCTGGGTGATCCCATTTCAGCCAGGCTGGTCTGTGCTGCTCCCCACTGAGCTGCAAACAGCAAACAGCTTTGTCTGTCACAGCTGCAGAGCCTGTGAGAGGAGCTGTCCCTGCTCTGACAATGTCCCCTCCCATCAGATGGCCCCGGGCTCTGTCACATTCCTGTAATCCCTTGGCCAGCTTCCATTTGGCCACGGCACTGACCCCATTTCTGCCCTGATTCACCCCGGGCCCTGCAGCCCCCAGGGAAGGGAGATGGGAAACCCCTGGGATTGTGGATTTTGGAGGGCATCACCTCCCAGCCTGGCACGGAGCAGATCCCAGAGCAGAGCCTGGGCTGAGCTGGGTCTGTCCTCCTCTCCCAGTGCAGCTCTGGAGGAGCTGTGGCCTCTGCAATCAAAGGACCATTAAAACACTTCCCTTCTCTCCGACGCTAATTGATCTCAGTCAGTGATTTAAATCTTTCTGTGGCAGGAGCATTCTATTTAAAGGAAACTGCCATTTAAATTAAAAATCCAAAGCACCACACTGCTTTCTGCCCACTGTTCCTCCTTGGGAAGCTGAAGAGAACAATAATTGAAAGGTGTGACACAGGCATGTTCTTTCTCTTTTCCCTTTGGTTGAATATGGACATTTTCTTTGTTTCTTCCATATGGTCAAAGGCAGCCATGGAACTGGGAATTACTGATTCCATGATTATTTTCAGCAGTGCCGTTAAATGGAAAGTGTGATCCTTTCCTTGAGAGTTCTGCTGGTTGTGTGAGTACCATGAATTGGCAGATCTGCAGGGAGTTAGGGAGGCTCCCCAGGAGCTGCACAGCCAAATGTGCCCCTTGGAGCTGAGAGGAGCCAGGCAGCAGAGACAGATGAGTCTGGGGAGAGGAACAGCTCCCAAATTGCTGATGGACCCGGGCACAGCACCAAGCCTTGCTGTTTCCTGTTCACACACCCAGAGCCATAAAGCTTCCGTGGTGAGCACCCAAAAACCTCCTAATCTGTGTGTGCAGAATAACTGAGCACCCTAAAACCTTTTATTCTGTGTGTGCAGAATGAGTGAGCACCCTAAAACCTTTTATTCTGTGTGTGCAGAATGAGTGAGCACCCTCAAACCTCCTAATCTGTGTGTGCAGAATAACTGAGCACCCTAAAACCTTTTATTCTGTGTGTATAGAATAACTGAGCACCCTAAAACCTCCTAATCTGTGTATGTAGAAAAACTGAGAACCCTAAAACCTCTCATTCTGTGTGTGCAGAATAACTGAGAACCCTAAAACGTCTCATTGTGTGTGTGAAAAATTACTGAGAACCCTAAAATGTCTCATTCTGTGTGTAGAATAAGTGAGCACCCCAAAACCTCTCATTTTGTGTCTGTGCAGAATGCCTGAGCACCCTAAAACCTTTTATTCTGTGTGTGTAGAATAACTGAGAACCCTAAAACGTCTTATTCTGTGTGTGCAGAATGAGTGAACTCCCTAAAACCTTTTATTCTGTGTGTGCAGAGTAACTGAGCACCCTAAAACTTCCTAATTTGTGGGTGCAGAATGAGTGAGAAGAACCCTAAAACCTCTCATTGTGTGTGTGCAGAATAACTGAGCACCCCAAAACCTCTCACTCTGTGTGTGAAAAATTACTGAGAAACCTAAAACCTTTTATTCTGTGTGTGAGCACCTTAAAACCTTTTATTCTGTGTGTGTAGAATAACTGAGCACCCTAAAACCTTTTATTCTGTGAGTGAAAAATTACTGAGAACCCTAAAACCTCCCATTCTGTGTGTGCAGAATAACTGAGCACCCCAAACCTCCCATTCTGTGTGTGTAGAATAACTGAGCACCCCAAAATCTCATTCTGTGTATCCCTCGTGTGGCTGCGCAGGAGCTGCTCCTGCCCAGATGTGCAGGGCACAGCTGCTTTTGGCCAAGGGCAGTGGTCAGGTCCCTGTGCCACCCGAAGGAGCCACGTGCCCCCTCCAAGTGCTCCTCAGTTGCACATAAAAAGCCATTTAGTGCATGGCAATGTGGCCATTTTTCTGACTGGAATCAGCACGCTCGCTGTTTTCAAGTGGATTTTTCTCATTGATTAAACCTTTGTGTTTTACAATAGCACTTTGCTAATTGGCACTTTGCATACACAGAAGGCTGGTGCATGGCTCTCTCCACCCCAGCAAAGATTTAAGGGCAGGGAACATTACTTATTACTTACATTTCCTTCCTTTTATAAATCACCGTATAGAAGCCTTACCAGCACACTCTGAAGTATTACCATAAATAATTAAACCTAAATTGCAATTGACAAAATAAAAGAATAAAGCCCCTTTTATGATGCATTACCCTGGCTTTCTTCCCTTTTAATTGCCCTTGCTCCATCATTAATTTGCAGAACACAGTAATTCATGGGAGGTGCATGTGAGGGGGGTTCCAGCAGAGGCAGCAGCACCAGGGGCTCACAGAGGTGATGGAGAAGCTGTGGTGGGACTGGGGCCCCTCCAGGTCCATGTGGAGAAGCTGGGATGGGACTGGGGCCTCTCCAGGTCCATGTGGAGAAGCTGTGATGGGACTGGAGCCTCTCCAGGTCCATGTGGAGGAGATGGGATGGGACTGGGGCCTCTCCAGGTCCATGTGGAGAAGCTGTGATGGGATGGGACTGGGACCTCTCCAGGTCCATGTGGAGAAGCTGTGGTGGGATGGGACTGGGACCTCTCCAGGTCCATGTGGAGAAGATGGGATGGGATGGGACTGGGACCTCTCCAGGTCCATGTGGAGAAGCTGTGGTGGGATGGGACTGGGACCTCTCCAGATCCATGTGGAGAAGCTGGGATGGCACTGAGGGCTCTCCAGGTCCATGTGGAGAAGCCGGGATGGGATGGGATGGGATGGGATGGCACTGGGGCCTCTCCAGGTCCATGTGGAGAAGCTGTGATGGTAGTGGGGCCTCTCCAGGTCCATGTGGAGAAGCTGGGATGGGACTGAGGGCTCTCCAGGTCCATGTGGAGAAGCTGGGATGGCACTGGGACCTCTCCAGCTCCTTATGGAGAAGCTGTGATGGCACTGAGGGCTCTCCAGGTCCATGTGGAGAAGCTGTGGTGAGATGGCACTGGAGCCCCTCCAGGTCCATGTTTCAGAAGTCTTGATTTATTATTTTATGATATATATTGTATTAAAACAATACTAAAAGAATAGAAGAAAGGATTTCCTCAGAGGGCTGGCTAAGAGTAGAATAGGAAACAATGATAACAAAGGTTTGTGGCTCGGGCAGAGAGTCCAAGGCAGCTGCCCAGATCCACCTGCTGCTCCTGCTCCTCGTGCACCAGTTGCCTCTGCAGGCAGGAGCATCTCCCTGTCCTTGTGTGCCCTGCCCTCCCATTGCTGCCTTCTCCCTGTGCCAGCTGTGATCTTGCTGAGGGTTCTGGACTGGTTGTTGTCTCACTCAAGGACACTGAATTAAGCTTCTGTGTCACCTTGTTTAAGTGCCTGATTAAATTAAACCTTGCCTGACTGGATCAAGTGATGTATCTTTTTTTTTTCTTTTTTTCTTTTTTTTCCAAGATAACTCAAATTGGAAAGTTTGTGTCTCCTGTAGGATCCAGAGAGGAAATAAATCATGTGTTGAAGGAGCTTCCTTGGGGGCAGAGGGGGCTGTCACTTGCCAGGTCTCAGCTGTGCCCCACGCTGGGAGTGCTCATTAGATGAATCTCTGCTGAGCAGCACCTGGGGACAGCAGCAGCCACGGTGTTTGGGACCCAGCCATGGGTGTCTCCTGCTGAAGGATCTTTTCCCAGCCAGAGGCTCTTTCTGCTCAGCTCCATTAGATGGTTAAGTTAGGGGAAAAGAGCATCTGTTTGTTGTGTAAACAAGTGGCTTGTGCGAAAATGTCACCTGCAGAGGATTGGGGTGGAGGAAATGTCTGTCTTCGTACCTGGATGCCAAAACTGGGGCTGTTCCTCTATGTCAGGCTTTGCCAAGAAGCCAAGACTCCTTTCTTTATGATTTTTCCCCTTGGTTGTCCTTTTCACACCAGCACTTCTTGCCCTTGCTGCCAGCAAGGACGGGATCATTCCAGAGCCTCTCCTGCCTCACGTTGGCTTTTCCTCTGTCTCTGTGCTTGTGTCTTCTCAAGACCAGCTCAGTACAAATCTCCTGGGTCACTGAAGGGAGCCTGTGAGGGATTCCTCCCTTCTGTGGCCTGGCAAGCCCAGTATTATTCTTAGAAGGCAGGCAGAGTGTTTTTCAAGGACGCCCGACCAGAGGAATGTCATTCCTGCGTGCGTGGGATGGGATCTGGGCTCGAGCTGGCCTGTGAGACACCATCTCCCAAGAACGCTTTTATTTACTCCCTGCCACTCTTCCCCTCCAGTCAAGGATGTTCTCTTGCAGCATAATTGGTCCCAGTTCCCACCTTAGAAAGCTGTGATGTTCTGTGCGCCGCAGCTGCCTCCGATTTTTGGGGGATTGTTAAAGTTCACCAAAACAGTCACGTTTTGCACCATCTGCTGTGTGCAGGGAGGTAACCAGGGTACAGGCTGCAGGCCAGGGCGAGGGGAGCATCCTCACTCTGTGACAGCACCTTCCCAGTGCTCCTTGGCCTTGCCTGCATTGGCTTTTTCGAGCAAGGGCTTCCTTTGCTGTGTTCAGTGTGATGAGCCCCAGGTTTGGTTCCAGCAGCCTGGGCTCTCCTCCTGCAGCTCCTGAGCAGTTTGGGGGTCTCTGATGAGCCCCAGGTTTGGTTCCAGCAGCTCCTGAGTGGTGTGTGGGTCTGTAATGAGCCCCAGGTTTGGTTGCAGCAGCCCCTGAGCAGTGTGGGGGGCTCTGATGAACCCCAGATTAGGTTTCAGCAGTCTGGGCTCTCCTTCTGCAGCCCCTGATGAGCCCCAGGTTTGGTTCCAGCAGCCCCTGAGCAGTGTGGAGGGCTCTGATGAGCCCCAGGTTTGGTTCCAGCGGCTCCTGAGCTATGTGTTGTTCTCTGATGGAGCCCTAGGTTTGGTTCCAGCAGCCCTTGAGTGGTGTGTGGATCTGTAATGAGCCCCAGGTTTGGTTCCAGCACCCCCTGAGCAGTTTAGGGGTGTCTGATGAGCCCCAGGTTTGGTTCCAACAGCTCCTGAGCTGTGTGTTGTTCTCTGATGGAGCCCTAGGTTTGGTTATAGCAGCTCCTGAGCAGTCTGGGGGTCTCTGATAGCCCCAGGTTTGGTTCCAGCACCCCCTGAGCAGTCTGGGGGTCTCTGATGAGCCCCAGGTTTGGTTCCAACAGCTCCTGAGCAGTGTGGGGGGCTCTGATGAGCCCCAGGTTTGGTTCCAACAGCTCCTGAGCAGTTTGGGGGTCTCTGATAGCCCCAGATTTGGTTCCAGCAGCCCTTGAGTGGTGTGTGGGTCCGTAATGAGCCCCAGGTTTGGTTCCAGCAGTCCCTGAGCAGTTTGGGGGTCTCTGCTGAGCCCCAGATTTGGTTGCAGCAGCCTGGGCTCTCCTCCTGCAGCCCTTTGGGGTTCAGCAGCAGATCCCAGGGACACAGAGACCTGCGGGATGTGGCAGTGACGGACAGAGCAGCATCAGTACATTTTGGTCAATACATTTTGGTCAATACATTTTGGTCAATACATTTTGTCCGTGTGCTGCCGTGGCTTTGAAAGGGAATATTGGGAATATGAATGATGGAAGGCACTGGCAGGAGGGGCTCTGGGCTGCCCTGCTTTCCCAGAACCGTGCAGCAGAGCCCTGAGCGTGTCCCGTGCCGTGGGTGCAGACATGAAACGCGGTGCAAGCGGCGCCGCTCGTTTCATCTGCAGCGCACGGAGCCGCTGCTGCTTCCTTCTGAGGCCGAGAGGAAAAGCAAAGCTTTAAAGAAGGGGCAAAAAAAATAAATAAATAGAAGGAGCTGCAACTGGTTTAGCATTCTGCAAAGTTTCTCCGAGTCCTCCAAATCTTTAATTGACTCAGGAGCATAAAATTGAGAAGGGGAGAGAGTGAGAGAGCGTGCGAGTGGCGCGAGTGATTTGAATAATTTATTGTCCTTTGAAGTTGCAAGAGAAATTTCAGCTGCCTTGGGGAGTAATTTCTCCCCATTCTGAAAGGGTTTCTCCTTATTTTAAACTCATTCAGAGGATGATAGTTTTGCATTTTCTGCATAATTAATGAGCGTAGCTCCCCCCCCCCCACTCTCACACAACCTCTAAAGAGTGGTGGGGTGATGAAACTTGGTGGTTTTTTTAATTAATAAAGTCAAATTAATTTGACTGTGTCCTCATCCTCCCTCACCTCCGTTGGAATCCATGGATTTATTTATAAATTTGTCTGAGCTTGCTGCTAGGAGTGCCGACAGATCTTACAAATCTTCAGCCTGGACTTTGATTTGTTTGGATGAATTTGTGAAAAGATGCTGTAAGGTTGTTTTTTTTCAGCTCAGCTCTTAAAGATCACCTTGAGACTGGCTCCAGTGATCTCCCAGGGAGCCAGGAAGATCCTCCAGCTCTCATTTCCCTTTATCTCTCTGTTTGGAGAGGATCTGCTTGCTTTTGAGGACGTTTGTGGGGTTTTTTCCTCTATGAGTACTATGATGCACTGCTTTTAATTGTGGAACTGCTAATTGTGATTAATTCCAGTAGCTGCCCCTTGAGGCAATGAAAGGGAGAGGGATGTTCTTCCTGGTGCCTGGAAGGGCTGCAGGACAGGCCATCCCTTGACAGTGTCAAACATGAGCAGGAGCTGTCCTGCCCCAGTGCAGCTCACCTTCCTCAATTGCTGTCTTTGATAGAAGAATTGAAGGCATCACTGCTGCTTTTCCACCTTTCCATTTCTCTCTCATTCACATCTTGCACTGTTTTCCTGCCTCACTGGGTCTCTAGTGTCCCAAAGCTGAATCCATCACGTTCCCACTGCTGGCAGTTCTCTCTCCATTGTTGAAATCTCCTTTTTTTTGGATTCTTTTGTGTTGATGTTCCCACTACAAACCTGAATGATGAGTAGTATGGTTCAGAGGCAGAAATTGGAATGGCTCGTGTGGTAACAGTCCAGGTTCACCACTCCTAGAAGTTGTGCTCATCCTTTAGTCATGGCTTTACTGGGTCTTGGTTTCTCATTTTTGAGATCTCCTGTCCCAAGCTCCTTGACATCCCAGTTTCAGTGCAGGCTCATAATAAACTGTTTAGACCCAGGTACTCCAAGCTTGTATATCCTGAATCTCCTTTGGTTCCATGGAAGAAAAGGGCTGAAGTCTCTCAGCAGAGGTTGGATTGGGTTGGGGTAATGATCTTTTGAAAACACCCCGAGTTCTGGGCTCTATTGCACCTCACCCTGCTCCTGCAGACTCCTCTTGCCTGCAGCAAAGAAGCACTAAATGGAAGTAATGCAGCTTTTATTTACAGAGTGAGAGAGCAGAGCTTCATCAGACATATTCTATTGGCCTGGTGTGCCTTTCATGCCCAGAAGATCCCCACGTGCCCCTGTGAGCTGCCCCAGCTTGGCTGGGGTCACCCTCCTGTGCATGCAGAGCTGCAGGTGTGGGGCAGGATTTCCAAAACCCAGGATTTCCAAAACCCAGGATTTCCAAAACCCAGGATTTCTGTGGCTGTTTGCAGGTGCAGGGCAGGATTTTCAAAACCCAGGATTTCCAAAACTCAGGATTTCCAAACCCCAGGATTTCCAGAACCCAGGACTTTCCTGGCTGTTTGCAGGTGTAGGGCAGGATTTCCAAAATTCAGGATTCCTGTGGCTGTTTTCAGGTACAGGGCAGGATTTTCAAACCCCAGGATTTCTGTGGCTGTTTTCAGGTACAGGGCAGGATTTCCAAAACCCAGGATTTCCAAAACCCAGGATTTCCAAAACTCAGGATTTCCAAAATTCAGGATTTCTGTGGCTGTTTGCAGGTGCAGGGCAGGATTTCCAAACCCCAGGATTTCCAAAACCCAGGAACTTCCCTGGCTGTTTGCAGGTGCAGGACAGGATTTTCAAAACCCAGGATTTCCAAAACCCAGGATTTCTCTGGCTATTTGCAGGTACAGGGCAGGATTTCCAAATCCCAGGATTTCCAAAACCCAGGATTTCCCTGGGTGTTTGCAGGTGCAGGGCAGGATTTCCAAAACCCAGGATTTCCTAAACGCAGGATTTCCAAAACGCAGGATTTCTGTGGCTGTTTTCAGATACAGGATTTCCCAACCCCAGGACTTCCCTGGCTGTTTTCAGGTGCAGGGCAGGATTTCCAAATCCCAGGATTTCCAAACCCCAGGATTTCCAAATCCCAGGACTTCCCTGGCTGTTTGCAGGTGCAGAGCTCTGGGTGCTCTCACTGACCAGGGCTGCTCTCCCAGCCCTCATCCTTGGCAGCACCCCGAGCTGCAGGAGCTTGTGGCAGTTTGTTTTGCCCTTGCTGCTGGCTCTGCTGTCACCTTGCAGTGGCACAGGACCACAGCTGGGCTGGGTTGAGGTGGCACTGCCCCCTGGGAGCTGGGGCTGGGCTCGTTCAGCATTTGCTCCTTGCAGGTTTGTCCTGCAGGAAATGTTTTCTTCCATGTTCTGCTATCCCCTGTGCACTCTGGTTCTTTAGTGACTCAAACAGGGCAGTGGAGGTTGAGCAAAGGGGCAAATCCCTTTCAGCTGGGTCTTTTCTAGGTGGGTGGTGAGTCAGGATGCCAATATCAATCCATGGCTGGAGGAGCAGCTGTGTGAGCGATATGGAAGGGCAGGCAGAGCTCCCTGCCCCAAGCTGCTGCTGGCCAACAGCCTGGGATTGCTGTCATTGATGGACAGGGGGCCCTCATTAAGTGGCCAGGACAGCTCCTGGGGTCTCTGGGTTGTTATGCCTCGTTATGGGATGTGTGGACAGATCTGGGATGAGATGCTGATGGAGGGTACCCCCAGGCTCCTGGCTGGCCATGCTCCTGTGCTTGCTGGAGCTTCCTCATCAAGGGAAATACAGGTTGGGGATTGGGGAAAAGTTGGTGGCTCAGCAGCAGGGGAATAACCAGGTGCAAGCATTTCACTTCTAAAAAAAACCCAAAAAACCAACATCCTCAGTCTTTTTTTACCCTCCTCTGCCCAGGCCCATCTCCCTGAAGGGAGCCAAGAGCTGCTGACAGCAAGAGGAAGTCTCCATCTGAAGGTTATAATTATCCTGTCTGCCTTCCCAGAAAAGGCCAGGTGAGGAGCGGGCGTGCTCCTGCTCCCCAGGCCAGCCCTGCCTCCCCAATTAGTGCCTAATGGACTTTTTATGATGATAAGACTGGGCTGGAGAGAAGTTCTTGACAGGGAAATGGAATATAATTCACTCCCTGTTTGTTTGTTCTGTCAGAAAACCCTCGTTTTGATTTTAGGCGCTGAGAAATGGCCCTGGGAAAGAAAAAAGTGCAAAATCTGTCAGGAAAAGTCTGGATTTTGTGAGGATCAGAGTGTGTGCAGGAGCTCTCCTAGGGGTGTTCTCAGTCCTGTGGGGTGCATCCATAGACAATCCTCCCCAGTCCTTCTCCCTCACTTGTCCTGAAGGAAAATGAGAATTCTGGAGAATTCTGGAGTTTTCTCACTTGTCCTGAAAGAAAATGTGAATTCTGGAGCTTTCTCACTTGTCCTGAAGGGAAATGTGAATTTTGGAGCTTTCTCACTTGTCCTGAAAGAAAATGTGAATTCTGGAGAATTCTGGAGCTTTCTCACTTGTCCTGAAGGAAATGTGAATTTCGAGGCTTTCTCACTTGTCCTGAAAGAAAATGAGAATTCTGGAGAATTCTGGAACTTTTTCACTTGTCCTGAAGCAAAATGTGAATTCTGGTTGTCCTGAAGGAAATGTGGATTCTGGAGTTTTCTCACTTGCCCTGAAGCAAAATGTGAATTCTGGAGCTTTCTCACTTGTCCTGAAAGAAAAATGTGAATTTCGAGGCTTTCTCACTTGTCCTGAAGGAAAAGGTGAATTTTGAAGGTTTCTCACTTGTCCTGAAGGAAATGTGAATTCTGGAGAATTCTGGAGTTTTCTCACTTGTCCTGAAGGAAATGTGAATTTTGAGGCTTTCTCACTTGTCCTGAAGCAAAATGTGAATTCTGGCTGTCCTGAAGGAAATGTAAATTCTGGAACTTTCTCACTTGTCCTGAAAGAAAAATGTGAATTTCAAAGCTTTCTCACTTGTCCTGAAGCAAAATGTGAATTCTGGTTGTCCTGAAGGAAATGTGGATTCTGGAGTTTTCTCACTTGCCCTGAAGGAAGATGTGAATTCTGGAGAATTCTGGAGTTTTCTCACTTGTCCTGAAGGAAAATGTGAATTCTGGAGCTTTCTCACTTGTCCTGAAGGAAAAGGTGAATTTTGAAGCTTTCTCACTTGTCCTGAAGGAAAATGTGTATTTTGAAGCTTTCTCACTTTTCCTGAAGAAAAATGTGAATTCTGGAGTTTTCTCACTTGTCCTGAAGGCAATGTGGGTTCTGGTTGTCCTGAAGGAAATGCAAATTCTGGAGTTTTCTCACTTGTCCTGAAGGCAATGTGGGCTCTGGCTGTCCTGAAGGCAATGTGGGTTCTGGCTGTCCTGAAGGAAAAGTGAATTCTGGCTGTCCTGAAGGCAATGTGGGTTCTGGAGCTGTGTTCCTGTGGCCCTGTGTGCAGCTCTCCTGCTGCTGCTGTGGAGCACAGGCCCATTCCCACAGCCCATCCCTGCTCCCCACTCTCCATCTGTCTCAAACCTGGCTGCTCTCCCTGTTTTCATCTGCTCTGTGGTTTCTCCTCCATCTCATCCTCACTTCCTTGCTCTGAGCCCCTCTCTCCTCTCCATCCTGCTCCAGTTCTCCTCACTTGGAAAGGGCCCATGAGGACCATCAGAGTCCAGCTCCTGGCCCAGGAATCAGCCCCAGGAATCCCCCTCTGTGCTATTTTCCATTTTCCCTGCTGATGTCTTCTCATTCCCACTGGTTCTCCCACCCTTCCTGCTCCCCATTTCATCTCCCTGTCCACTGGGCTGACAGAGCTGCTCCTCTGGCTGGCTCCAGCCCAGGGCTGGGATCTCCATGTACAGGCAGAGCACAGCAGCAGCTCTGGGTAAAACTGGTCCCTGGAGCAGCAGGAAAACCCTGGGAACAGCAGGGAAACCCTGGGAGCAGCAGGGAAAACCTGGGAACAGCAGGAAAAACCTGGGAACAGCAGGAAAACCCTGGGAACAGCAGCAGGAAAACCTGGGAGCAGCAGCAGGAAAACCTGGGAGCAGCAGCAGAGAAACTCTGGGAGCAGCAGCAGAGAAACTCTGGGAGCAGCAGGAAAACCCTGGAGCAGCAGGAAAACCTGGGAACAGCAGGGAAAACCTGGGAACAGCAGGAAAACCTGGGAATAGCAGGAAAACCCTGGGAACAGCAGGAAAAACCTGAGAGCAGCAGGGAAAACCTGGGAGCAGCAGAGAAAACCCTGGGAACAGCAGGAAAACCTGGGAGCAGCAGCAGAGAAACTCTGGGAGCAGCAGGAAAACCCTGGAGCAGCAGGAAAACCTGGGAACAGCAGGAGACAAACTCAGGGAGCAGCAGGAAAACCCTGGGAGCATGGTTGGACCCCAGTCCCACCTTCCTGGACCCCAGTCCCACCTTCCTGGACCCCAGTCCCACCATCCTGGACCCCAATCCCACCATCCTGGACAGGAATTCAAAGCACAACTGCCCAGAGCTGTGGTTGTGGAGCATCTTGGGCTCATTCTCCAACTGGAGAAATTGTGGAAAAGGGAGATGGAGTCCCATTGGAGCAGCAGAAAGCTCCAGCCCAGAAACCAAAGGGAAGAGGGAGGAGGAAGAGGAGGAGAAGGGGGGGTTTGCTCCTGTGCATGGCAGTGGGAATGACATCAAATTTGCTCCAGGTTGCTCTGGAAATCAGCAGGAGGTGAGAAATAACAGGGAGGGATGCCTCATTCCAGCTGCCGTGGCTTGGTTATTGGGAAATTCCAGAAGAATTTTCAATTTTTATCTTCTTCCCCCAAGAAGCACCTCCTGGGAAGGTCTGTGAGCTCTCTCTGGTGAGGTTTTTGTGGTTGTTTTGTTCTTCTCTCTGCCCTCCAAGGCTGCAGCTGTGCTCGGTGCCACCTGGGGTGCCCTGCTCCGAGCTGCGTGTGGTGTCTGGAGCAGGACAGACAGACAGACAGGTGTGAGAGATGAGGCTTGTCACCTCCTGCCTCGTGTGACAGCTGGGGGTGCAGCAAGGGCGAGCCCAAGGTCAGCTGGGCTTGCAGCAGAGCCAGAATCCCAATTATGGGAACGCTCTGGAGCCCGGAACAGCTCGCTGGGCTGTGCAGCTAAAAAACAAAATAACCTCAGCCATGAGTGGCTCCCTGGTCTCATTGTCCTCAGAGGTGGAGCTGCACATCTCTCTGTGTGTGTGTGGGCACAAAATGGTGAATTTCCTTCTGATTTTGGGTGAGGGTGGAAGCTGTCTCTGCCTCTCCTGCAGCATGGGTCCAACATTTCCAAGTGGGTTCTCCATGGGGGATTTGGGGCTCAGACCATGGGGCTGTTTGCTGGAGGTGGAACAGGAATGATGAGCACAAGGAGGGCAGCTCAGGGCAGCTCGCTGGGTTGTAGCTAAAAGCAAAATAACCTCAGCCATGAGTGGCTCTGTGGTCTCCTTGTCCTCAGAGGTGGAGCTGCACATCTGTGTGTCTGTGTGTGCACAAAATGGTGAATTTCCTTCTGCTGGGTGATTTTGGGTGAGGGTGGAAGCTATCTGTGCCTGTCCTGCAGTGTGGGCACCCTCCCAAGTGGGTTCTCCATGGGGATTTGGGGCTCAGACCATGGGGCTGGATTTCCTCCTGCTGAGTGATTTTGGGTGAGGATGGAAGCTGTCTGTGCCTCTCCTTTGCTGCAGGTGGAACAGGAGTGATGAGCACAAGGAGGGCTGTGCTGGTGGGCAGGGCACCTCACTGAGTTGTGCAGCTAAAAGCAAAATAACCTCAGCCATGAGTAGCTCTGTGGTCTCATTGTCCTCAGAGATGGAGCTGCACATCTGTGTCTGTGTGTGTGCACAAAATGGTGAATTTCCTTCTGATTTTGGGTGAGGATGGAAGCTGTCTCTGCCTCTCCTTTGCTGCAGGTGGAACAGCAATGATGAGCACAAGGAGGGCTGTGCTGGTGAGCAGGGCAGCTCAGGGCAGCTCATTGAGTTGTGCAGCTAAAAGCAAAATAACCTCAGCCATGAGTGCCTTTGATGAGAGTCTCCTCTTTTACCTTTGTCCTCAGAGGTGGAGCTGCACATCTGTGTCTCTGTGTGTGCACAAAATGGTGAAATTCCTTCTGATTTTGGGTGAGGGTGGAAGCTGTCTGTGCCTCTCCTGCAGCATGGACATGCTCCCAAGTGGTTTCTCCATGGGGAATTTGGGGCTCAGACCACTGGAGGTGAAGGAATGATGAGCACATGGATGATTTGCTGGAGGTGGATCAGGAGGGATGAGCACAAGCAGGGCTGTGCTGGTGGGCAGGGCAGCTCATCAGGAGGAATGATCCTAAGGAAAGGATTTTCCATAAAAGATGTCTGTGACAGGGACATGTCCCCATCCCTGTGGTGGAGCTCAGGAGGGAGCAGCAGCTCTGGGGTGCTGTGGCAAAGCTGCTCCTGTGTCAGGGAGCCCCAATTCCTGCCCAGGCTCTGTCACAACCCCCCCATGGTGCTGCAGGAGCTCTGTCCAGGCGTGGGGAGGGCAGGGCAGGGACGTGGTGCCCATCCATAACTGCCTCTTCCTTCTTCTCCCCCTGCTGCCATCAGCTGTCAGCTCAGATATGTGAAGCTCATTTGTTCTCCCACCCCTCCAAGCACCCCTGGGTTCCCCATTGCTCTCCCTGTCTCTGTTTGTGATGTCTCAGACAGGCATATGGTGGCTGGGCTGTCTCCTGGCTGCTCGTCCATCACCGCCCATCAGCGTGGCAGCCCCTCCTGAGGGACTCTGCTGCAAAGCTGAGCTGTCCCCTCCTTCTCCCCACTCCCACAGCCCTCCAGCCTCCCTGCTGCAGAGCTCTCAGCCTGCTGTGTCACCCTTACAGGGGATGCTGGCTGGTTTTTACATGACTGTGTTCCAGGCACTTTTCCTGCATGGAAAGGGGAAGGAGGAGAGGGGAGAGGAGAGGAGGCAGCAGCATCTTTGTGTTTGGTGAGGAACTGCCTGGGGGTGCAGCCCTGTGCCGTGGGCTGGGGGAGGAGGAGGAGACCCTCACCCTTCTCACCTGAGCCCCAAAATCCTGTGGAGCCCAGGACACAGGAACCAGGGGGGATTTCTCTCTATCCAAGGGCACAGAAACCAGGATGGATCTCTCCCTGTCCACAGGAACCAGGAGGGATCTCTCTCTGTCCACAGGAACCAGGAGGGATCTCTCCCTGTCCACAGGAACCAGGAGGGATTTCTCTCTATCCAAGGGCACAGAAACCAGGATGGATCTCTCTCTGTGTTCCTGCAGAGCCCAGGGCACAGGAATCAGGATGGATCTCTTTCTGTCCACAGGAATCAGGAGGGATTTCTCCCTGTCCACAGGAATCAGCAGGGATCTCTCTTTTCCTGTGTGCTGGTGGAGCTGCCAGGAGGGTTTTCTCTCTATCCAAAGGCACAGGAACCAGGGGGGATCTCTCTCTATCCACAGGAACCAGGAGGGATTGCTCTCTGTCCCTATGGAATCCGGGGCACAAGAATCAGGAGGGATTTCTCCCTGTCTACAGGAATCAGGAGGGATCTCTCTTTATCCAAGGGCACAGGAATCAGGAGGGATTTCTCTCTGTCCACAGGAATCAGCAGGGATCTCTCTTTTCCTGTGTGCTGGTGGAGCTGCCAGGAGGGTTCTCTCTCTGTCCAAAGGCACAGGAACCATGAGGGATCTCTCTCTATCCCCAGGAACCAGGAGGGATCTCTCTCTATCCACAGGAATTAGGAGGGTTCTCTCTCTGTCCAAGGGAACAGGAATCAGGATGGATCTCTCTCTGTCCACAGGAACCAGGGGGGATCTCTCTCTATCCCCAGGAACCAGGAGGGATCTCTCTCTATCCACAGGAATTAGGAGGGTTCTCTCTCTGTCCAAGGGCACAGGAACCAGGAGGGATTTCTCTCTATCCACAGGAACCAGGAGGGATCTCTCTCTATCCACAGGAATCAGAATGGATCTCTCTCTATCCACAGGAATCAGGAGGGATCTCTCTATCCAAGGGCAAATTTCAATTCAACAGTTCAGCTCTGACTCTCCCCCATTTTCCAAGTGAGCAGTACAATCCAGTGCTTTTGGTGGTGGGGATTTTTGTTTGGCTCCTCATGCCTAACACTGAGTCCCTTGTAGGCATCTGGGAGTTGCAGGAGCTCAGGAAAAGCCCCAAGCACAGAGCTCAGCCCCCAATCACCCCAGCCTGACCCCACAAAGGGATGCTGAGCCACGACTCCAAATCCAGTGGGTTTTTTTGGAGCACCATCCCGTTCTGAGGACGGAAATAGAACCTTGTTTTTCTCCTCGTCTCAGCTCTCATCAGGCAGCCTGCACCCATTTAAATGTATACGTGACATTAAGGTTTATTAGGGGCTTTTATTTTAGGAAATGAACTCGCATCAATAAAGTGTTCTTAAAAGCCCTGGATGTTTTTAGCTGTACCTTCAGCATTGACTTCTGCAAAACCCTTCAGATATCGAGCGGAGGTGAGGGCAGGAAGGAAGTCAGGGGCAGAGTGAGCATTTCTATCCTAGCCTGGAGCAAAGTTTGGGTTTTGCCTTTCTCAGATGCAAGACAGATGCCCCAGTGCCAGCTCCTCCAGTGGGACCTGCCTGATAACCTTTAGCTGTAACATTGCAAAGAAGGCTCTGACCTCTAAATATAGATTTGGATATTTATAAATGCACTGCTTTGTACACACGGCATTCGGTGGGACGTAAACAGCTCCAGCAAATTGTATTTACCTCCAGCATGGAAACAAATGCTTGATTGCATCACATGAGCTTGCTCAGTGCCTTTTATTTATATACTGCTGGCCAGGGCAGGCAGGGAAGGAGAGAAGGTTTCCTTTTGTCTTTTGACCCCCAAAAGACCCTGGAGATTTCTCCCCTTTGCCCCCATGGGGGAAAGCTGTTTGCATGTTATTTTATAGCCCCCTGAGTGTGAGCAGATAAATACACACATTTCAGAGTCACATGCTCTGCCTTTCTCAAGAAAACAGACGGCAGCTTTATGATCTGAGTGATTTTATTTGAAGACAGCTGTTGGCCTTGTGATTTAAATATTTCAATAAATTTTCAACTAACTAGATGAGAGGAAGGCGTTCAAGGAAAACAGGTTAGAGCACGGGAGGAGGGTCCCCAGGGAGTGGGGGCAATGTGGGCCCTGCACAAATGCTGCTGGGCCACCTCAGAGAGCCCATGCCAGGCTCTGCCATCCCTGCAGAGCTGCTCTGAGGGCAGGGGGAGGTTGATGGGACCAGGGATGGGCTGAGGGAGAGGTGCTCAGGGCTCAGGTGTTGTTCTTTGCCGGAGTGTATTGAGGCATTGCTGCCCTGCTGCTGGCTCAGGGGAGCTTGGGGGAGACCCTGGCTCCCTCCTGGAGCAGCAGGAATCCCATGGGAGTCTTTCCTGGGAGTTTGGTGCTGGGCAGGAGCAGGCTGGGCTCTGCTGCTGGCTCTGATAGCTGCCGTGGTGATTCTGACCTGATCCCAGCTCTGTGTCCCATCCAACTGCCCCTTCTGAGGGGTCACTGTGTAAATGGACCCGTGGTGGTTCTGACCTGATCCCAGCTCTGTGTCCCACCAAACTGCCCCTTCTGAGGGGGCTCTGTGTAAATGGACCCGTGAGGGCCACAGGAAGGACTTGCAGGTGAAAGCAGAGGTGCCACAACCAAAGGGATTTCACATGCTAAAGCCACTGGCACCAACCTCTTTGACACCATTGTCCTCAGGATCTCTGTGTGCCAACCCCTGCTCCATCCCTTTCAGGGTCCTTCTCCCACCTTCTCCCCTTCCCTGGCTTGTTCCTGTCAATCTCCCCTGTTCCTTGGGGTTTTGGCCATCTCCAAGGGGCTGGGAAGTGCAATTCACTGTTTCTAAGTGTTGTTTTCAGCTCTACCAGCTTTTGGTGATGCTCATTAGATGGCTTTTGCAAGGGCAATTTCCCCTGTACAAAACAATTTAAAAGTCCACTTTTCAGGAGTAAAAGAGGTTTTGCAACATTGAAATCTCTTTCAAGGATCAGGCCCTTAATCATTTTCTGCTGGAGCTATTTCTTATGTAGAGTGGAGGTAAAGCTGCTCTGAAAAAGGCCAAGAGGTTTAATTTCAACAGGGATCATTAAGAATAGCAACAACAACACTACTGTTCATTACAACCCGTGTTTATTGGGGTTTGTCTTTGTGAGTTGCCACTGCTGATGTTTCCCTTTTGTCCCCAAGGTCCCCCTGTGTTCATTAAGAAGCCTGTGGACCAAATTGGTGTGTCAGGAGGGGTGGCCTCCTTCGTGTGCCAAGCCACTGGAGACCCAAAGCCAAGGGTCACCTGGAACAAGAAAGGGAAGAAGGTGAACTCTCAGAGGTTTGAGGTAAGAGATGCCCTTGAAATCTGGTGGCACTGGGAAGAGAGACTGACACAAAGCAGCCCCTGCTCCTCTTTGGCCACCCCAGACCTGATAATAAAGGGAAATTTGGAAGGGGAGGAGTTTTAACAGCAGGAGGAGAGAAATGCAAGCTCTTGGCCATGTCAACAGCTGGGTTTGTTCCAAAGCAAGAGAGAACTTGGCTCAGTTGTGTTATTGAAGATTTTTATTTTGTTTTGTTGTGTTTTTCCCCTTCCTGGGATATAATATAACTTCCTGCTTTCCTAAGAAACCCCAGCTAAGCTGGTGGGACTTCAGCTCTGTAAATGTACCTTTCATACCCATCTGTGGCTCAGCATTTTAGCTCTGGGACAGTCTGGAGTAAACACTGCAGTTGTTGGCAAGCAGACCCAAGCAATTGGCATTGTTTAGATAGAACTGAGAGCAGAGGAGCAAGGACTGGGAGGTCATCCTGTGGAATTTGCTGTGGGACTCAGCCCTGCCAGGCAGCTGTGTGCTCAGAGGAGCTTTGTGCTGTCAGCTGCCCCTGCAGATGGAGGAACAAGGCAGGGGTCCATTTTTATTTTGTTTTCCTTTGGTCTGTGTCCTCCTCCATCACCCCAGCTGTGCTCTGAACACCCCCCCACCCCACCCCATCCCCGTGGTTTGTTCTTTCAGAGCCTTTGAGCTGCACCCTGGGGCTTTGGTGGCTCAGTGGTCACTGGCAGGGTTTGGCTCTGTCACCTGGAGCTGGGGGGAGAGCCAGGCTGAGTGTGGGGGGCTGAGGGGCTGCTGGGGCTCTGCAGTGGGGGTGTGTGTGGTGTCTCTGAGAAGCATCACCCCAGGACACTGATGATGTGTGTGTGACCGTGTTCACAGGGGGTTTTGGATGAGGGAAGAGATGAGGATGTGACTCCGTGTTTCAGAAGGCTTGATTTATTATTTTATGATATATATTACATTAAAACTATACTAAAAGAATAGAAGAAAGGATTTCATCAGAAGGCTGGCTAAGAATAGAATAGAAAAGAATGAATAACAAAGGTTTGTGGCTTGGACTCTCTGTCCCAGTCAGCTCACTTTGATTGGCCATTAATTAGAAACAACCACATGAGACCAATCCCAGATGCACCTGTTGCATTCCACAGCAGCAGATAATCAATGTTTACATTTTGTTCCTGAGGCCTCTCAGCTTCTCAGGAAGAACAAATCCTAAAGAAAGGATTTTCCATAAAAGATGTCTGTGACAGGTGTGTGTGTGTGTGTGGTGTCTCTCAGAAGCAGCACCCCAGGACACTGATGGTGTGTTTGTGTCTCTGTCCCCAGACCATTGAGTTTGATGAGAGTGCAGGAGCTGTTCTGAGGATCCAGCCCCTGAGGACCCCCCGGGATGAGAACATTTATGAGTGTGTTGCTCAGAACCCCCACGGGGAGGTCACTGTCCACGCCAAGCTCACCGTGCTCCGAGGTAAGAACCTGCCCCAGCTGCCTGGGAGGGCTCTCAAAAACCCATGGCTGAGCTACAAAATCCTCCTTTTATGGAGGTTTGGTTGGGTTTGTTGAGTTGGGTTTGTTGGGTTTGGTTGAGTTGGTTGGGTTTGTTGGATTTGGTTGGGTTTGTTGGGTTTGGTTGAGTTTGTTGGGCTGGGTTTGTTGGATTGGGTTTGGTTAGGTTTGGTTGAGTTTGTTGGATTGGGTTTGGTTGGGTTTGTTGGGTTTGGTTAAGTTTGTTGGGTTGAGTTTGTTGGGTTTGGTTGGGTTTGTTGGATTGGGTTAGTTGGGTTGGGTTTGATTGGGTTGGTTGGGTTGGGTTGGATTTGGTTGGTTTTGATTGGGCTGGGTTTGGTTGAGTTGGTTGGGTTTGGTTGGGTTTGGTTGGGTTGGATTTGGTTATGTTTGTTGGGTTGGGTTAGATTTGATTTGGTTTGTTGGGTTGGGTTGGTTTTGATTGGGTTGGGTTTGGTTGAGTTTGTTGGGCTTGGTTGGGTTTGTTGGGTTGGGTTTGTTGGGTTGGGTTTGTTGGTTTGAGTTTGTTGGATTGGGTTGGGTTTGGTTGAGTTTGTTGGGTTTTTTGGGTTGAGTTTGTTGGATTTGGTTGGGTTTGTTCTGACCCATCAGATCTGTTTGCTGCTCTTACCCCAAGAGGAATAAAAATGCTGTAGAAACAGAGCTAGACTCACTTCAGGAGCTTTGACTGATGATGTGCTGGGGTTCCTTCCACCCTGAGTTATCCTATGACTCTTACAATCTTCCTCCCATCCAAAAATGCCTTCCCCAGATTTAGGAGCAGCACCAGGAGCTCCCCATTGTACACACAGAAATGCAGCTCCAGGAAAACCCTCACTGGGGAATCACTTAATGGGCAGGGGTTAAGGCCATTATTATGGATCTGCATGGACTTTCACACATTTTATAGCAGTACAAACATTTTTCCTTGTGCAGGACACCTATTGTGCCTTTCTGGGCTTCTCCCCTCTTCCCAGAGCTCCTTGGCTCTGTGCACTCTCCAACAAAACAATTCCTTCTCCATTTTGTTCTGGTTCTTTTTCCCACTTGTCCCCGTTACAGAGGATGTTTACATGGATGCCTCCCTCGTGTCATCTGTTTGAAATGTGCTCCCTGGACTGCATGTGGGGGAGGGAACAATGTGCTGCTGCTCTGGATGCCTCTGGATGTTTGCTGTTCTTGCCCTGGAGATCCCCAAAATCCCTGTGGGAAGTGCTGGGTGCTACAACTGACCCCTCTGAGGGTTTGGAGCAGCCACCAGAGATGTTCTCTGCTCAAAGCACAGGGCGGTGCAGGTGATCCTGGCAGGAATGGGGTGGTGGATGACTGCCTGAGAGCTCCCAAGGGGAATTTAGCTTGGCTGTGGATGAAGCCATGGGTGTTTGAGCAGCAGCAGCAGTAAAAGCCATTCTCTCTGCAGTGAACAAGACTAACAACAACCCCAGGAGCTGCAGGCAGGAGCCCTGCAGGGGCAAGAGGTAGCTCTGCCTATGGACCAGTCAGAAATTCCAGTGTTTCCTCCAGGAGCAGCTCAAATCCATAAATATCCATAAATTTTGGTTATTTATGTTTGAACAGGCATCAAGCACATCCTTCATAGTGCAGAGCAGAATTGGTGTGTGACTCCCTAAAAGTGCAGAGCAGAATTGGTGTGTGACTCCCCAAAGTGCAGAGCAGAATTGGTGTGTGACTCCCCAAAAGTGCAAAGAAGAATTGGTGTGTGACTCCTAAAAGTGCAGAACAGAATTGGTGTGTGACTCCCCAAAGGTGCAAAGAATTGGTGTGTGACTTCTCAAAAGTGCAAAGAATTGGTGTGTGACTCCTGAAATGTGCAGAGCAGAATTGGTGTGTGACTCCCCCAAAAGTGCAGAACAGAATTGGTGTGTGACTCCCCAAAAGTACAAAGAAGAATTGGTGGGTGACTCCCCAAAACTGCGAAGAATTGGTGTGAGACTCCCAAAAGTGCAGAGTAAAATTGGTGTGTGACTCCCCAAAACTGCTAAGAATTGGTGTGTGACTCCCCAAAAGTGCAAAGAAGAATTGTGTGTGACTCCCAAAAGTGCAAAGAATTGGTGTGTGACTCCCCAAAAGTGCAGAGCAGAATTGGTGTGTGACTCCTGAAATGTGCAGAGCAGAATTGGTGTGTGATTCCCAAAACTGCAAAGAATTGGGGTGTGACTCCCAAAAGTGAAGAGCAGAAAACTGCAGGGCAGAATTGGTGTGTGACTCCCCAAAAGTGCAAAGAATTGGTGTGTGACTTCTCAAAAGGGCAGAACAGAATTGGTGTGTGACTCCCCCAAAGGGCAGAGCAGAATTGGTGTGTGACTCCCCCAAAGGGCAGAGCAGAATTGGTGTGTGACTCCCCCAAAGTGCAGAGCAAAATTGATGTGTGACTCCCCAAAAGTGCAAAGAAGAATTGTGTGTGACTTCTCAAAAGTGCAGAGCAGAATTGGTGTGTGACTCCCCAAAGGGCAGAGCAGAATTGGTGTGTGACTCCCCAAAAGTGCAAAGAATTGATGTGTGACTCCTGAAAAGTGCAGAACAGAATTGGTGTGTGACTCCCCCAAAGTGCAGAGCAGAATTGGTGTGTGACTCCTGAAAAGTGCAGAACAGAACTGGTGTGTGACTCCCCAAAGTGCAGAGCAGAATTGGTGTGTGACTCCCCAAAGTGCAGAGCAGAATTGGTGTGTGACTCCCCAAAAGTGCAGAGCAGAATTGGTGTGTGACTGCCCAAAAGTGCAAAGAATTGGTGTGTGACTCCCCAAAACTGTAAAACAGAAGTGATGTGTGACTCCCAAAAGTGCAGCAGGAATTCACAGCAGACACGAGGGGCACAAGGCAAAGCCCCCAGCCTCCCTGTTCAGCTGGGAATATCCTGCCTGGGCTCTGTGCTGTCAGGATTTTGGCTGCCTGGGAGCGTGGGGGGCTGTGGTCCAGTCATGCCTGACAGATTTGTGTAGGTGCCTTGGATGTGAGTGCAGCTCCTGTGCCTGGCATGGCATTTAACCTTCTGTTGGAGGGAGGTGGTGGGATGGAGCTGTCAGGAGCTTGGAATGGTGCAGTGTGACAGGAGTGTGTCTGACTGTGGTTATCCCAGAGGGTGGGAGCCTTATCCTTCACACTTATTCCCATGGATTCCTTTGGAGCTGTGACAGCCTGGGAGAAGGGCCCTGCAGTCATATTCAAAATTTGTACCCCTTAAATTCAGCTACAAGCAGTGGCAGGGAAAGGTTCTGCCCCTGCAGTGATATTCAGAGTTTGTTACCCTTAAATTCAGCTACCAGCACTGGCAGGGGAAGGTTCTGCCCCTGCAGTGTATTCAGAGCTTTTACCCCTTAAATTCAGCTACAAGCAGTGACAGGGGAAGGTTCTGTAGTGTATTCAGAGCTTTTACCCCTTAAATTTAGCTGCAACTGGCAGGGGAAGGTTCTGCAGTGATATTCAAAGTTTGTACCCCTTAAATTCAGCTACAAGCAGTGGCAGGGGAAGGTTCTGCAGTGTATTCAGAGCTTTTACCCCTTAAATTCAGCTACAAGCAGTGGCAGGGGAAGGTTCTGCTCCTGCAGTGATATTCAGAGCTTGTACCCTTGAATTTAGCTGCAAGGGGAAGGTTCTGCAGTGATATTCAAAGTTTGTACCCCTTAAATTCAGCTACAAGCAGTGGCAAGGGAAGGTTCTGCCCCTGCAGTGATATTCAGAGCTTGTACCCTTGAATTCAGCTACAAACAGAGGCAGGGTTGGGTTCTCCTGGGTCTCAGTGTTTTTAATGCCCTGCCCACCAGCAGTGAGTGCAGGGTGTGGGATCATTGCAGCCCTGAATCATTGAGGTTGGGAAGACCTCCAAGGTCCCCAAGCCCAACCTTTGACCATGCCCACCTTGTCCCCCACCCAGAGCACCAAGGGCCATGTGCACTTGTTCCTTGGGCAGGGATGGGCTCTCCAAACCTCCCTGGGCAGCCCCTTCCATGGGGAAATTCCTGCTGGTGCCCAGCCTGACCCTGCCCTGAGCCATCTCCTGCTCCTCTCTGTGGCTGCCTGGGAGCAGAGCCTGATCCCCCCTGGCCTCAGCCTCCTGTCAGGGACTTGTGGAGGCTGAACCAGGGCTGAACTGAGCTCAGGGACCATCCTGAGGGACCAGGATGTCCTTGTGCAGCTTTTCCTTCTGGGATCAGCACCATCCACGTCAGGCAGAGACAGTGACAGCTCAGGGGTGTTTCTGCCCACTGCTGACTAATGCCACCCTCTGCTGAGCCCACCAGAGCAGGCTGACTGTGGCTGTGCTCTCACAGCTCCCCTGTTCTGTGTGCCTGATGTCAGGGACCAGGTTTGGAGTCTCCTGGAGCCCTGGGGTTACCTGTTCATGGAACTGGGGGTACCTGTTCATGGCACCTGAGGGAGCAGGGATCACCTGCAGGGTGGCAAGGCGATGCTGAAGAGCATTAGGGAAGCAGATTTTGTAGCTTCTCTCTTGGCTGGACTTACTCCATCCTCCATCACTCCTCAGCTCTCACACAGCAGAGTTTGTCTCCTCTTTATTTGCATTTTCAAGTGCTGGGGGTACCTGTTCATGGAACCTGAGGGAGCAGGGATCTCCTGCAGGGTGGGCAAGGCGATGCTGAAGAGCATCAGAGAAGCAAATTTTGTAGCTTCTCTCTTGGTTGAAGTTACTCCATCCTCCATCACCCCTCAGCTCTCACTCAGCAGAGTTTGTCTCCTCTTTATTTGCATTTTCAAGTGCTGGGGGTACCTGTTCATGGAACTGGGGGTACCTGTTCATGGAACTGGGGGTACCTGTTCATGGAACCTGAGGGAGCAGGGATCACCTGCAGGGTGGGCAAGGTGATGCTGAAGAGCATCAGAGAAGCAGATTTTGTAGCTTCTCTCTTGGTTGGAGTTACTCCATCCTCTATCACTCCTCAGCTCTCACACAGCAGAGTTTGTCTCCTCTTTATTTGCATTTTCAAGTGCTGGGGGTATATCTGTTCCTGGAACTGGAGGTACCTGTTCATGGAACTGGGGGTACCTGTTCATGGAAGCTGAGGGAGCAGGAATCACCTGCAGGGTGGGAAAGGTGATGCAGAAGAGCATCAGAGAAGCAGATTTTGTAGCATATCCCCCCACTTCTCTCTCAGCTGGAGTTACTCCATCCTCCATCACCCCTCAGCTCTCACTCAGCAGAGTTTGTCTCCTCTTTATCTGCGTTTTCAAGTGCTGGGAAAGTGAAAAGCACCGAGCCAAAGGCACTGATCTGCACAATGACAAAGTGAGCATGTTGGCATGCACTCCTCTCCTGTTCCTCCCCTCTTCTGCACTCACCCACTCTCCTGTTTGTCTTTTCTCTCCCTGCTCAGCCTCCTCCTCGGTGTCTCTGCTCTGGCTTGCAGAGCTGGTGCTGAGCAGGGAGAGGGGGCTGCTCCCCAGCCTGCAGATGGATGGGAGCTGTCATTTGCAGAACCTGTTACCTTGGCACACTCTGCAGGGTGGGAACCTGAGCCCAGCTGCTGCAAACTGAGCTCGGGGGGCTCTGGGGCAGCTGTGCAGAGATGCTGCTGTGATCCCACACATTCCTGGGGGTGCCTTCCTGCATTTCCAGCACTGCAGCGTCTCCTCAGCAAATAACACAGAAAACATTTCCTCTTTTCAGAAGAGAAAACAATACATCCTTCCCTGCTGAAGGGATTGAGCACAAGCCCCTCTTGCTTGTGCACATGGTGACTCCTGGATCAGACCCTGGTACAAACCCACATGCCTTCCCTTGGAAACAGAAAACTGCAGCAGAGGAAACCTCGGGGAGCTCCTGAGCAGCAGAGCTGGGCTGGACACTGCTCAACTCACACAGTCCCTTCCCAGCAGCTCTGCTGGCTGCTCGTCCTTCCTGCCCTGCTGCTCCAGGGATCCCAGGTTGAGAGGGCTCTGGGCACTGCCTGCTCTCCCCACAGCTGGCTGGAGGGACTGCCTGCACACCTGACTGCTGCAGGGCTCGGAGGGAAAGAAAGAAAGTGGATTTGGGAAGCATTTTCCAGTTGTTTTTGACTCCACCTGCTGTTGCTTTTCGTTGTAACTCAGGCAGGAAGGAAGGTTGTTGGCACAGGCACCCCAACCCCAGTTGGTGGAGAAGGGGCTGGGGGACACTGAGGGCTGTGGGACACTGGGGCTGGGGGACACTGGGGCTGTGGGACACTCAGGGCTGTGGGACACTCAGGGCTGTGGGACACTCAGGAGTGGGGGACACTCAGGGCTGTGGGAGCTCCTTCCTGACTCTCACTGTGTCTTGCTATGGACAGACTTTCACAGCTTCTCCTGTTTCCCTCGTGGTTTCCTTTCATGAAGTATTCAGGCATTTCTTTAACAATTCCAGCCTCACACGTTCCCTCCTCCAAGAGCACATCTGGTGTGGGAATGTGTAAAGTTCTACCAAGATCCCTGTGGTTTTTTGGGGGTTTTTTTTCTTTTTTTTTTTATTCTTTTTTTGTAGTTGTTGGCTTTAAATCGCGAAAGGTAAACAAGAAGCAGCTCTGGATGCTCAGCAGAGAGTCCCATGGGAAAGGGAAGCTGCCCCCTCCAAAATGTTACCTTGCCATTTGGAAAATTCCTGGCAGCCTTTCTTCAAACTTGACTTGTTTTGCTTTTCTTGTAGTGACCTGAAAATTGGGTGACATTGACAGCAGATTAATTCTGTAGCTCCTGAATAACATCAAAGCAATTTTCCCAGAGCTGCCTGTGGAAGGAGGGTACCTGGGGACACGTTAGTGGAGGGAGCACAGGCACTGCCTGCACTGCTTTGGGGTGCAGCACACATTTCTGAGGGTGCCTTTATTGCCTGGGAGCCCACAAATTTTAATAGCATTGTTAGGCTATTGCTGCTTTCACAGTGGAACTTGCAGCTCCGAAGAAATGGAATCGACAGACAGAACACATTGCTGAGACTCCTCCCTGCATCAAAATTGTCTTTGGCTGGGCAGGAACAGAGAGCTGAGACTCAGGGACAGACACATGGGTGGAAATGACTTGTTGATGTAATTTCACAAGGCACACAGTGCCGGGATACCTGGGGACAGGGCAGCTCTAGTGCTCATGAACATAATGAAAGGAGCAGGGACAGGTTCCAGAGTGCTGGATTTTGATTTTGATGCTGATTACAACTTGTGTCACTCGAGCTGCTCCATCCCTGCATTCCTGCTTCTTCCACCCTGAATGAGGACAGTTGACTGTAGACACCAGCCAGCATCCACATCTCCAGAGGAGAGGGAAAAATCCCTCCTCCTCTTCCCTTCAGAGCATCCTCATGGCTTTGTGCACCGACTCCATGGCACGGCTGCTCACGCTCACACCCTCCTCCTCTAAATTATTAAACAACTGTGTGCACCCTGCGGGGAAAAGAGCACAGCAACACCCTCTTTATCTTCCTTAATCATCCTCATTTCCAGCACAGCTAATTAGCTACACCCAGAGTGACAGGGGGCCAGAGCAGCCCCGTGCCCTGGCTGGGGCTGGGCACCCTGGCTGCGTGTGCAGCCTGGGCTGGGTCCAGGCACAGAACGTGTCCCTGGCTGGGATTTATTGTAAATGACAGCTGAAGTGCTCCTCTCTCTCTTCCCCTGCCTCTCTGCGTCCCTCCTCCCCTGTTCTTTCTCACCCTCCTTTGCTCAGTGAGGCATTGAGGTGTTTCACCAGCTCAGGGGGGCTGTGAGAGCTGGGTCTGAGTCAGGGATGGACAAAGGTGTGGGGCTGCTCCTGCACCTGGCATGAACAAGGTGTGGGGCTGCTCCTGCACCTGGCATGAACAAGATGTGGGGATGTTCCTCCCCATAGCATGACCAAAGTGTGGGGCTGTTCCTTCCCATGGCATGAACAAGGTGTGGGGATGTTCCCTTCCCATGGCATGAACAAGATGTGGGGCTGCTCCTGCACCTGCCATGAGCGAGGTGTGGGGATGCTCCTTTTCCATAGCATGACCAAGGTGTGAGGTTGTTCCTTCCCATGGCATGAGCAAGGTGTGGGGCTTCTTCTCCCCATAGCATGAACAAGGTGTGCAGCTGCTCCTTCACCTGGCAGCTCCATGAACAAGGTGTGGGGCTGCTCCTCCCAATGGCATGAGCAAGGTGTGGGGATGTTCCCTTCCCATGGCATGACCAAGGTGTGGGGCTGCTTCTCCCCATGGCCTGAACAAGGTGTGGGGCTGTTCCTTCACCTGGCATGACCAAGGTGTGGGGATGCTCCTTTCCCATGGCATGAACAAGGTGTGGGTCTTCTTCTCCCCATAGCATGACCAAGGTGTGGGGCTGTTCCTCCCCATAACATGACCAAGGTGTGGGGCTGCTCATCCCCATGGCCTGACCAAGGTGTGGGGCTGTTCCTCTCCATGGCATGACCAAGGTGTGGGACTGTTCCTCCCCATAGCATGACCAAGGTGTGGGGCTGCTCCTCCCCATGGCAGCTGCACCTCAGGGAAGCTCTGCCTGTAGGAGCCAGCACGGCTCCAGCAGCAGCAGCAGCTGCCCAGATGTGCCCTTGAAGCATCTCCAGCTTGTGCCTGCTTCTTTTGTTCCTGCAGTTGCCTTCAGGAGGAGATTTCACAACCAGAACCGTTCCTTGTTGATTGAGGGACAGCTCTGGGGGTGTTGGGGATGGGTGGGGAGGCTGGCAGGGCACGTGTGTGCACGTCCTGTGGGGATTGCAATGAGGCTGTGACTGCATTGTTACAGGGAACCCAGCTGGTAGGGGATGGAGCAGCTCCACTTCCCTGAGAGGAAGGAAATGTGAGCCCTTGAATGGGAGCAGCCTGTGATGTTCAGAGATGCTTCCCCTGCTCATCTGATCCTCAAATCCGATCACGCCTCCAGTCGCAGTTGTTTTAATTAAACTCAGAGGAATTCTGCACATTGTGCTGCAAGATGAACGTTTTTGTTTAATTAGGAGCACTCGGTAATGATGGTTGTAGAGGCCTCCCCAGCACACACACACACACACACTCGTGTGCACACACACCCCACCAGGGCTGCTCCCTCTGTGCCCCTCTGGCTCCTGGCAGGGAGGGCAGGGGCTGCAGGCAGGTGGAGCAGCATCACCGGGGAGCAGGAGGAGAGCAGGAGGAGAGCAGGAGGAAAGCAGGAGGAGAGCAGGAGGAAAGCAGGAGCAGAGCAGGAGGAAAGCAGGAGGAGAGCAGGAGGAAAGCAGGAGCAGAGCAGGAGGAAAGCAGGAGGAGAGCAGGAGGAAAGCAGGAGCAGAGCAGGAGGAAAGCAGGAGGAGAGCAGGAGGAAAGCAGGAGCAGAGCAGGAGGAAAGCAGGAGCAGAGCAGGAGGAAAGCAGGAGCAGAGCAGGAGGAGAGCAGGAGGAAAGCAGGAGGAGAGCAGGAGGAAAGCAGGAGCAGAGCAGGAGGAAAGCAGGAGCAGAGCAGGAGGAGAGCAGGAGGAAAGCAGGAGGAGAGCAGGAGGAAAGCAGGAGCAGAGCAGGAGGAAAGCAGGAGGAGAGCAGGAGGAAAGCAGGAGCAGAGCAGGAGGAGAGCAGGAGGAAAGCAGGAGGAGAGCAGGAGGAAAGCAGGAGCAGAGCAGGAGGAAAGCAGGAGCAGAGCAGGAGGAGAGCAGGAGCAGAGCAGGAGGAAAGCAGGAGGAGAGCAGGAGGAGAGCAGGAGCAGAGCAGGAGGAAAGCAGGAGCAGAGCAGGGATCAATAGTGATGTCATCTGCAGCCAATGCGGCTCTGGCTCCTCAGCCTCCCACGGCTGCTGGGGGAGAGCAGGGGAGGGAGGGCCATTAAAGCCTGCCTGAGAGCTGAGCACAGGCACAGCAACTCCCAGAGCCCCTGTGCTGGCCTGGCAGTGCTGCTGGGGGCTGGGGACTGCAGGAACACTCGGTTTGGGGGGTCCTGTGGGGCCCCATCACTGCCCAGGGAGCTCCCTGGTTGGAGATGTGTGTGAACAGCCCCAGTTTATGATACAGAATTCTGGTTTAGAGGTGCTTCAGATGCATCAAAACAGCTTTAAACTGAAAAGAGTGATGGTTTAGATTAAATACCAGGGAGTTAAATTGGTTAGATTAGATACCAGGGAGTTAGATTGGTTAGATTAGATACCAGGGAGGAATTCCTCCCTGGCAGGATGGGCAAGCCCTGGCACAGGTGCCCAGAGCAGCACCAGGATGCCTGGAATGCCCAAGGCCAGGCTGGACACTGGGGCTGGGAGCACCTGGGACAGGGGGAGATGTCCCTGCCATGGCAGGGGTGGCACTGGATGGGTTCTGAGGTCCCTTCCAGCCTAAACCACTCTGGGATTCCATGAAAAGCAGCCACCACTGGGTTTCTCCCTTGTCCTGCTGTCTCTGGGCTGTGCCATTTGTATCTGGCTCCATTCCTCCTGATCCATTTATGTGCCAGCCCTAGGAAAGAAGCTCTGGGTGTGTTTGCAGTTGGCAGGATTGTTCCCAGCCCCATCTCAGTGCCACTGTGAGAGCTCCCATCGCTGTCACCGGGGGGCTGGTTGTGATGGATGTTCATTTTTTAAGAATCCCACCTTTTTTTAATTCCCTGCATTATTTCCCTTCTGTTCCCTCACCTGTTTTGGGATGGATTCCATGCCACAGACTCCCAGGGCTGTGATTCCCTGACACGGCTCATTGGAGATGGCAGAGGATCCCTCCCCAACCTCACCCTGCTGCTGGCATCCTCCTGCCAAGCTGCCCTTCCCCTAAACATGTTCTGGGGGAAAAAATGCATTTTGCTGAGATGAGACAGCTCTCCCCATCCCAGAGTGAGGGGCTGGGTCAGATATTACTGGGGAAGCACTGGGGTTTCATAGGGGTTACCACAAATTAGTCAGCATTGTTGGCATTGCCCTCCTCACCCTCATTAGTGCAGGCAAGAGCAGCACTGAGAGGAGCAGGGAGCTCAGCTGAGCCTCTCTGCTGGGTGCTGGTGCCACTGTTCTTGGAGGGCAGCAGCACTCAGAATTAATAAACCCAAAAATCACACCCTGGCTGACAGCACTTGGCATGCTGCTGTTGTTGTGTGTGTCCCCTCTGGTCACTGCAGCTGAAGGAGGAGATTTTCCTCTCCTTTCTCTGCCAGTCCCTGTCTTTGACAGCCTTTTCCACGTGGGCTCTTCCATTATTTCTCTTGTGCAGTGTGTTCTGTGCTGGGGGGATTGGAGGGGAAGGTTCCTCTTACCTGTGGCTGCTCAGAGATTGAAAGTTCCTCTTACCTGTTGCTGCTCAGAGTGCAGATTCCTGTTACCTTTGCCTGCTCAGATTGTGAAGGTTCCTGTTACCTGTGGCTGCTCAGATTGTGAAGGTTCCTTTTACCTGTGCCTGCTCAGAGAGTTGTGTAAAGGTTCCTTTTACCTGTGCCTGCTCAGAGGGTTGTGTGCAGATCCCTGTTACCTGTGCCTGCTCAGATTGTGAAGGTTCCTGTTACCTGTACCTGCTTGGAGAGTGATGGTTCCTCTTACCTGTGCCTGCTCAGAGGGTTGTGTGCAGGTTCCTGTTACCTGTGCCTGCTCAGATCTGTGTGCAGTGCAAGGATCAGAGCTCAGAGGGTTCTGGGCAGTGCAGGGATGCCCACACAGCCTCTGCCCTGCCCTGGCAGAGCTTCCTGGCAGCACCTGCAGAACCTCTGACACGGTGACTCAAGCACAAACCCTGTGAGGAGCAGGAGAGGGAGCTGGGGGGGCTCAGCCTGGAGGAAAGGGACCCCAGGAAGGACCTTCTCACTCCTGCAGCTCCCTCACAAGAGGTGTGGGGTGCTCTGTGTTCCCAGGTAGCAAGTGATAGCACAAGGGGAAATGGCCTCAAGTTGCTCCAAATTGTTCAGGTTGGGTATTTATTCACTGAGAAAGGGAATAAACATAGAACATTGATATGAATAAACATAGAACATTGTTATGAATAAACATAGAACAGGCTGCCTGGTGGAGTCACCATCCCTGGATGTGTTCAAAAAATGAGTTGACATGGCACTTGAGGACATGGTGGATCTGGGAGGCCTTTTCCAACCTTAATGGCCCTCTAATTCTCTTCTGCCATTCCCCAAAGGGTTTTAAAAGGTTTCACTTAAATGTAGAATCCCGTGGGACACTGCAGTAATCCCCCAAAATGCACAAGCTGGTTAATCTCACCATGCTGTGCCTTTTCCACCTTGGAGCACTCAGTGTTTCCAAGGCACTGCACGGGGCAGTGCTGCTTTCCTTGGGCTGTTCCACTGCACCCTGCTGAACCCCTTCCCTTTGCTCTTCACCCCCAGAGGACCAGCTACCCTCTGGCTTAATGTAGAATCCCGTGAGACACTGAAATAATCCCCCAAAATGCACAAGCTGGTGAATCTCACCGCGTGACGCATTTTCCATCTTGGTGTTCGAACTTGCACTGCACAGGGCAGTGCTACTTTCCTTGGACTGTTCCACTGCACCCTGGCCCCTGTTGAAGCCCTGCCCTTTGCTCTCCATCCCCCAGAGGACCAGCTACCCCCTGGCTTAATGTAGAATCCTGTGGGACACTGCAATAATCCCCCAAAATGCACAAGCTGGTGAATCTCATTGCGCCGCGCATTTTCCATCTAGGAGCACGCAGTGTTTCCAAAACACTGCACGGGGCAGTGCTGCTTTCCTTGGGCTGTTCCACTGCACCCTGCTGAACCCCTTCCCTTTGCTCTCCATCCCCAGAGGACCAGCTACCCCCTGGCTTCCCCAACATCGACATGGGGCCGCAGCTGAAGGTGGTGGAGCGCACGCGGACGGCCACGATGCTGTGTGCTGCCAGCGGCAACCCCGACCCCGAGATCACCTGGTTCAAGGATTTCCTGCCCGTGGACCCCAGCGCCAGCAACGGCAGGATAAAACAGCTGAGATCAGGTAAGGGCTCACCCTGCAGGAGGTGAGAGCTGATACAGACGTGAGGGGACTTGTGGTGGTGTTGGCAGGGGTCTTAGGGTGAGGATCTGACTCCTCGTCAGATGTTTCAGAAGGCTTGATTTATTATTTTATGATGTTTGTTATATTAAAACAATACTAAAAGAATAGAAGGATTTCATCAGAAGGCTGGCTAAGAATAGAAAAAGAAGGAATGATAACAAAGGCTTGTGACTGACTGAGACAGTCCGGACATCTGGGCTGTGATTGGCCATTAATTAGAAACAACCACATGAGACCAATCCCAGATGCACCTGTTGCATTCCACAGCAGCAGATAATCAATGTTTACATTTTGTTCCTGAGGCCTCTCAGCTTCTCAGGAGGAAAAAATCCTAAGGAAAGGATTTTTCAGAAAATATCATGGCTTCAGAGGGTCCTGAAGCAGAGGGGAGGGCTGAGACATGCAGGCCCCGCTGCTGTGGATTGGGCATTTGAGTTTTTTTGGTTTTTACACCAAAAGGGATTGGAGTTTCCACTTCGAGCCTTCCTGGTCTTCTCTGCTGCCCAGTTGGCATGAAGGGGATGACAGCAGGGGTGCCCATCCAGATGAGATCCTGGATCACAGCACTCAGGGGAAGCTGGGGCCTGCCTGGGGCTGGGGTTTGCTCCTCAGAGCAAGGACTGGCAAAGGAGCACAGAACCACCCTGGCAGACATGGCTTTTTAGGCCACACACACCTGGTGCAGGGGCTCAGGCAGCCTCTGGCTGTCCAGCACGATGGTGTGAGCAGAGCCCCTCAGAGCTGCTGGTGAAGAACAGCTCCTGCAGGATGTCCCCAGCATCACCTGGAGAGCTCTTGGGAATGTTCTGGAGTGACCCCTCGGTGCCTCTGCCCATGGAGTCCATCTCCACCAACAGATGTACCCCAGCTCCGTGGCTCTTGTCAGTTTTCCATCTTTCCCCATCTGCTTGTCCATCTGTCTCTCTTGTTTGTTTTCTGTTTGCTGTTTTGTGTGTGTGGCAACGTGACATCTCTTAATATTCACGTTTCAGGAGCTGTTTTTGTACTTGTTAAATCTGCCAGTTCTCTGTGTGAGAGTGTGTGCAAGGAGGGCATAGGTGGACTTATTTTTGAGTACTACTGATAAAACATTTCCGTTGATAGCTGCAAAAATGAAACAAGTTTTGCAAGTTCCACCTTTTGACAAAAACTAACTCAAGAAATAATCCTTTTCACAAACTGCTGGGGCTGACTGCTTTGACCCAGCCTGGAGGAAAGGTGTCCATGGTTCATTTTGAAGGATTCTTTGGCAAAAGAAAGGCATTGTTGTAGGCAGAGGGAAAGCAGAGGCTTTGGTGAGGCAACTGGAGTTGATTTGTTCATGTTAGACCTTTCACAAGTTCTTCAGTAAAATGTTAACCACCTGCTCCTGCCCAGATCTCTGCTGGCCCTGGAGAAATCAGTTCTGATTCCTGCTGGATCTGCACAGCCAGGCATGGAAACACCTGGCTTTTCCCTTGCCCTGTTTGGCAAAGATTCTGCACAAAGTTCTGTGAGCCACTGGTGGAAAAGCTTCAGCATAGCTCCAGTTTAATGTAGCTTTTACACACCTGCATAAATGCCTCCTTGTTCAGTGAAGCAAAGTCACAAGCAGATCCTTAAACTGCTTTGTTGAATTAGAATGGCTTGTTGAATCCCACGAACGCAGATGAGATTGACCTCCCTGTTTTATCATAACAGCTGAGGCAAATGCAAATAAAAAAAATCACTCAGCATAAATAATGAGAGGTAAACTAGAATTATATTATGCTCTGTGACCATGATCTGAAGTGTGAGTAATGCACAGGCAGATTATTTTTAATACATTCATCATCTTGCTAGAATGCCTTTACTCTTTAGCTGGGTTTGATCTGGTGTTTTCCTTGAAGCCACCTGAGTGCTGCCTTTTTATTCCAGTGAATTTATTAACCTCAGAGTGAACCCTTGACCCCTCTGATAAATAGAAGATACCTGCTGAGATTTAATCTCATTTACAGCTGCTTTAAATTAGTGAACTGGTGAAGCCCTGAAGCATCCCTGTAGTCTGCAGGGCACAAACCTGTTGCCTGCATGTCAGGGAGTGCAGATCCTTGGGCAGTCAGGGCTTCCCAGCTCTCCAATCCCATCTGCCTTCATGGCCTTCCAAACCTTGTGCAAAGAAAGGCCTGCAGAAGTGCAGAATATCAACATGAGGGTGGTTAATGTGCATTTTGTCAGCACTTGTGTCTGTGCAAGGGAGCCAGGGCAGATTTGAGGGTGGGATTTGAGTGAGGCGAGCTCTGCTTGAGTTGCTAAGGTCAGACCTTCATCTAATACATTCATCTTTCCAGAAAACAAACTCTGCCACCAGAGGGGTGGCACCAGCACACAGCAGGGCACTGGGGGTGCTCCAGGACACTGCTGATGGCACCAGGGTCTGTCCCCCACCCATGGGACTCCAGCCAAGGTCCTTGGGGTGCCTGACAGAACCCTGGGAGCAGGGAGGAGCAGCTCTGCAGATAAACCACAGCTGCTAAAACACCTCCTGCTGGCAGGTTTAGGAGGATTTAGGGAGAAGTTCTCCCTGTGAGGGTGGGCAGAGGTGCCCAGAGCAGCTGTGGATCTCTGGAATGCCCAAGGGCAGGTTGGACAGGGCTTGGAGCAGAGCATGGAATTGGATGGGTCTGGAAGGTGTCCCTGCCATGGCAGAGGATGGAATTGGATGGGTTTAAGGTTCCTTCCCACCCAAATCTGGGACACTGGGGCTGGGAGCAGCCTGAGACAGGGGAAGATGTCCCTGCCCTGGTAGAGAATGGAATTGGATGAATTTAAAGTTCCTTCCAACCCAAATCAGACTGGGACATTGGGGCTGGGAGCAACCTGAGACAGGGGAGGTGTCCCTGTCATAGCAGAGATGGAATTGGATGGGTTTAAAGTTGCTTCCAAGCCAAACCAGGCTGGGACATTGGGGCTGGGAGCAGCCTGGGACAGGGGAAGATGTCCCTGCCCTGGTACAGGATGGAGTTGGATGGGTTTAAGGTTCCTTCCAACCCAAACCAGGCTGGGACATTGGGGCTGGGAGCAGCCTGGGACAGGGGAGGTGTCCCTGCCATGGCAGGGGTGGCACTGGGTGGGATTTCATCCACTCCAACCCAAACCAGGCTGGGATTTAGTGGATTTAGTGACTGTTCCCTCTGAGCTGTGTGTGGCTGGGACAGGACAGACAGACACCCAGATTCCCCCTGGCCATGAGGCCACCAGGATAACAGCCATGCTGCTGGAGGACAGGGGATGTGAAGAGCTGGATTTTTATCAATTATGAGTTAGTGGCAGATACACAAATGAGCTCATTAAAAGGAACAAGTGAAATGTCAGACGAGGAGATTGTGGGATGGGGTTTGCTTCTCATTTGTGTTCAATCTGAATGTTTGGCAATACAAACAGACCTCTGAGACCATGGTCATTACAGATCCCAGGAGCCCCTGTGGAATGTGGACCCTCACTCTAGTCAGGGCAGGGGTGACACATCATTAACCACAGTGGCTTTTCTCTGGTGGATGTTTCTGCTTCCCCTTTCCATCTCCACATGAAATTGCCAAGCAGTTGGAAATCTTTCATGCTTGGGGGCTTGGGCTGAGTGCAAGGCTCAGCTGTCAGTCAGAGGAGGATGGGAGGGAGCTCTGGCTGGGCTCCTGCTTCTCTTAGACATCATGGACATCTCAGCCTCAGAGATCCAGCTTGGACAAGAGTTTAGGTGGCCTTGGAAAATGGATATTTCTGCTTTTCTTGGGACATTTAAAGCAGAAGGCAAAGGCAATGTCCTCTGCTCAGCTGCCATCTAGGGGGGACACGGGAGGCAGCCTTCAGCACCTTCCTCAGCACTCAAACACTAAAACCTTTTGTGTCTTGTGTGTGTCTTCTGTTTGCTAAATAACTGGCTATAACAAGCTTTTCTTTTCTTTTTTTTTTTCACTTTTTATTTAACATTCAGAGACTTTTGGTAAGTTTGTTCAATTAAAAAAATTTTTTTGAAATCAAACCAAAAAACCCCAAACCTGCTAATGTGCAGATTTGTAACCCTTGCCCTTTAAACTAATTCCTTTATAACAGCTTCTTGAGAGGCATGCTCTGCATTTCTTCTACTAACTCTTTCAGTAGGGATGTTCTGCCCTCTAAATTAATTTCTGCAGGGGTATTGCAGGCTACAAAAAAAAAAAAAAGACTAGTAATAATAATTCTAATTAATTTATCTGTATAAAAAGATAACAGCTAAATATGAACCTCCTAACATTGGATAGATTTTTTTTTTTTTGGTATCTTAGCAACAGTTGTCCTGGAATTCCCCAATTACACAATAGCTTGTACCCTGGAACTGTGATAATTGTGTTCACACCTGCAGGAGGTCCTGGAGTTTCACATCTAACGGGGTTATTGGCATTTTGAGGAGGGAGAATAGGGGGTGCAGTGTGACAGTGTTTGCAGGGGTCAGAGGATGAGGGAAGAGATGAGGATCTGACTCCATGTTTCAGAAGGCTTGATTTATTATTTTATAATATATATTATATTAAAACTATACTAAAAGAATAGAAGAAAGGATTTCATCAGAAGGCTGGCTAAGAATAGGAAAAAGAAGGAATGATGACAAAGGTTTGTGGCTTGGACTCTGTCTGAGCCAGCTGACTGTGATTGGCCATTAATTAGAAACAACCAACATGGGCTAATCAAAGCTGCTTGTTGCATTCAGCAGCAGATAACCATTGTTTACATTTTGTTCCTGAGGCCTCTCAGCTTCTCAGGAGGAAAAATCCTAAGGAAAGGATTTTTCATAAAAGATGTGTGTGACAGTGCAGCATTTCCAAAGTGAAGCTGTAAATCACAGGCCAGAGGGGAAGGGTTGAGGAAGGGAAAACCCCCCCTCTGTAGCCCCACAAAGCAGGACCTGCTCGTGTCCCTGTCCCTGCCAAGTCCCCTTTGCTCCTCTTGGTCCCAGGGACCTGCAGTTCTCAGCCAGCATCACCCTGCAGAGTGCAGGGACCCTGCTTGTACCAGGGTTATTGGCATTTTGAGCAGGGAGAATAGGGGGTGCAGCATTTCCAAAGTGAAGCTGTAGATCACAGGCCAGAGGGGAAGGGTTGAGGAAGGGAAGAGCCCCCTCTGTAGCCCCAGAGCTCCTGTCCCTGCCAGGTCCCCTTTGCTCCCCTTGGTCCCAGGGACGTGGGGCTGCAGCTCTGCACCCTGCAGAGTGCAGGGACCCTGCTGGTGTGGAGCAGAGAAGCTGCTG
Organism: Geothlypis trichas; assembly: GCA_009764595.1. Taxonomy (NCBI): domain Eukaryota; kingdom Metazoa; phylum Chordata; class Aves; order Passeriformes; family Parulidae; genus Geothlypis; species Geothlypis trichas. The sequence goes on from CM019926.1 coordinate 4,408,660, forward strand.
CAGCCCTGGGGAGAGCAGCCCAGCACACACATGTTCCCACACGTGGCTGACAGAAGGTGGGGATGTGTTCTCTGCCATTGCCATGGCAATGGTGCCCGTCCTCCTCTCCTCTCCTCCTCGCCAGGCTCAGGGGAGCCATGGGCAGCTCAGCCTGTGGGAGAGCAGGGCAGGGGTGGTGGCAGAGCAGACCCCAGCCTCAGTGACAGAGGGGGACACCTGCACAGGGAGTTCTGCCTGGCACCATCTTGGGCCTTTAGAATCCAGAGGCGAGGCCTTTCAGCTGCCTTTTGCCTCTGCTGCTAAACCCTGGGCTGGCCATCTGGGCTCACGCAGCCTCAAAATTTGCCCTAGATAGGCAGATCTGGAGATCCAGGGAGGCTGTGCAAGGCAGTGTGAAAAGTCTGCAGGGAGCATCTCAGAACCAGCTTTTCACTCCTAAAGTCAGCATCCAGTGGGAGCTCTTCCCTCTGTGGTTGTCCTGCAAAGGTGCCCCCACAGTGCCCCAGACCTTGGCAGCCTCGTGCAGGGGCTCCTGCCCTGTACAGCACACCAGGTATGGACTGCCTGCCCTGCACCCCCATACCAAACCCCCCAGGGCCTGTCAGAGCCCCTCAGAATGATTAATCCAGTGCACATCCTCTTCCAGCACCCTCCTGCTGCCCCTGTGTTGACCGTGGAGCTGGTTAGATGTGAAACTCCAGCAGTGAAAATCTCCCATCTGTGTCTGCGCCGCACCCAAAGCGCTGCTCGAGCTCATTGCACTCCAGTTCTGGTGTGGGGCTCATCCCAAAGCTGTCCTGCCCCTCCCAGTGTGCCAGGTTAGAGCTGGGTGGCACTGCCTGCTCCCCCAGAGCCCTGTCCCCAGGCCAGGCTGTCCCCAGAGCTCTGGCAGCCCCATCCCAGGGGCTCAGGGAGTGACAGCCTGCAGTGACACCAGGGGCAATGCTGATCTTGTGCCAGCTCTAACTCCCAGCATGTTCCTGCTGCCAATTAGAGTGAATTTTTGCAGGAAACTGCCAGGCTTAGCCAAGGCCAGAGAAGCTTTTGAGCCATGGGTGATGTTGGGATCTCTTCCCCTTCTCTACCCTCTCCCCATTAGCCTTGTTCCATATTGGTGCCACAGATGGCAGATTTTCACTCCAATTTCGAGACAGAAGGATGTATCAGAGGCTGTTTTTATTTCCACTGAATTGATCTGTAACCTTTTGCTGCTTTCTCTCTCTCTCTCTCTCTTGCTTTTTAAACCTTCCTGCCACCTCCTGGGTGGGGGTCTGCCCAAGGCCATGCTCCCCCACCTCTTCCAAGCGCTGTCTCTCCAACCTTTGTCCTGAGAGCTAACAACCTGCTTCATTAACCTTAGCTAGTTCCTAACCCTAACTAGATGCTAACTTTTCTCTAGCTGATAACCTAACCTCATAACTAGAAGCTGAGTCTAACTAGAGTCTAATCCCTAACACTATAATGCCTCTGTTCCCTTAGCTCCTTTGAAAAATAAAGGTGAACTCCACTTAGTATCTGTATATTTTTACCTTCTATCCTGAGAATGGAGGATTGAACCGCAGCAGAAGGATGAGCAGGGCTGAAGGATAAGGAGGGAAGGGGTTTTGTGGTGATTAAGGCAGAAGATTGGCACGGGGGAGGCTTTGACTCCTGTTCTTGCCTCTGCCAGTCTTCCCTCCATGACCTTGGGCAAGTTGCTTCACCTCTACCTCAGTTATCCCCGTGTGTAAATCAGGATCACAACTCTGCTGTTCCTCCCCAGGGGAGAGGAGAGGGTGAGAGGCTGGTGTTTGTCATTTGAGGTGCTCTACAGCCCTGGCTGGGAGTGCTGCAGGGTGGCAGCAGTGTCACCACTGCAGAGGAGCTCGTGCATCCCTCCCTGGCGAGAGGCAGAACTTGGCCCTGCGGGATCTGCCCTGTTCTCAGGATTGGGGTAAAAAACCCACCGACTAAACCCCCTCCTCTGATAAGTTCTGAATGCCACTGTGAGCAAAAGGACCTGCCGTGTTTTCAAAGGAAGATGGTTTGGTTGCCAGCCCAGGTGGGGGACAGGGGTTTTACCCTGACTGTCACTCCCTCCCACCTGGGAGCCCTGCCCAGGGCTGGGCACTGACAGACAAACAGGAGGGGTTGGAATGAAATAACCCAGGGGAGAGGCAGCCAGCAGGCTTGGAATAAAATTACCCAAAGGAGAGGCAGCCAGTAGGCAAGAGCAGCAGGGCTCTTCTCTCCACACTGCCCCTCCTCACTGGCATCAAGGTGGCTCCACAGCCACTGCAGGAGGTTCCAGGTAGCCCTGTCACCTCCTGAGTGCCCTGAGGGATGGCCAGAGGTCCTGAGCAGCACCATGCACTGAGCTCACACATCTGGGCCAAGAGCTGAAGTTTGGAGCTAGCCAAGGTGGGACCAAACCTGCAGCTTCATGTGCTGCGAGGTGCCCACGTGTCCCTCTCCCTGCCTGGGCTGGCACAGCCCTGTGTCCCTGGCAGTGGGGAAGGTAAATGTGTTCAGTGAGTAGCAGATAGGGATGTTAGCTGAGAGCCTGAGGGGTTTCTTTACATTCCTGCACCAAAATGGAGCCAGTCTGAAGCCTCTTGAAGCCAAGAGCCTCGGGAGGCTCTGCAAACAGCCAGCTGGATTGGGCTGCTGGAAAGGACACCCCACTAAAGTATCCCGAGCCCTCTTCAGTGTCCTGTAATTTAAGATGAGACAGACAGAGAAGTTTCCTACTGGGAACTGTCTTCCTTGCCTCAGGTCCTTTTCCCACGGGCAGTGCAGGTGTTTGGGGTTTTGCAGTCATTTCACTCATTTTCTTTGTTTTCTTTGCAGAAGGTACACCGATCCGAGGTAAGACACCCCCAGCTCACTCACTCACCCACTCTCCAAACACTTCTCTCCACACAGATCCCGTTTCATTGCCCTCTGCTCAATACAGATCCGTGCTGTTGTTACGTTTCCTTGTCCTGCTTCACCTCTGGATATTTCTTTTTTATACCTGTCTTTATTTTATCTATGGTTATAATGTCCTTTTTTGTTTGCTGGGTGCACAGTAATACTGATACTGTTATTCTAATAACGTCTCCGGCTGCGCTGCCTCAGATTTATGGCAGAGTTTTAAGAGCTAATCTCTCCAGGACTATGAAGGACTGAAGTTTATCTCGGGCATTAAATGCTCTCAAAGCTTGGTAAATACTTAGGACTTTCTCTTGATTGGTGCAAAGTGCTCCCGAGCTGCTGATGGTGATGGGAGTTTTGCAGTCCTTTGCTCAGGCAGATCTTCAGCACTTACCATCTCAGCCTACTCATTTGTTTGGCTCCAGAGCCTCTTTCCACTTCCTCCCCACTCTCTTACCCTTAGGTTTCTCTGGGAAAGATCCACGGTAAGTAGTTTCTGCACTGTCTCTTTAATGGAGTCAAAAATTGACCTCAGGCTGAAAGGCAGGAGGAGTTGGGTGTGCACCCCTTGGAAGACCCTGCTTTGGTTTTTATCTCCACTGGCACATTTAGAATTCCATAATTCTCTGCTGGTAAAAGCAACAGGAGGTGCTGTAGGTGAGATTGACGTTTTCACACATCGTGGCTGTTGGCTCCTGACGGGTGCTGAACACTCCTCACCCTCTCTGCAGCCTCATTTCTGCCATTGCCTTGACCAGCAGGGGTGAGGAGTGGGCAGGGAGGGAGGGGTGAGCCCCTGTTCCCCAGGGAGAGCTGCCCACTGCAGTCCTTGGTTCCCTTCCTGCTCTGGAGTGAGGCTTCATCTCCCCTGGGTACTCTCAGACCAGTGATGCTCATGAGCAGCACAGAAAATGGATCAGGAACCAATGGAAACAACCCACAGATTTGTCCAAATTAACAGAAATTTCTGGGAAAACTCACCAGCAGCTTTCCACCCAAGTGGAGCTCTCCAACAGCGGAGCTGGAGCTGTAATTCCATATGAAAAATGCTCAGCTGGGTGCTCAGTGGGAAGCTCCAGCCAGTCTGGGTTTTAACTCCTGTTGTGCTGAAATACCCGCAGATTCTTTTGGAATGGATTTTGTTTGGTTTACCAGTCTGGGTGGGGTTTTTTGGGTTTAATTCCCTCTGTTCTGCCTTTGGGAGAGCACAGGGGATCTGTGGGGAATTGCACTCACACCCCAGCCCTGTCCCAGATCCTCTCCCAGCCCCACGTCCCCCACCAGCATCATTCCCACCCACGCACACGCAGAGGAACGTGAGCTCTGTGTCCTCCTCTGTGAGCACACTGCTTTCCCTTCCTGAAAAGGCTCTATCTGCAACCAACAATGATCTCATTTGCACTCCTCTCACTTAAGATTTTATCAATACTATTACACTGAGCTGGAATTGTTTGGTTTTCATATTTAGGTGGGGTTTTTTCCAGAGATGGGAGTTAAGAGTCTTACCACATGTGAGCTCTGTCCATATCTGTAGTATAATCATGTACTCCTAATACATAAAACATTTGAGAGCCTGTTGAATTATTTATGTAGTATGTATTTTAACTGGAGTTTTGCAGGGATGAAGCCTTCTGAGGTAAATGAGGCAATTTTCTTCCATGTAGTTCCATGCTGCATCTCTCTGCATATTTGCTGACAGGAATCTTTAGTTTGGGCTCTGGGTATATTCTTGTAGCCTGCAATAATATACAAGTTTAAGAAAAGCCTTAATCCTTTTGGCCCAGATGATGTAAACCATGCAGGCAATTTTGAAGTTCCAATGCAGTATTTACAGGGTTTCCCCTGGGGAATATTTACTATCAGTAAGGTGCTTTTTCACAGGGACTCTTATCTCCCATAGGCTTCCCGAGGAGCAGGTATTGGGCACAAAACAAAGGCAGCAGCGATAGAAATTCCCCAGGCAGTGGGTGACAAAGCCTTTCACTTTTATGGTCACTGCTTCAAATTGAGCAAGGGAAAGTCAACTGCCTGCTGATGGATTTCTGGGGATCACAGTAATATGGATTATTGAGGCTGATTTCGGGAGTTCTGGTGCAGAACGCCTGCATTGCAGAAGCCACAAAAACTTGGTGCCTTTGCTGATGAGTCCAGGACAAAGAGCAACACTCACCACAGAGGGGGAATTACATTTTCTCGCCGTGTCGGGTCCGCGGGGGCTCCGCGCTCCTGTCCCGGTGTGCGTGAGCCCGGGGGGGAGCAAAGAGCCCCAGCAGAGGCTGATGATGTGTCTGTGCTGCCGTGTCTTGTCCCCTCACAGGTGGGCTGCAGATCGAGAGCAGCGAGGAGACGGACCAGGGCAAGTACGAGTGCGTGGCCAGCAACAGCGCCGGGGTGCGCTACTCGTCCCCCGCTAACCTTTACGTGAGAGGTAGGGAGCACAGCGGCTCACCGGCACTCAGCCTCCTCCTCCTCCTCCTCCTCCCGGCCCATCCCACCCCTCCCCAGCTCGGGGGGTCCCCGCTGCCCCCCGCATCCCTCACCCACGGCCGAGTCAAAGAGCGCGCCCCAAAATGCGCCAGGTCAGCCCGCAGAGAATCCCTCCGGCCCCCAGAGGGAATTGCCCTTCCTCCCAAAGCATCCCTGCTCTCAGTGCTGCTGCTGTGGCTGTGAGAGGAGGGCAGGACCCCTCTGTGTCCCTGGATGCCCCCAGATCGCAGCAGGAGGGTGCATTGGCACCGCTGCCCTCAGTCCCAGCTGCTTTTCCCTCTGCCAGCAGTAATTTGTCCCTGGTTCCTTGGGCACAGAGCTGGGGACACCAGCAGCCATCCCTGAGCCCCCTTCACCCCGCAGCAGGGGAACAGATGACAGGGGATTGGCTTCTGCTCCATGTCCCCTCGATGTTCTCCCACCCCCTGGGCCAACAGCCTCTCCACTTTCTCTCATTTTAATCTCTCTGACCTGTAATATTTTGTGTGTAGCTTCGGTTTAACATCTTTCCACAGCAAAAGCCCTTTTGGTAATGAGAGAGCAGGGCTGGTCCTTCTCGATTAAAAAAAAAAATAAAAAAAGAAAAAGAAAAATGCCGTTGGGAGGAAAAAAGAAAAGTTACATCCCAGCAAACTGTTCCCATTTCCATCCCATCGACAGAGGAGGCGCCTCCCACCTACACTCACGTTAATCTGCAGTCCAATGCAGAGCCATGCTCCTGTGTGCACTCCTTTCTCTCTCTCTTTCTCTCTCTCTCGTGTCTCACGCTCACTAAATCACATGCACATGGAGAGAAGGCTTTTAATAATTTAATGTTTCCAAGCTAAATTTTTAAATAGCCTTTTGTGGCCAGCTGGAAAATTGCGTTTGAAATTTGCCCTGTCGCCTGGGCCCCCGAAACTCCACTTTTGGGAGTGTCAATCTGGATCCAATACTAATTCAGGGCTGAATCCATTGCAGACAGCTTAGCTGGAATGGTTTGGGTTCTTTTAAAAAAAAAAAAAAAACAAAAAACTAAAAAGAAAATAAACAGGAAAAATGTGGGGATTTTTCATTATTGTTTTGTTTCTAAATTTCCTCTACTTTTCTGGCCACTCGGAAACTACCCAGGAGACAAAGGTTGTAACACGGTGTTGTCTCCACACCTGGATGAGAGGGCTCCAGGTGATGATAGCCCTGTTCCTACCCCAGTTAGGCCGTGTGTACCTGGGCCTGCCTGCAAACCAGCACTAACCTGCCGAGAGAGTGCAGAACACAGCGTGTGCCAGCTCGGCCTGTGGTTTGGGTGTTTTTCATGCTGTTTAATTCCTTGTTTCTTGTGTGTTAATATCGTGGAAAGGTAACAAACTTCTGAAATGGATTTGCTTTGGTGGGAGGGAGAGTTCATGCACATTTTTCTTCCCTTTTTTTTTTTGTTTTTTTTTTTTTTTGTTTTAAAAGAGTCTCGAGCACTCTTGTGTTTCCAATTGACTTGTTTCTCCCATAACATGCTTGTCTCTATAGACCACCTGGGATAGGAGTTTGTAAGTTTGAACATTGCAAGGAAATGGTTTGGTTTGGTTTTTTTTGCTTTTCTTTTTTTCCTTCTTCTAATTATTTCTGTTTTCCTTATTCAGTCCCATGGTGGAGGCAGAGTGAGCAGGGCTGGGTGTGGGGCCGGGGGGCTGCTCTGCCCGGGGGCTCCGCTCCCCTTCTCCGAGGAGCAGAGGGACTGCAAGGAGGGAGAATCCTGCCTGGGCTCAGCATCCCTGTGGGGCTGACTCTGAGCTAGGATTGCTCCCAGCCTGGCCTCCCTGCGGAGCTTGGTTGGGCTTAAAGGGATGGGAGGGGGAGCGTTAGGAAGGCAGGAAAGAGGGTCGTTACTATCTTCATTTTTATTTTTTTCCTTTCTTTTTATTTTGGTTAAGAGAAAAAAAAATCAATCAATTTGCAGCTGACAGCCTTGAGAAGGCCTTTTTTTACTCTCTCTGTGTTTCCCCTATTTTTCTCTTCTCCTCATGTCATTGTGTTCCGCATCAAACCCCCTTAACATCCCTCAGAGCTACGAGAAGGTTGGTGTGGTTTTTTTCTTTTTTACTTTCTTTACCCACATTTTTACATTCGTAAGAGAAAAAAAAAATGAAAAAAAAATTTAAAAAATGAAAAGAGAAAAAGCAAGAAATCTTTAAGATGAGCGAGACCCGCGCATTCCCGGGTCTCACGGAGATGAGTTGAGTTGCATTGTGGGCCTCTCTATGCATCCTTTGGTAATGTTGCTGAGTTCTTGCACTTTTTTGTCGTCATGGTTACCTTGCCGTTTGGACATTGGGCCTGATGCATGATAGGAGAATGTAACAATCTTCTTTGCATGCCACTTTTTAAATTAATTCTGAATTATTTTTTTCGATATATAAATATGTATCGTTTCTTTTCCGTTCTACAATTCTGGTTTCTTTGAAGTGGATTTACTCTTTACTTTCCAAATTTTTGGTTCTGTTGGGTTTTTTGCTTTCTCTTGATTTCCTGTTTCTGTTTTGATTGGTTATGCTGTGCTGTAGTTTATTCCAAACGCATTGTGAGAAGCCAGTGTTCCTGCCCACCCGGTGGTAACTGAACTCCTCAATCCCTGCAGGAGGAAAGGAGTCACACAGCTCTAACGCCTGTCCATGGAAGCCCTGCTATTTGGGACAAGCCTTTGTTTTGGGGGAGGGAGGGATCTGGGAAGTGGAAAAGATGGTGAGAACCCAGGGGGTCATTGCAAGAGTTAGAGCAGACCCTGGGGCACGTTATTGCTTATTTGTTTCTTGAGGTGCGGCTCTTGTTCCACCTCCTGCACACAAAGAAAAGCCCTGACCCCGCTCCTGGGGCTTCCCCAGCCGTGGGAGCTCGCTCACTGGTCACTGCCCAGCTCCCTCCAGTAACACCAGGAGCTGTCAGCCCAGCAGGGCACTGACAGAGAGCTTCCTGCTGATCCCAAATCCCACTCTGTTCTCTCCTGGAGCACCCTCCAGTGCCAGGCAGAGCCCCAGCCCCAGGCAGAATCCCGTGGAGGAGGTGACACCTCGTCCTGGGAGGGCTGGGAGGGAAGGGCAGCTGCCTCCTGGCTCTGCCTCTCCCCATTGTCCTGCTCCCTGCTGGGATTTACCCATTGCTGCCTGGTGCAGGCACCTCAAAACCCAGCCAGGCCTCCTTCCTAAAGGAGAAGTGCAGCTGTGCAGGCACTGCAACGGTGCTGGGGCACATCTGGCAGCTGCAGCTATTGCAAACAGCAACCAGCAATCTGGCCAGTGACATTGGAGCTGAAAATGCCTCTTTTCCCTCTTCTCATCTCCCTGTTTATCCCCAAGAAGCTCCTGTTGCCTCCCATGTGTGCATCCCGAGCGGGTGAGGCACATGGGAGAGTGAACAGGGGGTTTGCAGTGTGTCAGTGGTACCAGTGGTGCTTGGTGCTTCCCCTGTGCAGAATGCCAGCCCTTTCCCTGGCTATGCCTTTCCCTCTCCTGCCAGTCCCCACCTCTCAACCAGCTACCAAAGGAGTGGCTTTCCTAGGGCACAGGTATTAAAGCTGTGTGATTTTTTGAGAAATCCAGTGCAGTATTGACACAGTATCTGTCTCTCTCTTTCTCTCTCTCTCTCTTTCTCTCTGTCTGTCCTTCTCTTTTTTCTTAAAATGCTGAGATTTCAGTGCTCGGACCCTCAGTGCTGGTATTCTCCCCTCCCCTTCTGAGTCTCCTCCCTCCCCATAGGTACCAGGGTACCACTCCCAAATGCTGCTCTCTTGAGAATTCTCTGGGAAGAGACCAGCTGTGGCTCTTCTGACTTGGATGCCAACAATAGCCAAAAAAGCATCCCTCAGTCCCAAGGCTCTTTTTAAAGGAAAAAAGAAAAAAAGAAAAAAAATGCTTGTTCTATTTAAAAAAAGAAAAAGGAATAGCATTTGAAATAAGGTTTTCCCATCCCACCTCCCTCCTGCCTAGGACTAAAAGGTGATAATCACTCCTAATTACAGGATATTCCTTCATGACTAGGAGTTTGAGTTTCAGGATTTAGGTGCAATTAAAAAGGGATTTATACACCATTATTTTTTATTTGTTTATTTTCTCTTTTATAAAGTATTTCTAACATGGCCAAACTGCACTGCTGCTGCTAAGAATCTCTTGTGATCTGAGAAGGCTTGAAGATTAAATTCTTCCTTAAGAGCCAATAAAAATAAAAGTAATGATAATGATATCAACAACAATTAAACTAAAGCTAAATGGGATGTAATCATGATAGGCTGGAATGACACTGGGTGAGGAAATAGAGACTTGATACCTGGCTAGAAGAGGTTGTGTGGTTTGCTAAGTTATGGTCTCTGAGCAGCCTGGTCTAGTGGAAGGTGCCCTGGGAGAACAGGATGGGCTTTAAGGTCCTCCCAACCCAAACCATGGGCATGGGCTTGAAATTATTGGTGCAGGGTTTGCCTCATGTGTTATTATAGCTCAGATCATGCCATGGTCTAAAATAACAGAGTGCTAGCAGGGCATGCCCAGGGCAGAGGCAGAAGTGTTTTATGGAGACCACAAAAGCAGGTGAGAAGCAGGTGAGGTGATCTCTGCCACCTGCCCAGGGTTCACCTGTGGCTGGTGAAAAGATGAGTGCAGCTCTAGGGGCAAGCCAGCACCTCGGTGGCAATCCTGGTTTTTATGGGCTCACCTGGCTTTCAAAAGTCTCCTTGGATGCTTCTCTGTGTCCCCAGGGACACAAGTGCCATCAAACTTGTGGCCCATAGTGATTGCAGGAAAAGATGGATTCAAAATCCTGCAAGTGAAGAGCTGTCTGCCCATGGTGGTGGTTGAGAGGCTGCCCCTGGATCCCTGGCAGTGCCCAGGGCCAGGTTGGATGGGGTTTGGAGCAGCCTGGGACAGTGAGAGGTGTCCCTGCCATGACAGGGGTGGCACTGAGTGGGCTTTGAGGTCCCTTCTAGCCCAAAGCACTCCAAAGTGGTGTTTTTGTTTGTTATCAGAGACCACATGGGGGATTCAGCCATTACCCCAGAGAGGGCAAATGTCCCCTCAGACAGGGCCTGTGTCCCCTCAGCCAGGGCCTGTGTCCCCTCAGCCAGGCCCTGTGTCCCCTCAGCCAGGGCCTGTGGCCAGAGCTGTTTTGCCCCCTGAAAATGGATTATTATTTTTTTATTTGGGAAGCTGCAGGCGGCCACCTCGCTTGCTCTGGTTTGATCCCAGAATCCAGCTGCTGGCTGGGATGGAACCCTGTGTGTGAGGACCTGGTGTCCCTGTGCTCCTCCATGTCCCAGAGGAAGGAGGGATGAGCTGTGGGGGCTGAGTTTCAGATCCCCTGAGTGTGCAGAGCTGCTGCTGCCAGTACAGGATGCCTTGTTGTGGTTGAATTTAGCAGAATGAAGAATTTTCCCCTTTTCCACACCGTGGGGCCCTGTCAGGAGGTACAAAAGGCAGCAGTTGGGATGCTGCAGGGATAATCCTTGCTGCTCTCTGCTCCAGCTTCTTGTGGCTCTGCTCTTTTCCAGCCCAGGGAGCTGGGAATGGCTCAGCATGCATTTAAAGCAGCCCAGTGCCTGCTCAGGCCCTGCCTTTGCTGCTTGTCACCATCAGCACGAGCTTTGTCACCCCGAGCCAGGTTCTGCAGCCCAGGCCCTGCTGAGAACGTTCCCAAGGCTCTCTGGAAAACCTCAGCTCATTGAGAGACCAAAGATGAAACCAGGCCAGGGCAAAACATGTAAGAGCTGAACTAGTGGAAATCAATTAAAATAAAACCCACAGAAAGGGCAGGGATAGTGTGCCGAGCACCTCAGGAAATAAAGCTTCAAAATAGATTAAAATGTGACTAATTTAAGCAATAATTTAGCCTGTAGCCTGGGTTAAGTTTGGCACATGAGTAATTTGACCAGCAGACCAGAGCTGCTGGTTGGTTCCATTGGTGGAACCATTGCTGAGCTTTTTCCCTTTCAGTCCCATTTAGAGGTTGAAGGAAATAATTCCACATGCACTAGAGATTTAACAAATAGCCACAAGGTCAAAGCAGTCATTGGTATTTTAAACTGTAGGAATTTTAATACCTTTTTAGATTAGATTGATAAATTCTTTAATGGAGAAGGAGGGAGGCAGAACCACCACTGGGTTGTACAGCTGCCTCTGCAGTGCCCAGTTTCCAGGTGCTAAAATTGAGGGATGGAGAGTTCTGGGATGATTTTAAAGGGTTATTTTAGCATTTCTGTGGGTGGGGGAGCGCCCTGTCCGTGTTTGGGGTGTCCTCAGCTCTGAAATTCTAGTTCCAAACCAAACAAAGCAAACAAAAACTTCACTGTGTTTCTGCAGAAGGATTTCTCAAGGGTATCAGGAAATGGAAATGGATACAAAAAGCCACCCCCCAAAAAAAAAAATCAAAACAAAAATCCAAACTGTGTATATATCTATGTATATACATGACAATCTCTCTATAGAGGGCACTTTGCAGGAACACTGTGCTGTACTGATCTCGAAATCTCTGCCTGCCTGTGTCTCTTACACCTTTTGCATCGCTGTTCTCTTTGTTTTAGGGGAAAAATTAGATTACACCTTGTCAAATTAAAATAACAAAAACTAAACCAGTCAAGTCTGTGTTTAAAATTACAGAGCTGCGTGAAAAACAATTGGATTCTGATTATTTTCTGTTCAATCCTGTAAAAAAAAATAACAGGACAAAAAAAACAAGAATTGCAAAAGACCAGAGATGTTCAGCCAGCCTGTCGCTCAGCTAATGTGGTTTTTTAAGTGAAAAGCAACAATTATTGGGAAGGTAATGGATTTCCTCCAGACCAAATCCAAGCCTTGGTCTCATTCTTTATTTATCGACCTATTTACGTATTTATTTTCTTTGCTGTGAAGGAAATGAGGAAGGAGATGGGCAGGAGGAGGGAAGCTTCTCGTCCTGTGGAGGGGCAGAGGTCGGAAATCCAAAGCCCAAAAGGTCTCACCCCAGGGGAATGAGCCTGGAATTGGGGCAGGGAGAGGCAGAGGCGGCTGCACGGACACGCAGGGGCAGGGACAGACCACATTTGGGAGGGGAGGACAGGTGTAATCTAAGCTTCACTAATAATGTAGAGGCTGCACATTATTTTGGCACCCTTTCCCCTACCCCTCCTCATTTTGGAGCAAGACGGAATGACTCCTGTCTCCCCAAAATGGCCAATAATGTCCGCCTTCTCACCTCATTTGGAGCAGCAGCTTGCTGAGTGTCAAAATGTTTAATACCATTTGGTTTTGTTTGGTGCTTTCAACCAGTCACTTCACTTTCTTTCGTTTCCTTTTTCCGATTGGTTTCTTCTTTAAGGTATAAGATGCATTTCTCTTTGAGTTGGTTTAATGTGAATCGGGGTTTGAAGTGACAGGTTCTTGTCCAGGACATTCTCCTTTCCCCACCTCGCTCCTCCTCCAACATTTTTTCTCTCTGAGGGAATCTGGAAGGGGCTTTAAAAGAGCAGCTGGTGGGGTTCCTCAGCACAAACTGGTTGGTCCTCAGGTTTCTCTCATTAGCAGCATCATGGGAACACATTTTAAGGATGGATTCTGGTGTTGTAAAAGTCAACCCTGGACCTCCCAGTGTCTCTTCCAATCAGGTCTGTAAATCTTGCAAAAACACCTCTCACCTTGTGGACCCCGAGTGGTGGTGGGGAACCTGAGCCGTGCTGATTGGGACCAAAAAAAGCCAAAAATGCCACTCACAGAACACAAACTGGGTCAACCTCTGCCTCCGTGAGCAGCAACAAAACCAATTGGCTTCCCAAGGGTGTGAAAAGTTATGGATCTGTTCTGTTTCTAAAGAAGAGCACAATTTGGGGTGCAGATTTGCAGTGTGAAATGCTTATCCAACAATTAAACAGACTCATAACTAACTGCACTCACAAAATTTTCCTGTGCCTCCGAAATGGCTTCTCTGCATTGAAATAATTTAATTGCATCCCAAACATCCAGCTCCAGTCCTGGAATCTGGTTCTATGCGTAACAAGCTGTATCCTTGTTTGAAAAAAAAAGCTCCTGAGAGTTTTTTGGCCATGGACAATGTCTGTTTGTGTGTGCCTGCCTGTGTGTGTCTGTCGGGAGCTGTTGCACATGGAGCATGCACATCCGTGTACGCATGCGGGGTCTGCCAAAGCTGGCCTGGAAACCAAACACCCCTGGAACTCAGGGAAGATTCTTCTTGCACCAGAAACTGGGAAAAGTGTTATTAGGCAAGTGTTTATAAAGCAGAGCCCTGGCTGCCCCATCCCAATGTTTCCTTTCCAAAGAGGGCTGTTCTGTTCTTCCCGATCCTTTGAAAGTGCTGGATAGCAAAATGGAAGGGATCTCTTCACCTGATTTTTTTTCTTGTGAAATTCCTCTCCTTCAGCTGCTGTAGAGCTGGACCCAGAGCTGAAATTGGTCTTGATTCCATCTCCAGCTTCCTTTCCACCACAGCTCTCCTCCTCCTGGGCCTTGACCTAAAGGCTGACCCAGAGATTCTCAGCTTGACAAATTCCCTGTCTCCAGCCAAATGCAAATGTTGCAGCAATTAAAATAAGCAGCAGCCTAATGGCTCTGGGTAGCCAGAGATGAACCCTGTGCCTTATTCTGGTTGTCACAGCCCTGAGCCATCGCAGGGCTGTGTCCAGGGGACTCTCTGAGGTCCCCAACATTTAACTGGAGTTCTTTTCCCATCCTAGGTCAGTGTGTGGATGTTGGTATATCTGTGCACACAGGAGAGTCTAGTTTTTTTTAAACCAGGATGCACCAAGGAAGTGCTGCTGCCTGTTTTGGGCTCGTATCAGCCCTAATCCAAATTCTCCCTCCCTGTGGAAGGGGTGGTGCTGAGGGCTGGCACGCAGAGGTGCTGGGTGCTTCCCTTGGAGGGGGACAAATGCCACTAAACCAGCCCAAAGTAAGGATCCCTGAGACCCCAGGGCTGACCTGCACCCTGGGAGCTGTCAGGAGGAGGGCAGGGCTGCTCTGCAGCTTTTTGGGAACGTGTTCTGTGCAGCCCTTGAGCTTGTGTTTTGTGAGTGGATTTCTCCTTCCCTGCCCAAAACCACAGGCAGGAACAGTGGGTTCCCTTCAGACTCCGATTCTCAGCACTCCGCCCTACATCAGATGATGCTTTTCAGTTATTAAATTCTGGTTTGTTCTTTCTTTTTCTTTTCTTGTTTTTTATTTTTTTTTTATTATTATTATTATTTTTCCCTTTCTTTTTCAGTTGGGTTTCATTTCTTTGCGATTAGCTTCGGTTTGGATTAATTGTCTTGTTCTGTTCCCATGACAACTCAGTGTTTGCATCCCACCTGCCGTTGTTTGTTGCTGTTGATGCTGTTTGCTGCCCGGATCCTGTCCGGACGTGTCTCCCCATTCCTCCTCACCTTTCCCACCTTGCCTCCCCTCTCCAGAAGGTCACCCACCAGCCCCCCCTCAGAAGAGTCATCCCCACCCCAAGATCTGTCTGCATGTTGACCCCACTTGTTTCTTTCCGAGTTCTCTCCATCTTGTCTCAGACTGTGACAGGTGTGGTTTCCACCTGGCTCCATTTTCTGAAGTGTGGAACTTCTGGGAGCAGTGGGAAGCAGGATGGAGTGGGAAACAGGGATGCACCCTGAGTGTTCTCCCTCGTGGCAGGAGGGAGCAAGGAGCAGCTTGCCTGATCCTTTGAGCCAGAGCTGGAACAAACACCTCCCTACACCTTTCTGCAGGTAGAAAAATCATCTTCTTGTGTCAGTGGCCAGGTGAGCTTGCAGCCCCTCCCTCCACATCCCCATCCTTCTCCCAGCTGAGGGCATGCCCTCCGTTCTCTCTGCAAATCCCTGCATGCAGGAATTCCCCTTTGCCCCCTCTGAGCTCCTAATGCCACCAGTCTGGAAGTCTTCCCTTCCTTGCCTCCCAGAACCTGGCTACTGGTTCTCACAGGGAAGGGTCTGACAGCCCAATGGGGAGAGCAGACCTTGCTGTGACACTGTCCCTTGTGCCCTTGCAGGGGCTGCAGTTGGCTTTTGTTTGCCATAGCCCCATTGAATGGCAAACAGCCTCTCCTGGCAGTGCCTTTCCCTTTGGAAAAGATCCACAAAGCTGCATGACAAACACCAGCAAGCCCCAAGACAGTTCCAGGGGACATCTGAAGGCACTGGGAGGGACAATGGCAGGCTCAGCTGTCCCTCCTTTGCTTTGCTTTGGCATGAGGCAAAGGCAGCAAGCTTTGGAGAGGTTGTGCAGAGGTTACCTGGGAACAGACAGCAAGAACAGGGAGTTCTCAGCCCCCCAGACCCTCCTGCCCCTCGCCCACCCTGCCTGTGGCAGTTCCTGCATGGCTGTCCCTGGAGCTGGAGGAATCCTGCACCCCTGCTCCCCTCCAGCTGCTGCAGTTCCTGCATTTTCCCCGGGTCCTGTATCCTTTGGTCTTTCTTGTGAGAGGAGACCCTGTCCTCAGCCCCTTCCCTAGGCCCTCTCTGATCCACACACGTTCTCCTTTGTCCATTTCCCTGCTTTCCCCTCCTAAGAAAGGGCACCCAGCACCCCTCCAGCCAGCCCAGGCAGCTCAGAAAATGGAGCCAAGGAAACCACAGCCTCCCCTTTGCGTCCATGTTCTTCCTGTGTAAGGTCTGGAAGCTGCATCCACCTCTCTGCTAAGGAGATGCACAGAACATGTCACTGTTTTCTCAACGTTAAAAGTTTCATTACCTTGTTTTTCTTATTAATTCTATTCTATTTATTATTCCGCCAGGGCTGAGATGTGACAATGTGAGCCACCACATTGAGTCACATCAGCTAGAAAAAGTATGCAGCATTAAAGTGGGTTTCCCCCTCCCCTCCCTCTCTCTCTCTCTTCTTTCTCCCTTCCCCTCTTGTTCTCCTTCTCCTGGTCTTCCTTCCTTTCTCTGTCGCTCACTTTCTATCCAGTATCCATGTGGGCATTTGCTACCGCCCAGAAATTATATTTCTCTGCATTTTCCTCTCTCTTTCTCTCTTTCTCTCTCTCTCTTTTTTACCTATTTTGCATGATGTTTGTGACTCTGAGAGCTGCATCTATCGATGGAACCGTGTCAGATCTTAAAGAGGCTTCGTTAGGGTTTCTATACCCGAAAACCACAAAAATTTCATTAGAGTTTCTCATCTTTTCCACACTCTCTCTCGCTCCAGGGGGGCTGCGTTCCCCTGGACGCTTCTCACACGCAGACACCAACCAAATTCTGTCCCGCTCCGGGGACTCCCTCTCCTCCCTCGTTTATCCTTTTGCCTTTCACTTCTCAAGTGGAGCGTCTGGAATCTGGGGGTGTGGCACTTCTCTCTTTGTTGAATTCTCTGGGTCCAACAAGGCAAAAATGTTGAGAAGTTTCCATCTCCATCCCAACCTTCTCCTGGCCCCCCACCCCACGTCTGCAGCAGCCCCGGGTGGGAGAGGGCCCCTCTCTGGAGGGGGCACCTGGACCACGCTGGGTGCTGGTGGAGGGGCTGTTCCTCAGGAGAAGGGGGTCAGGACCCAGACCCCACGGGGAGACAGAGGGAGGAGCAGGATCCCGGGGTGTGGAGCGGGGAGCTGGGGGCCCCAGAGGCCACGGAGGAGAAGTTTGGGCTCTCGCCATGCCAGCTCTTGCCAGTAAAGATGAGAAATTGCTAATAAATTTTTGTGTATTTATCTGTGCTGTGATGGGTCTAATCTTGATCAATGGAACCCTGTTGCTATGAAATATCGCTTTTATGTCTATATTCTATATATTGTTTGTGAAGTACGAATTTATTTGGAGTTTATTTTTTTGGTTTTCGGTTTGATTTTTTAATTTCTTTAGCTTTTGTTTTGTTTTTAATGAAGGAAGAAAATAAACTGTGACAAACCCCATCTATATTTATCTTTTACTCTTTTTTCTTTTTCTCCTTTCTTTTCTTTCCTTTCCTTTTCCTTTTTTTTTTTTTTCTTTTTAATTTTTATTTTTTTTCCCCCCTCTTCGTTTTTCTGTTCGTTCGTTTCTTTTGGTTTTGCTTTTCCGTTTTTGTTTTTTTGTTACCTCTGTGCGTCTCGTCCACAGTTCGCCGTGTGGCCCCTCGCTTCTCCATCCTCCCTGTCAGCCATGAAATCATGCCCGGGGGCAACGTCAACATCACCTGCGTGGCCGTGGGGTCCCCCATGCCCTACGTGAAGTGGATGCAGGGAGCAGAGGACCTGACGCCCGAGGATGACATGCCCGTGGGCAGGAACGTCCTGGAGCTCACGGACGTCAAGGACTCTGCCAACTACACCTGCGTGGCCATGTCCAGCCTGGGAGTCATAGAAGCCGTGGCCCAGATCACGGTGAAATGTAAGGGAGTGGGAGCAGGGTCCTGAGTGCACGTGTGGGAGTGGGCACGGCCGGAGCTGAGTGTCCGAGCATGAGCGCAGGGATGCCCTGGGCACGTGTCCTGCTCGTGCATGGGAGCCTTGGTGGGGTCTGTGGCACAGTGGGAATGTGCCGTGGTTTGTGCCTGTGGCATCATGTGTCTGCATGGGGAGAGCCTGTGACTGCCTGACCTGCACAGGGGACACGGTCCTGCATGGCCAGGTGTCCTGCACAAGTGGGGTTTGTGTGTGCATGGACAGGGACAGTCCTGCATGTCCTGGTGCTCCTGCACAAGTGGGGTTTGTGTGTGCATGGACAGGGACAGTCCTGCATGTCCTGGTGCTCCTGCACAAATAGGGGGTGTGTGTGCATGGACAGGGACAGTCCTGCATGAATGGGGGGTGTGTGTGCATAGATAGGGACAGTTCTGCATGTCCTCATGCTCCTGCACAAGTGGAATATGTGTGCATGGACAGGGACAGTCCTGCATGTCCTGCACAAGTGGGATGTGTGTGCATGGATAGGGACACAGTCCTGCATGGCCAGGTGTCCTGCACAAATGGGATGTGTATCCATTTATAGGGACAGTTCTGCATGTCCTGGTGCACAAGTGGGATGTGTGTGCATGGACAGGGACACAGTCCTGCATGTCCTGGTGTCCTGCATGAGTGGGATGTGTGTCCATGGACAGGGACAGTTCTGCATGGCCAGGTCAGCTGGGATGTGTGTGCATGGGCAGGGACACCATGGCTGTGTCATGGGCACCTGGCTGCAGGGGTGTCAGTCCCTGTCCTCACCTGTTGTACACGTGGAGCTCTGTGAGCACGAGCAGCAGGACAGACCTGTACAGCATGAGTGCCCCTTGCTGGGTTCTGTGCATGTCCTCGGGGATCCCCCACGCAGGGAAACCCACAGTGGAGGGAAAGCTGGTGGCTGGAGACCTTCCCTGGCTTTAGGACACCTGAGCTGCTTGTTATGAAGAGAACTGTGGCTCAAATCCCTGCATGCTGTGTCTGTCCTGACAAATGAGGCTGGCTGGGCACTGTGCAAGGAGCCTTGGATGGCTTGGAGCCTGCATGCCATCCTGTTCCAAGGCCTGAGATTCAGCCAAGGCCCTGAGGATCTCTGGCATGTGCACCCTTGCAGTAGAGCTTAGTTCCAGCATCTTAGTGGCCGTTGCTGCCTCAGCAAGATGGGGAATAAACCCAGCTTCCAGCTAGTGATTCCCAGGAGGAGCACGGGTGCCATCTTCAATCTATTCTGTCCTCAGCAGGGGAGTATTAAACCCAAGCAGGAACCCCTGAGGTTGGGTGAGTGTAGAGCTCTGTGTGAGCTGCTGTCTGCTCCAAGTACTGGTGTTGCCCATGAGGGATCTGGGAGAGGAGGGGTGGGAAAGGATCCAAGGGTGGGGGAGAGGAAAAACACTTGGGAGAAAGGGAGGGATAAGGAAAAACAAAAAAACAATCCTGTTGTATCAGTGATCTGTCTGAGGAAGGTCTGACAGGAGGAATGAGTAGGGGCTAGAGAATCTTGGCATGAAACCTGTTCTGAGCTGCTGCACAGGCAGTGGGGCTCTCGTGCCAGCAGAAGGATGCCTGGGGCTGGACTCAGGTGCTCTTTATTTTCCTGAGTATTTCCTTCCTTTCTTTTTTTCCCTGTCTTACCCTTTCAATCTAAAATGCTGCTGTGTAGGGCAGATTGCTTCTGCTTCCAACTCTCCCATCCCCTCACATGGGTAATCTCACCCTGCTGGTACCTTCTGTCTTTTGTAATCTTGTTTGGATCCTGTTCCCTGCACTGTTCCTGTGTGTGAGCTCTCCTGGGCAGAAGGTGAAAGGAGAAGTTGAGCTTTATTGTGACCAGGTCTAGAGAAATCAGGTTTAAGGCCAGGTTGGAAGGGGCTTGGAGCCACCTGGGCCAGTGGAAAGTGTCCACTGGATGGGCTTTAAGGCCCCTTTCAACCCAAAACATTCTGGGACTCCATGATAAGAAGAAGTTGAAAAGGAGGGTTGAAAAGGGTCTGAAGGGTGCAGTGAGGACTGCGCATGAAGCTTGAGAACAGGTGAAGTGAGAACAGGTATCAGGTGCAGTTAAAGTGCTGAGCAGTCCCCAGCAGGCTCAGGGGGGACTCCCTGGCTGAGGGAGAGGGGAGATGAGAATTAACACAGTTTGTGCCTTGAGGGGAAGCCCTCCCAGCATTTCTGGAGAGCAGAGCCTGCCCTGTGCCGTTCCTTGCCCGTGGAGGCTCAGCAGAGAGATGTGAGCACGTGCTGGGAAGGAGCTGAGGAGCTGCTCTCCCTCCCTGCCCCGGGAGGGCGGATGTGCAGCTGAAGCCTGCGCTAATGATTCCAGATGTTTAGCTGAACACTTTGCCTTTGATGGAGCAGTTTAAGGAGGATAATAGAGTGGATAACTAGGTTCCTCATGTTCCAGCAGCACTTCCCTGAGCTGCTGGGATTGGTGCTGCGCCTCCGGCTCCTGCAGCCCTTACCAGACCAATTAGGAGCCATTTCAGCATCCGTGGTTTTTTTTAAATGCCTGTTCTTCCTGATTCTCAGCACTTCCCAAGGCTCCTGGGACGCCAGTGGTGACAGAGACAACAGCAACGAGTATCACCATCACCTGGGACTCTGGCAACCCAGACCCCGTGTCCTACTATGTCATTGAGTACAAGTCCAAGAGCCAGGATGGACCCTACCAGATCAAGGAGGACATCACCACCACGCGCTACAGCATCGGGGGGCTCAGCCCCAACTCCGAGTACGAGATCTGGGTCTCTGCAGTGAACAGCATCGGGCAGGGCCCCCCCAGCGAGTCGGTGGTCACCCGCACGGGGGAGCAGGCCCCTGCCAGTGCCCCCCGCAACGTGCAGGGCCGCATGCTGAGCAGCACCACCATGATCATCCAGTGGGAGGAACCGGTGGAGCCCAACGGGCAGATCCGCGGCTACCGGGTCTATTACACCATGGAGCCCGAGCAGCCCGTCAGCAACTGGCAGAAGCACAACGTGGATGACAGCCTGCTGACCACCGTGGGCAGCCTCCTGGAGGATGAGACCTACACCGTGAGAGTGCTGGCCTTCACCTCCGTGGGGGACGGGCCCCTGTCCGACCCCATCCAGGTTAAGACACAGCAAGGAGGTGAGCACCTGTGTGGCTGAGCTGGGCTGTGGGAAGGAGAGCTGCTGGTTGGATTTGGAGGTTTAGATGCAATGCTATTTACTTGGAGGGTGGGGGGGACCTGGCACAGATTGCCCAGAGAAGATGTGGCTGCCCCATGATCCCTGGAAGTGTCCAAGGCCAGGTTGGACGGGGCTTGGAGCAGCCTGAGGTAGTGGAAGGTGTCCCTGCTCAGGGAACTGGATGAGCTTTATGGTCTCTTCCAACCCAAATCATTCCATGATTCTAAATGTCTTTAACAGATGTAAAACTGCCCAGGTAGTGGTGACACTTTAACTCTCCCTAAAATACCCAGGAGCTACTTTGTCAGAGATGACTGGGGAATGAGCCTTATGTGTTGAGCTGCAAACACAAGGTGTTTTATCATGGGCTGTCACCCAGCACATTTTTGGCCTGGGGTATAGGAGGAAACCCTGTGTCCTCAATGGGCTGCTCATGGGCTTCCTACTTCCAGAATCTTGTAACACTGGGTTTGATGGGAAAGGCTGTATTCTGCATTGCTGAGAAGGAGGCATATGATCCACTGGGATTCTTCCATCTCCAGCAGCTCTGCTCACACTGGAGTCCTGCAGTGGGATGTAACTCCACAGCTTTAGAGGCAGGACCTGCCCACGCTGCAGTGTGGCATTTTGCTGCTGACGTGCTCTTCCCACACAGGCTTTGAAGAAAACAGGGCAAGAGCCTCCAAATAAGCCAAGTTAATGTGGTTTCTCCTGTTTCTCACCTTGCCTCCTCTGCCCCATCGGCTCCCTCTCCGTACCAGTTCCCGGGCAGCCGATGAACTTCCGAGCAGAAGCCAAGACTGAGACGAGCATTGTGCTGTCGTGGAGCCCCCCACGCCAGGAGATCATAGTGAAGTACGAGCTCCTCTACAAGGAGGGAGACCACAGCAAGGAGGTGAGCCCAAAGTGTAGCAGGGTTGGGGCCGAGGAGCTCCCCGGCCCCGCCGCGAAGCGAGGGGAGCAGGGCAGTGTCTCTGGGCAGGCCTCACCTCTGCTGCCTGTTGTTTGGGTTTATTTTTCTCTTCCCGCCTCGCCCACCCCCAGGTGCTGAAGAACTTCGAGCCCACGACGTCGTTCACGGTGGAAGGCCTGAAGCCCAACACTGAGTATGTCTTCCGGCTGGCCGCCCGCTCGGCCCTGGGGCTGGGGGCCTTCACCCCGGAGGTCCGAGAGCGCACCTTGCAGTCTAGTAGGTGTCTCTCCTTTCCCACCCTTCTCTGAGGGGACCACGGTCAGGGAGCCAGACATGGTGGGCACAGGGGGATGGAGCTGGGGGCTCCGTTTCACTCCAGGGAGGGGGGACACCTTTGGGAACTGCTCCCCTCTCCCCTCAGCGCTCCAGCTAGCTGAGACGTGAGCCAGGAGCAGAGCTGGGCTCTGGGGTGCTGGGGCTGGGCAGCACCGTCCTCTGGTGGTGGCCATGCTGGCCGTGGTGCTGAGCATGCTCAGGGGATGGCAGGGATGGCAGCCACAGCCTGTCCCACACAGGCCCAGCGCTGCCAGGAAGGGGAGACGATGGGGAAGAGGGAGGGAGAGGAGCAGGGAAGGTGATTGTTCACTGGCCCAGCCTTCCCCAGCCTTTGGGGAAGCAGTCCCCATGCTCTTGTCCGTGAGCACCTCCACAGCCAAGGGGAGGAAGGCCTGGAGCTCTGGGAATGGCCCCGTTTGGGCTCCAGCAGAGCGGGAGAGAGGAGCCCTGTGGAGGCTGGGAGGGGGATGCTGATGACACCAGGATGGAGTGTATGCAACTCAAAACGTGCTGGTTTTAGTTTAATGGATTGTCTCCCTTCGCTGTTGCCCTGGGGACAATAACCCTGGATGGCAATATTTCAACCTGGGCTTTTCACAGATCTTTGCTTTTAAATGAGGTGTTTTTTCACTGCATGAGTGGCTGTGGCAGCTGTTCTTTGTGTTTTCTGTCTCCTCTCATCTCTACTAAATCACTCCGCTGCAGTTTGGAGTAGCCGGGAGCAGAACTAACTCAGAAGTGGCTCTGGTCACCAGTGTGAGGAGGGAGAGCCCTGCTCCCATCCCTCAGAGCCTCTAACAAGAGGGAGCAGCAGGCTCTCGGCTGGGCTTTTTAATTGTCACATCCTGCTGTCTCTCCCTTTCCCTGTCTCCTTCTCTTTCTGTCCCCTGAGGAGTGGGAAGAAAGGGGAGTCTGCATAGACAGAATTCCTTACTGGGGCTTTCTCAGGCCTCCACTCCATTCAAAGATTTTTTGGTTTTTCTTTCCTTCAAATGTTTTTCCCCTTTTTTCTTTCTTTTCTTTTTCTCCATACTCTCTCTACGTTTCATAGGAAAATCCTTTCCTGACTCTGCTGCACATCTGCTGGTTCTGATCCCAGTGTGGTACTGTCAGAGGGAGCATCTCTGTGGGGTGGGGGAAAGGAACTGAAAGGACCTGAAAAATAAGTGTTAAACTTACACTCTGCTTCTGTTTTCCAAGGGGTTTCTCTCCTTGAGACCTGTGGGGATGGGAGGCAAAGATGGTCTGGGATTTGTGCTCTCTGGTTCAATAAAACAAGCTGGAAGAGGGGTGTGGGAGCTGGTGGCAGTAGGCCTCAGTGAAAATTTGTCCCTTAAGGGTGAGGAAAAGGGGATCTGGGAAAAGGGAAGGCTTCGGGGCTTTTTCTAACTTGGCATCTGCCCAGAACACGGACGGGTTTCTCTCTCTGTAGCTCAGCTTTCATAGGGAGAGTCTCATTAATTTAACGCTCTTAAGAACATCAGCTGGGAGCTGTCAGTGTCCTGTAACACGGTGAAACATTTTTTCCTGGCTGGCTGTTGGAGGAACGAGTCAATTCTCCCTGCTCCGGGTGACATCCTTCGGCTCACAGACCTTCTGGCTCGGGACAGGCTTTTGTGTCTTCCCTCCTCAGCTCCTTTTCCGTTCAGCTCCTCCTTGGCCTGCTCCATGCCTCTTCTTTCTTCTCTCTCTGCTCTCTGCTTGCCTGCCTGCATGCCCTGCACCCAGATGAGCCAGCTCTCTGCTGTCCCTGTCCCTGGCTGGGCCGTGTCACACCACGATGGCATCTTGTCCCTGGAGTGACAGAGCCTCTCCCTGCTCCCCCCTCTGCTCCTGCTGTCCCCTCCCAGCACCCACCCGCATGTGGCAGCCCCTCCCTGCACCTCCCTGCCAGGGTGGCTCCTCCTGAGCATCATAACCCAAGTAAAATCCATTAAACTAAAGGTAAAGTATCTTTTTCTTCTTGAAGTAGCTGGGTTTTAACTCTTCAAGTACCAGAGACGTAGCTTGTAAAACAAAACAGACTCTCATGGCTGGGAGAAGCTGGTTTGCCCTTTCTGGTTAGCCATGACCTTCCCAGGCTCCCTGGCAACTCTCCCACTGGGAAATTCCAGAGGGCAAAGCGTGCTCAGCAGGCAGGGGTGGCAGGGTGGGTGCTGTGAGGCTGCACCTGCAGGTGTAGAGGAACAATGGGGCTTTCTCACCCTCTGTTCCTGCCCAAGGAAGGATTTCCCCCCACGTAGCTCCGCTTTCCCTCCCGTCCCCCTCCTCACAGAACGCCAAGTGAATGAAATACCCAAAGTCTATGGTACCTAAAGGGTTAAAAAACATGATATTGTGCAAGGTCAGTAAGGGTCATTCTTGTGGCTTGGACAGTCAACTTTAAAGCATGTTAAAGGTGCAGCTCAGGTGAGTACTGGCTGGTCTCAAGCAGATTCACAAATACAGTCCACCCTGTGGCTGCAGGCTCACCGTTGGTGGCTCTGCAGACACTCCCAGATGTCCTGGAGCCCTGGGAGGGTGGGGAGGGGTCCCAAAACGCTGGTGGCACCAGCCAGCAGGCCAAGGCAGAGCTCTCCTGCCTGGGGGCTCCTGGCTGAGCCCAGGGAGGGGCTGGTTGCCGAGCTGAGCTCGCAGCCCCGCTGGGGTTGGTGGCACTGGGCTCCTGGCGCTGTCCCCAGCGTCCCCAGGGTCACACAGGTTGGGCTGGATTGTGAAGGGAACAGGGCCATGAGCTCCCAGAGGCGTGTGCAGCGTGGCCAGCCAGCACCCCTGGCTGTTCTCCTCCGACGGGGAGGGGGCCGGGCAGCCCCTGGGCCTTCTCCCCCATCACGCACCCCAACCCTGCCTTTTTGACCAGAGAAAGTGCAAAACCATCCCAAAAGGAGGCCTCACCCCAGGGCCTCTCTGTAGGTCCCTGTGCTGGAGCGTAGAGGGTGAGTGAGCGAGCGTGGCAGCGCAGACAGTGAGCCCAGTGCCAGCTGGAGCTGAGCTCTGCTTCTGGGGCTTTCAGAATGAGGTGCAGGATGAAGGGTAGGTCAGGTCAGACCCTCTCTGCAGTGGGTTTCTCAGCTGTGCTGGCTTTGGCTGGAGCTAAGCAGGAAAGGTGAATTTTTAATATGCCCAGCCTCTGATGAGGACAAAAAAAAGAAGGGAATGGCACCATGGCAGCAATGGGAGAGGGCTGAGTCTGTCCCTCCATGCCTTGAAACCATCCTTGAGCTGGTTCTGGGACAGGGGATGAGCAGTGCACCTCTGTCCTGGAGAGGTGGTGCAGCAATTGCAGCAGATGGAGAGAGGCAGAGGGAAGGAGATCTGTCACTGGGAACGTGCTGTCCTGCTCTCTGTGCTGACAGTTTAGCAAAAGAGAACAGATTGGGGTCCAAAATTGCCATTTCTGCAATAGGAGCTGGGGTTCTGCTGGTGGGGGAGGACTTGGAGGGATCATCATGAGCAGAGTGGCATTTTAAAAGCCAGTCATGTGCAGAAACCCACCAGGAGCTTGGTCTGGCCTCGTAGCTCAGTTCCTCTTGTTCTCTTGTAAGAAAGTCTTATAAGTTAGCAGTTGAAGCGTGGAAGGTAGGTAAACAGACTGGGAATGTTCTGGAAGGAGTCACTTTTTATATCAGTATTATTTTATTATTATGATTTCCTTTCTGGTGTTTGTTTTTTTTTTCTTTTTGTTTCAGATTATTGGATTGATTTATGTTTTATTTTCCAGTTTATTCCTTTTGGTTTGGTTCATTTGACATCTTCTGTGTTGTTTTGCGTGGCCAGCCATGGCCAGGGCTTGTCAGCCTCCTCACTGGGAGTGCTGGGGAGAAAGGGGCAATTCTGCCAGGTTAAAAGACAGCAATAGTGCATAAAAATAGAAGGAAAACACCCAAAATGTCCTACTGGGCAGGGTGCTCAGATAGCAGTGGAGGGATTATCTCTGCCCTTTTTGAAAAGCCACTTCCCTGTGTCTCCTGGAGGCTCCTGGAAAGCTGTGGCTCTCACCCCAGTGCCAGCTGGGCCAAGTGGGACTGGAATTAACAGAGTCCTCGAGGCAAACTGGGCCTAAACATCTGGGTTTGACTCAAGGATGGGAGTAAGAGCCTTGAAAACAATCATTCCTCACTAAAAGAGCTTTTTGTTGATTAAAAAGCATCAGAGGAATGAGAAGCAGTGACCAGCACTGACCTACTGCTTCTTGCAGGTGATACTTGGGGGGCTTGTGAGTCAACCCCAGTTTCCTCCCCTGTCTGCAGAGATTTAAAAGCTCTTTATTGCAGCTGGGTGATATTGGATTTATTGATTTGCCCGGAGAATGTATCACACTCTGCTTCCCTGTGCTGATCAGTTGTCCTTAGTGACAGGCAGAAGTGTGTTCCAGTTCCTGGAAGTGTTCAGGGCCAGGAAGGAGCTCCCTGGATGGTGGCAGCTGTTCCTGCCCAGGGCAGGGGATGGAACCTGAAGAGCTTTAAGGGAGAGCTGTGGGTTCCACCTTCCCCACCTCCTGGTCACCCTCCTGCTGCCACCCTGAGAAGGTGCCTGGGTAGGGCCACAGTTCCCAAGGTTTTCTCCCAGAAACACCCTGGTGTAGTTCAGGCAGAGAGTGCAGTGGGAATTAGACCTGCTGCTGCTTTGGAAAATCCCCTGGATACACAAATACCTCACCAAACCCACTGCCTCCCTCCTTCTGCAAGTGCTTTCTCAAAACCCTCCTCTCTAAACACCATGGCTTGGCAGTGTCCTGGGCATTCCCGCTGTGGGATTTGGCCTCCTCCAGTCTGGGGACAACTAATCACTTCCATCTGGAGGTACAGACTCTTAAATTTAAGCCTCCTGGCAAAAGATTTGCTTTTCTTACTTAATTTTCACAGATCCCTTCAAAGAAATTCAAGATCCCAGAGACTGAGGTTGGAAAGTGCTTTCCCAGCCAGAGCAGGATTTGCCAGGCTGCTGTAAAACAGGGAGCCAAAGGAAAGGGTTTTTATAGGGTGCAGCTGGGTGTTTAGCTGGTGCCAGCTTAGTGGAAGCAGCAGGACCCCTCTTGGCTGGCCCGCTTGCTGGTTTAGTCCTTTGCTTTACACCATTTCAGTTTTGATGCCTCATTTAATTTCTGTTGGCTTTTTTTTTTTTTTTTTTTAAAAAAAAAACCTCTTCATTTCGTAAAAAAAAAAAAAAAGACAACAACAAAAAGCTCTCTTCTCTTTTAATTTTATCTTCCTAAACCAAACTTTCGTACGTTTTATTTTAGACTTTTTTTGTTATCATTTTCCTTTTTTTTTTTCTTTTATCTTTCCCATCTTTTGTTTGTTTTTTTTTTTCCTCCCCTTCTTTCCCCTTTTTCCCCCTGCTCCTGAATTTTCCCCCCCTCCTAGAACCGTCTGCCCCCCCTCAAGATGTAAAATGTGTCAGCACCCGCTCCACCGCCATTCTGGTAAGTTGGCGGCCGCCGCCGGCCGAGAGCCAGAACGGCGTCCTGGCCGGCTACAGCGTCCACTATCGAGCGCTGGACTCGGAGGACACGGAGCTAAAGGAGGTGAATGATATCCCCCCAACCACCAGTCAGATCCTGCTGGAGTCCCTGGAGAAGTGGACCGAGTCCCCCGCGTCACCGTGGTGGCTCACACGGAGGTGGGGCCGGGCCCGGAGAGCTCGCCGGTCATCGTGCGCACGGATGAAGATGGTGAGTGAGAAGGGGTGGGTTCTGCTGGGGGGGTTCCTGGCCCTGCAGGGGGTTGTTCCCATCAGTAATCCCACAGTCAATAATCCCATCAGTAATCCCACAGCCAATAATCCCATCAGTAATCCCACAGCCAGGCCCTTCCCGTGGGTCTTGAGTGGTGCCAGGCCAGAGCTGGAGTGGGATCCAAGATCTGGGTTGTGCGGCATCTTCTGGTGCCATCACCCGGCATCCTTTGGTGCCATCAGCCCATCACCTGGTGCCATCACCCCATCACCCGGCATCCTTTGGTGCCATCACCCCATCACCTGGTGCCATCACCCCATCACCTGGCATCCATTGGTGCCATCACCCAGCATCCTCTGGTGCCTTCTGAGCACTGAGAACTGCGGGGTTCCCCTCTCCTGGATTTATGGGGTCTGTAGGGTTCCCCTCTCCGGGATTTATGGGGTCTGTATGGTTCCTCTCCCCTGCATTTATGGGATCTGTAGGGTTCCCCTCTCCTGGATTTATGGGGTCTGTAGGGTTCCCCTCTCCTGGATTTATGGGGTCTGTAGGGTTCCCCTCTCCTGGATTTATGGGATCTGTAGGGTTCTCCTGCCCTGGATTTATGGAGTCTGTAGGGTTCCCCTCCCCTGGATTTATGGGGTCTTTCTTAATATCTCTGGGTCTTGACTGCACCATCCTCTGGTGCCATCTGAGCACTGGGGTCTGTAGGGTTCCCCTCCCCTGCATTTATGGGGTCTTTCTTAATATCTCTGAGTCTTGACTGCCCCACTCCCCCTGCAAAGATGCTCTCACTGAGCCAGGAGCAGCCAAGGCACTAAAAGCCTTTGCTCTGAGGAAAACCTCGGCTGCCAGAACTTGAATCATTGTATATCCTGAGTTGGATGGGACCCACAAGGATCAGCCAAGTCCAGCTCCTGGTCCTGCATGGGACAGCCCCAAGAATTCCACCCTGTGCCTGGGAGCACATGTTTTAAAATATTAAAGAGTTCTTCCCACACATTCCTTGTTACTGCATTCCTTGTTACTACCTCAGAGCTTTTGTCAGTCGTAGAAAGGAGGAATCTGTTAAAGTTTCAAAAACCTTGAGTGACAACAGTTCAGTGGCCCCAGAGACCTGACTTTTCCTGGTATTTCTACAGTAAAATAAAACCAGGGAAAAGCATAAATGGGTGCATGAAGGGAGAGGAGCACCCTCAATGTGAGGATAGAACCTCAAATAATAATGGGAGAATTTAGGGAGCTGGAGATAAACAATGATAGCTTATTATTAAAAACAACCTGCAGGTGTTGTTTTCCTAATAGCTGTTTTCTTGTTATTCTCATAAGCTTGTTTATAAATGGGTGTCTTGTTAATTAGCCAATCAGGTGAAATGTATTGATTAGGTGACCAATCAGGTCTGCCTGTATCAGAACAATGGATAAAAGGAGCTGTCTGAAATAAAGACATGTGCTTTATGCCACTCACCTCTGCTGGCTCTGAACAGTGGCACCATCCCTGTGTCCAGGCCATGCACATCAGGTCCCACAGAACTTCACAGTCCCCCAGAACTGGGAGGGCAGTGCCAGGTGATGGGATGCTCAGGTGCTCAGGTCTCCTCCCAGAGCTCAAATCCAAAGGAGCAGGGATGGGCTCCCAGCAGACCCCCAGTTGTCAGGACCCAGGAAATCCCTCTGAGCATCCAGGACCCCTGCCAGGGGGCTCAGAGTCCCTGGCACAGAGCCCAAAATGCCCCTGTGGTTTGATTATGACCCATGGAACAAGTTACCAACCTTAGATGAAGATCTGCAAGCCACAACAAATTAAGTAGACTGATAGTGAATTTAGCACGGGGTGAAAAAGTAGATTTTGGGGTTTCTAGAGTAGAGGTCCAGAGGGCAAGATGGAGGGATCTGGGTGTGTCCAGCCTTTCTCCTTCTTCTTGGCCTCCATCTTCTGCTGTGATGGTGGCACTTTTAGATTGGTTTAGAGTAGAAGCTCACAATCTAACATAGGTGATAGGTATTGGGAAGGAATTGTAAACATTGTACACGTAGTATTTAGTATAAAGACATAACACCGCCCTGGGGGCAGGCAGAGTGTCCTGGGCTGTCTTGCTGAACTGACCTCAGCAGGACAGGAGAAAAAAATTTATCAATAAAGAACAATAAATAACCTTGAGACTGACAACTGAGGAGCTCTGACTCCTTTAAGTGCCAGGCTGGGAAAAGAGACTTTCGAATTTCGACACGCAATGACCAGAACCCCCTGGTTGCCTCCCTCCTGCAGTGCCCAGCGCTCCACCACGGAAGGTGGAGGTGGAGGTGCTCAACTCCTCGGCCATCCAGGTGTTCTGGCGCTCGCCGGTGCCCAGCCGGCAGCACGGCCAGATCCGCGGCTACCAGGTGCACTACGTGCGCATGGAGAACGGCGAGGCCAGGGGGCTGCCCCACATCAAGGACATCATGCTGGCTGATGCCCAGGTAAGGGCTCTCCTGGGCCGGCCCCGGGAGGCTGGGGAAGGGGGGATGTGGCTGCACTGGGCAGTGTGACTCTGCAGAAGGGGACGTGGGACAAGGTGTGGCTGTGTCTCTGCCGCACCTCGGTCTCTCGTTTGTGCTCCCAGACAATGTTGCTGTGGAAGAGTATGAGCTGCTGTCCCAGCACTGAGATAGATAAATATCCATCCATCCATTCATCCTTGCTGTGTCTGGGAAGTCTTTTAATTCAGGCCAAGGCCGCAGTGGAATCTACTAATTTCTCCCACTCTACTTCTTCCCTCATGCTTGCCTGGTAACTTCTGACCTTGTGTGGCTGCTTGCTCAGGGACTCCTTCCTCATGCTGTGTCTCTGTCTTTCCCTTCTTTCCCCTCTTGTATTCTCACGTGCCAAACCTCTCTTGTTCTCTGCCCAGTGGGAAACAGATGACACTGCTGAATACGTAAGTAAAAACATCAAAATCCTCCCATGCTGGTTCTGCCTCTTCCCTTCTCCCACTTCCTGTTGTGGTGTAATATTTATATTTTCCTTTTCCTTTTTTTTTTTGTTTTTGTTTTTTGCAGTGCAAGTGTGCCTGTTTTAGAGCCTGTTTCTGGTGTTCCCATGCATTGTCCCCTCCCTGTCACTGCTCTGTGCCCCTCTGTGATCGTGTCGTTTGTCAGCACGCAGCAATCCCACAGGGTTTTCCCTTTGGCTCTGAAGGAAAGATGGGTCTGCTGCTCTTCCACGGGGAAGCAGATGGCATATTGAATTTGGGACTGCTTTGAACAGATGAGAATCCTAAAATAGTTTGGATTGGAAGGGACCTTAAAGACCATCTTGTTCCACTCCTAGCCAGGAGCAGGGACACCTTCCACCAGACCAGGGAGCTCAGATGGGCTGTTTGTAACCTCTGTGTGTGGAAAAGATAGCCCAGGAAGCACTGGGAGCCCAGAATCCATGAGTCCTGAGCTACCACAGCATGAACAAATGCTTTGTACTCTCAAAGGGCCAAGATTCTTAGAAATTCATTGATGCAAAGCACTGAATCATTATTGCTGCTTTTCCTTTTGAAGTACCTTAAAATCAGCTTGGCTGTTTGGCATTTGCTATTTCTGCTAAAATGATAAATGTTTTCCAAAATCCTACAGCTACTAAGAAGTAGGAGAAAGCATTTTCTTCTTGGAATGGCAAGGTTCTGAGATAACACACAACTAAACTGGTGGTGTTTGTGTCTCCTGGGGATTGCCAAGTGCCCTGCACAAGTGAGGGACCTCCCTTTGAGGGATGGAGACTGAGCCTCAGGGAGGCAAAGCCCCTTTCTTAAAATCTTCATAAAGCTCAGTGGCAGGTGTGAGAGCAGAACAATTTTTTTGACTTCCAGGAGCCAGACCTGTCTCTGCAGCTGATGGCCTCCGAAGTCACTGATCAAAATCCCACTGTTCCAAAGTTCTGCTGTTCTGCTCCCCAGCTCACCATCAGGGGAAATAGTTATTTTCAGGACTAACAAATTCTTCCCAAGTGCCACCCTGAGATTTAATATTGAATGCACGGAGGGGTGAGGAGAGGGGAAAGCCATAAAACATGCACAACATTCCCATCTCCCTCCTTTCTGGGGCCTTGGGGAAAACCCTGCTGCATGTGCTGTCATCCTGTTTGATTTAGCACGGGTGTTCCTTTTCCAACACAGCCCTTTGAAAGGCTGCTTCCCTCCTGGGGAAGGGCTGTTCTTGAGGCCAGTGTTCCAACAAAAGCTCCTGGGAGCCAGGTGTGGGGAGGCTGATAGAGGATGGGAAGGAGGGGGTGGGATTTAGCAGGGAGCTTTAGCGTGAGCAGAATGTGTCGTCTTGCACTTTGCATTCAAGCAATCCCTTTAATATTATGAAAGCATTAAAAATATCTCTTGAGGAGAGAAGAGAGGGGTAATGGTGAAAAAAAAAAATGTAATCTCCCTGAAACCTCTGAGCCTCCTCTGAGGCCGCACAGTGGAGAGGAAAGCTTTGAAGGGAGCGACAGCATTTGGATGCTGAAGTGGTTTGTGTGAAGACAGGGAATGTGTGAGAGGCAGATCTGGAGGAGGCTGCCTTGCACAGGGCCCTGCAGAGCCAGGCTGTGTTTGCAGAGCTGTGAGTGCTCTCCAGGGGAACGGGGCTCTCCCCCTCTGCCACTTCCCACAGAAGCCCCAGAGTGTCTCGTGCCCTTGGATGTGGTGTTCCTGCATGCTGGAAAAGGGCTGAGCCTCCTGCCAGGAGGAGAGAGCTGCTCTTGGGTGTGGGTCTGAATATTGACACGATTTCCCTTTGGCATCTGGCAAACAGGAAATGATCATTGCTGGGCTCCAGCCCGAGACTGCCTATTCCATCACCGTGGCCGCCTACACCATGAAGGGAGATGGTGCCCGCAGCAAACCCAAAGTGGTCACCACCAAGGGTGCAGGTGAGAGCCTTTTCCTCAGCCAGTGGGATTCTCCCCTTCCCTAAAGCCATGGGGCTTCTCCAGACTCACCTTCTTTCATCCCACTCCCTTCTCAAAGGACAGACTTGCAGCAAGAGCCAGACTGCCCCAAAAGCAAAATTAGATTTAGGGAGGCAGAAACCCCTTCATTCCTCACATGCAGCCCTCACCAAATGTCACAGTTTTCTGTCCAGTGCTTCAGAAAGCCCAGGCACACCCAGAAACACAACAGAGGATGAATTTGTCCCTTGTAGTGTCTTGGGCTGTAAATTCCAGTGCATCAGCAGGAAAGTGACTGCAGAGATTGCAGCTTTGCAGGTGGCCCACGCAGGTACACTGGGGACAGCCCAGGTCTGCTCTCAGGGTGGTGACTTGCAAAGAGCTGAGGAGCAGCAGGCAGACAGTGGGGCTTGTCCTGCCCACTCTTCTCTTCTGGTACCATGTCTGGATGTACATCCCCTGTGTTCAGGGCTGCTGGAGGGAGAAACTCTGACAGTGTTGACCTTTTCTGGCTCCCATTTCTGGGATCTGGGCTCTGCCTACACATGGCATCCAAAGTCTTTTCCTTCACTCACCCTCTTCTCCTTCCCCTGCAGTTCTGCCCGTGTTTCTCCTCACCAACTCCCTGCTTCTCTGCTTTCCTGAGGCTCTCCACCCTTTCTGTTTTCCTCTCCTGGAGCCTTTCTCTCTGCCTGGCTCCCTTGTCACTCTCCCTTGTCACCCTCCCTCATCTCTTCCATTAGGATTTGCAGTGC
Organism: Geothlypis trichas; assembly: GCA_009764595.1. Taxonomy (NCBI): domain Eukaryota; kingdom Metazoa; phylum Chordata; class Aves; order Passeriformes; family Parulidae; genus Geothlypis; species Geothlypis trichas. Next base: position 4,442,120 of record CM019926.1, read on the forward strand.
AGGTGATCAGTCACAGAGGGATGTTTTCCCCAGCACAGCAGCTATTACCCAAAACTCAATTTCCCCTGACTTGAAATAGCTATTTTAAAAAAAAAATCTTTCAAATGGCTCTGTAACATTCTTACCTTCTTTGCAGTATTGAGTCAATACACCTTCTGAGAGGAGAGATTTCTTTCTTTATCATTCAGGGCTGGGGGCTGAATTTAAATACAGTAATACATCTAATTTTCTCCTTTACTGTCCAAACCAATTGCAAAATAAAACACTTCCCCTTCTCTGAACTTTCTTCTCACCTTTATTCCAAACAATATTTGTTGTGCAGATGTAATACTTTCAAGCTCAGCTGATTACAGTAACATTTGTGATAAAAACTGAAACATAAAGGTAATGGCACTCTTTTTCTCTTTAATGTGTTCCTCAGGCATTCCCAGGGGAGGAGGCTGGCTCTCCCTGCCGTTCTTTGGCACTTTGGAAGGAATGCAGCATTTGTTTCAGAGGCAGCCCCTCATCCCCAGCGAGGTGTCAGTGGAGGCAGCAGGCAGAGTTCCCCTGTGTGTCCCTTTCAGATCCTGCCCTGCTCCCTCCCTCCAGCATTCCAGCCCTCACCCCTTGGTCAGGCTCCTGCTCTGGGACATCTCCCAGCTCCCTTTTCTCTCCTCCTGTCCAACCAGGAGGAATACCAAGGCGGAGAGAAGGAAATTAGATCTCTAATAGTGGAGCCGAGTGTCAATGACGCGTGAGCTGCTGGAATTAATGCTCTGCTTTCTCTGGCTTCGGGGATCTCTGGGCCTGCACGTGTCATTTAACTGTGGCTGTGGGCTTGCTTAGCAGTCAGCCAGTGCCAGGGCTCATTAGGCAGAGACATGGCACTGCTGAGCTCCCCAGAACCCCCAGACGTGGGGGAGCTCACTGAAAATGCTCCAGCACTGTGAGTTCCCTTCCTCCGGAGGAGAGGAGCAGCACAGAGTGAGCAGCAGCTCTCCCTGCCCTCTGCCTCACACACATTTTGGGCTCTGGCTCCTCTGCCTGTGCTTCCTTCTGTACCCAAGTGGGCGATGAGCTGCCTGCCAGCCGTGTGAGCTGGCCCTGTGCCTGCTGCTCAGGACCTGGGGCTGCCCAGACTTCCTTCCATCCTTCACTGCTTCACCCTCAGCTGTTCTGGACTCCCCAGCCTGGGCCAATCTGTTCCAGGCTCTTTCTGCATGAGTTGGGCTGTGTAATGGAGAGAGGGAGGGAGGTTGGGACTTTGGAGACTCCAGGTTTGTTTTTCCCTGCCCTGGGAAGCAATTGGGACAGGAGGCTGGCAGTCTGACTCCTGAGTCGGTCCTTCCCAGTGGTGGAGAGTGAGTGGTCCAGGGACAGGGAGGAGCTGTGCACATCCTGAGCAAAGGGAAGGAAATAAATTCAGGCATGTGTCAGCAGCTCACAGCTGACATGTTGGCAGTGCTCCTCATTTCCCAAACTGTTTAGGGCCCATCCACCTGTGCAGGGTGGCAGCAGTTTGGGTTCCACGGAGCCCAGCTGGAGCATCGCTGCAGCTGAAGAGTCCCTGCAGCTCCTGTGTCTCTCTTCTCTCCCAGTCCCAGGAAAGCCCATCCTGTCTGTGCACCAGACGGAGGAGAACACCCTGCTGGTGAAGTGGGAGCCCCCGCTGGGCGCCGAGGGCCAGGTGCTGGGCTACCGGCTGCAGTTCGGCCGCAAGGACGTGGCCCCTCTGGCCACGCTGGAGTTCTCGGCTCTGGAGGATAAGTACATCGCCACCAGCATCCACAAGGGCGCCACTTACGTCTTCAAGCTGGCCGTGAAAAGCCGGGCCGGCTTCGGGGAGGAAGCCGTGCAGGAACTCAGCACCCCCGAGGACATCCCCAAGGGGTACCCCCAGATCCTGGAGGCCAGCAATGTCACGGCCATGTCGGTGCAGTTCGGCTGGCTGCCCCCCGTGCTGGCCGAGAGGAACGGCGCCATCGTCAAATACACCGTGGCCTACCGGGAAGCCGGTTTCTCCCGGGAACCTGCTGGAAAAAGAGCTGCCCCCCTCCCCAGAGAACTCGTACACCCTCAACGGCCTCAAACCCAACACCGCCTATGACGTTAAAATCCGTGCTCACACCAGTAAAGGCCCCGGGCCCTACAGCCCGACCGTCCAGTATCGGACGTTCCAGCTGGACCAAGGTAGGACTCACCGGTTTCTCCTCCCTCTCTCCCCTTGTGTCCGGGGCTGGTGCCGGGAGGCAAGAGAGCTGGAGAGGTCAGGCCGGGCTCAGCCAGGCTCGTGAGTAAAATGCAAAGCACTCTGGTGTCACACTCAGTCCCTCCGCTCCTCTCTGCCTTGGGCCAGGTAAGTCCCTTTTACCACTTTCTTCTAAGTTAAGTCCGGACACCTCCTGTCACTGGCACCTGAAGGGGGGGGCCAGTCGCTCTACAGGTGGGAAGAGCATTTTCTTCAGCTTTTGCAAGCAGCCAAAAGAAAAGAGCAACAATTTTAAAAAAAACAACCAAACAAACGCTCAAGCCGTGACCTGGGATGGGTTTTTCTTCACCTGAGCATGCTCAGCCAGGCAGCACCTCGTTCCTGCAGCAGCCACCCAGGCCCAGAGTGTGGGGGCACAGCCACGTGCCCTGCTGGGGTTAGGCATGGGGACAGGGAGCACTGGGAGATGGACCTTGGCAAAACTCAAGCACAGTGGAGGAGGGAGCAATCCCTTCAGTTCCTGCAGCCGCAGCCAGACCCAGCCTGGCAGGCCCCTCTTCCAGCACTTGACATTCTCTTCCTTCTCTTTCCTGCTCTTCCTTCCCTCTGCTGCCTTTTCTTCTCCTTTCTCCCCTTCCTCCTCACTTTTTTCTCTGCAGTTTTACCCAAAAACTTCAAGGTGAAGATGGTGACAAAGACATCTGTCCTTCTGAGCTGGGAGTTCCCTGAGAATTACAACTCTCCTACCCCATACAAGGCAAGTGGAGGGCAGGAGTTTTCCCCCGTGTGTGCCCCAGCTCTGCAGGGCTGGGTGCTCCGTGTTCCCTGCACATGGAAGGGATGGGGAGGAAGGAGCTGGAGCAGCACCAGCCTTGCTCAGGGAAGAACCTCCTCCCTTCCCACAGATCCAGTACAACGGGCTGCACGTCGACGTGGATGGCAGGACCACCAAGAAACTCATCACGCACCTGAGGCCCCGCACCTTCTACAACTTCGTGCTGATGAACCAGGGCAACAGCATGGGGGGGCTGCAGCAGAACGTGGCAGCCTGGACTGCTGCTGACATGTTGTCCAAGAAGCCAGAGGTGACCCACAAGCCTGATGCTGATGGCAACGTGGTGGTGATTCTCCCCGACGTGAAGAGCTCTGTGCCTGTCCAGTAGGTTTCTGTTTAACTGCAGGGGTGGGGGGCTCGGTTTGTGTTTTGGGGGTCAGCCCTGATGGCTGGAGAGCACCACAAAGCCCCAGGGGCAGTACCAGGAGGGTGATCCCTGCATTTCCAGCCTTCCTGACTGTTTCCTTTTGGAGGCACTTTTACAGCTAGCAGGGAAAGCCAAAGAAGTGTGCAGGGAGTGCACAAGGAGACATGGGGCTGCCACTGAGTCCAGCTCTTTCCAGGAACAGCAGCTGTGCTGAATGCAGAATAAGGGGCTCGAGCCAGTGGGGCAGTTTGTGCAAGCTCACATCAGTGTGTGCTCCCTTCTTCCATGGCTAATTCCTTCTGTTTCTTCTTGTCATTCCCAATATGTAGAGCTTTCTACATTGTGGTGGTGCCTCTGAGGAAGTCCCGGGGGGGACAGTTCCTCAACCCCCTGGGCAGCCCTGAGGAGATGGACCTGGAGGAGGTGAGTGTGGCTGAAGCTGGACTCAGCACAGGGGGAGAGAGAGCAGCGGGAATGGGATGGGGACCTGAGGGCTGGAAGGGGGTTTGGGGTACCTGTGCTGCCCAGGCTGGGAGGGGGATTTGGGGAACTTGTGCTCTTTCAGGGCAGCCAGGCTGGGAGGGGATTTGGGGAACCTGTGGTCCTCATCAGGGCAGCCAGGGAGCAGCCAGGCTGGGAGGGGGATTTAGGGTATCTGTGCTCCTCATTCAGGGCAGCCAGGCTGGGAGGGGGATTTGGGGAACTTGTGCTCCTCATTCAGGGCAATCAGGTTGTGAGGGGATTTGGGGTACCTGTGCTCCCCAGGCTGGGAGGGGGATTTGGGCTACCTGTGCTCCTCATTCATGCAGCCAGGCAGGGAAGGGGATTTAGGGTACCTGTGCTCCTCATTCATGCAGCCAGGGAGCAGGCAGGCTGGGAGGGGGATTTGGGGTACCTGTGCTCCCCAGGCTGGGAGGGGATTTGGGATACCTGTGCTCCTTATTCAGAGCAGCCAGGCTGGGAGGAGGATTTAGGGTACCTGTGCTCCTCATTCATGCAGCCAAGGAGCAGGCAGGCTGGGAGGGGGATTTGGGGTACCTGTGCTCCTCATTCATGCAGCCAGGGAGCAGGCAGGCTGGGAGGGGGATTTGGGGTACCTGTGCTCCTCATTCACGCAGCCAGGGAGCAGCCAGGCTGGGAGGGGGGTTTGGCTCCCCTGCTGCCCCTGTGCAGGCTCTCAGGCGCCCTGTGCCCTGCAGCTGGTGCAGGACATCGCGCGGCTGCGGCGCCGGAGCCTGCGGCACTCGCGGCAGCTGGACTTCCCCCGGCCCTACATCGCCGCCCGCTTCCGCTCCCTGCCCTCGCACTTCATCCTGGGCGACATGAAACACTACGACAACTTCGAGAACAGAGCCCTGGAGCCAGGACAGAAATACGTGCTCTTCATCCTGGCCGTGCTGCAGGAACCCGAGGCTGTAAGTGCCGCCTGCTTGCCCCGGCCCTTCTGCTCCCTGCCCCGGCCCTGCTGCCCTCCTGGCGTCCTGGAGGGGGTTTTTCTTTCCAGCTGTGGCTCTTGTGCTTGATGAGCTGCTTGTGCTTGTGCCTGTGTTTGTCTCCTCCAAGCACCAAGGACAAGAGGAGCTGTGATTGTCCCAGTCGTTGTGGGCAGACCTTGCACACTTGTGGCTCCAGACTGGAGTCCAGAATGGGGAGGAACAGTGAGCTGTCCCCTCAGGACAGCACAGGGGTTCAGAGAGCCCTGGGTCAAACCCCTTTTTGAGCAGGAATTTCCTTTAAAGGCTGTTCTTTAACTCCTCAGAGCAATGAGCCCAGACATCCTGCTCCTAGAGCATGTCACACTCTGGGCATTGCTAAGTTCCTCTTCAACCACAGAGGTTTCCATTTTTTTAATGGAAAACTACAAATTCTCTCTACCAATTCAGCATCTCTGCTGTTTTCACTGGGGCTGTACTTGGCTTTATGAAAACAACTATTTTAATATTTACCTGCCTCTTCCCTCACACACAATAGGAAACAGCCTAATACTTTGTTGTTTTTAAATCCCCCTATGGAATTGTAGCAGGGAGCTATTGGAAATTAAGGGTTTTCAGAGGTTTTTTTCCCCAATAAATATTTACTTGTGTATTTGATATTAAAGGATTAGGCTGACACGCTCCTGAATGGGTTTCTCAATCGGATTACTGCAGCTTGAGGTAATTTCTGCTTTAGAACAAGGTGCTGCAGACTCACTCCCAGTGGCCTGGATCTACAGCAGCTCCTGAGTGTGGAGCAGCATTCCAGGCTGCTCAGAGCTGATGGAGTTCAAGGACCCAGAGCCCTGTTCTTGTCCTGTCCCTGGCTGCTCTCCCAAAGCAGGCCATGCCAGTTCTCTGTGCTGTTCAGTTCCTGTGTAGGATGGGAATTCATCCTTTATCAGGACTCTGAAGGGTTTGAATGTGCTCTGATCCTCCTCAAGAACCAGCTCAGTGCAGAGGCAGCAGAGGACACACACAGTGTTTTACTACTTTGTATTTATTTGTCAGGGTTGTTTTTTTTTCAGTCATCAGACCAAGCGTTAATTCTTGTTTTAATCCCTTCCCTCTTGCTCTGTAATCCCCTCTGTCTGTCAAAATCCAGATGGTTACGTGAGAGCTTGGGGAAAGTGTTTGTGTGTTTGTGGCAGTGGTGGGGGCTCAGGGCTGTGCTGGAGCAGAAGCAGCAGGAATGACAGACACAGGGCAGGCTGCAGCCTCACATGGCTGTGATCTTCCTGTGCTCTGTCCCACTGGAGCACTGATGATTCCCCTCATGTGGATGCCCAGGAACAGGGTATTTTGTCTGGGCTGTAAGAGGGCATTTTCCCTGTCAGCACTGGGGTTGTGCTGCAGAGAGCTCACACCCTCTCCAGCAGCTCCTCCTGTGCTTGGCCCTCTTCAGTCCCATTCTGACGCTGGCCAGGGGCTCTGTACAAATCACAAATGGGATGGAGCTGCTGTGGAACTGCCTTGAGCTGTTTTATTTTCCAGCATCAGCCTCATTCCATGGTTATGACAATGGGAAGATGCCAGCAGCTCACATCCCAGGCAGCAGATCGAGAACTTAATGTTACAGCTTACTTTATAAGTTTTTTGACCAATCACACAAAGCAAAAGCACATTGACAGTATTTATATCTGTATAGTATATATTCTATATTGACAGCAGTTCTATCCAATCACCATAAGCACAGGTACCTTTGGTTAAACAATACTTGCATATTTCAAATACAACACCTGCTTGTGAGCCTTAAAACACAATGCACAGAGCTCCTTTATGAAGCTTCAGCCTTCTTAATACCTTGCTAGATAAACTTTCCTGTAGCTTAGGGAGTTATTCTAGACAAGTGTTGATACACAGGTCACTGTTCTATTTGTCCTTGCTTTTCTACAGTTTAAATAATTTTTCTGCTGACCTATCTCATGGCTGCTGCTTAGCTCTAATCACAGTTCTGCTGCCTCTAGGGCCTGCCTTTTGCAGCTTTCCCAAAACCCTCTGATTTTGTGCATTCCCACACATCCCACCTCTGAGCTGTGTCCCACCCTGCTCCCTGTCTTGCAGACCTATGCTGCCAGTCCCTTCTCTGACCCCATCCAGCTGGACAACCCTGACCCCCAGCCCATCATTGATGGTGAGGAGGGGCTCATCTGGGTCATTGGGCCCGTCCTGGCCGTGGTCTTCATCATCTGCATCGTCATCGCCATCCTGCTCTACAAAAAGTAAGAGCTGCTCACTCCTGAGATGGTTCTGAGTGTGCCCCAGGGCCCTAAAGGGGATTTCTGTCCTGCTCATGAGGGGAAATCCTTCCCTGAGGCACAGATGCTGGGATGGGAGAGTGTGCCCAGCACAGGGGGGATTAGCAGGGATTTGCTGCTGCAGATTGTGCCCCACAGCCCTCCCAGGAGAGCTGTGCCTGTCCCACAGACACTCCCTTGGGCACTGAGTGTGTCAGGACTCAGCCTTGCTGCTCCCTGTGGGCACTGGGGGGATGCAGGGGAGGCACCCCTGAGCTGTGGGGCAGCAGAGACCTCCCCTGCTCTCAGCCTGGTTTCCTCTGGAGCTGGGAGACACCAGCAGGCTGTGATTCTTCAGGAGAGAGAAGGGAAAATCCATTTTTGTCTGCCTTTCCCTTGGGTTTCTGAGCAGCTCATGGGGTGTGGATGGGAGCTGGGGGTCCCCTGAGCACACAGGGGCTGAGCAAAGTAAATAAAGGTGGCAGTGGCCAGCAGAGGGGTCCTTCCCAGGGTGGGGGGAGCTCTCCCAGCCCTGCTCCATCTCTGCTCTGGGGCAGAGCTCAGGGGTCCTGCCTGGTGTCCCTGTGGCTGGGTGAGCTTTGCTGCTCCCACCTCTGCTGCCAGGGTTAGAGCTGAGCAAATGCTTCCCCCTGGCTCTGCAAGTCCTTTCTAACCTGAGCATTTGTCTTGTCTTCTCTCCTCTTACTGCTTTCCTGGACAGCAAACCAGACAGGTAAGAGCACCAGATTTGCCATTTATTCAGGTTCTTGCTGGCTGTGTGTTAAGCAGTGTTTGCTGTGTGGTGTTGGGGCTTTGTTGGTGCAGTTCCCACCTCTAGATCTGTCCTACAAAAACCCCATATCAGACTAGCTGGCACCATGTTTGAATTGGGGCAGAAAAAGCAAAGCAAGCCCAGCTTTCTCCTGTTTGTCCATTCCTGAATGAAACAGCCCTTCCTCAGGTTGAGCAGCAGTGACAGTGAATGGCTCATAAAGTGCTGGGGTAATGGAGCAGAGCAGCTCTCATTTGTGTGGCACTCAGAGGGTTTCTGCATGTCTGGCTGCCCCACACGGGCTGTCCCTGAGCCAGGGGCACAGTGCAAGCAGGATTCTCACAGCTGGGCTGTCCTTGTCCTGTGGCACAAGCTGCTCTCTCCCCTCAGCCAAGGGCTTCTCACAGAGTTTGTTTATGGCTGCAGAAATGAGACTTTTCCCCAAACCATTTCCAAGATTGGAAGAGCTTTCACTGGAAGTAACTGATGGGTTCAGTCCATGAACTGTTAACAGCAGAACTGCAGCAAAAATAAACCCAAACTGCAAAGTGGTGTCATTCCAAAATGCTGCCCCATGCAGTGCTGGCAGGGCTCAGACCACTTCTTCTGGCTATTAATGACATCAAGAGACAGCTAAAAATGTCCTGAATAACCTCCTGTCTGCCTAAGTGATTGCCACTGCTGCTGCAGGCAGATGATTGGAGGCTTGAACAGGAGAGGTGAGGAGCTCCACAGCCCCTTGCTGGAAGGGCTGGGACCACCTTCCCCACCTCAGGGTGAGGGCCACATTCTCTTCAGCTCCCAGCAGCTCATCACTGCTTCTCTGCAAGGAGTTATCACATCTTTAGGTCAGCACTGGGCTCTGCTTCTAAATTCTCTTCAAGGAGAATGAGCCAGGTCAGCAAAGACTTTTTCAGCTGCCTGAGCTAACCTAAGCCATTTGGAGGGAGATATATATTAGGAAGCACTTCCATGTGCAGCTCAGCTGGCGGGTTGGAGCAGGCTCTGGTGCCTGGCAGGGAGAGGTGGATCTCAGCAGGCACAGCTGTGCTGGGAGAGGATGTGTCTACACTGTTTGTTGAACCCACATTTTCAGGGTTCTGCAGTTCAAAGAAGATTGAAAACTGCTGCTCTGACTTCTCTGCCTGCAGCAGGGCAGCTCTGAGAGCTCCTGAGCAAGCCAACAGCAATATCAGAGCTCAGAACCCAAGGTCATGGCCAGGAGATTCTGTACTTTTCCAAACGATTCTGCTGGCTCTGGTGCTCTCAGGCTGGAAGTGGCTTGGCCAGATTGGAACATTTTTTTGCTCTGCAGAGTTCAGTGGAGGCTGCCCTGAGCAGGGAGGGTGAGGGATGAGTTCACAGCACCTCAGCTGCTCCTGGCTGCCAGTCTGTGCTGCTGCTGGGAGAAGGGGGGAGCTTCCAGACTCACCTGAAAGCTGCTGAGGGGCTCCCAGGCCATTGTCAACCCCTAAAACACAGCCCTGGCAAAGCTTCCAAGCCTCATCCCTTTTCTGATGTGTTTTATGTCCTTACACCTTTGCTTTTCTGTGGGAGCTTTGCTCGTGCCTGAACATGAGTAGCTGAGAAGTAACTGAGACCACAAGGCCCAGAAGCTAAACTGCTTTTTCTTTCTGCTCTCTTGTGTTTCTTTTTTTTGGCTTTGTCGTGAAGCAAAAGGAAAGATTCAGAGCCACGGACCAAGTGCCTCCTGAACAACGCTGAGATTGCCCCCCACCACCCCAAGGACCCCGTGGAGATGAGGAGAATCAACTTCCAGACTCCAGGTAACCTGCTGCTGAGCAGCCTGTCCTGCTGGGGAGGCAGGAGGGGGCACCTGGCCCTTCCCTGAGCCAGAGCTGCCTGCCTGCAGCTGCTGAGGCACAGCCAGAGAGCCACAGCTGCCCCTGGGCACTGCCTGGAGAGCCAGAGCTGCCCCTGGGCACAGCCACAGCTGCCCCTGGGCACAGCCTGGAGAGCCAGAGCTGCCCCTGGACACAGCCAGAACTGCCCCTGGGCACTGCCTGGAGAGCCAGAGCTGCCCCTGGGCACAGCCAGAACTGCCCCTGGGCACTGCCTGGAGAGCCAGAGCTGCCCCTGGACACTGCCTGGAGAGCCAGAACTGCCCCTGGGCACAGCCAGGAGAGCCAGAGCTGCCCTGGGCACAGCCTGGAGAGCCAGAGCTGCCCCTGGGCACAGCCAGAACTGCCCCTGGGCACAGCCAGGAGAGCCAGAGCTGCCCCTGGGCACATCCAGGGAGCCCCAGCCCTGTCTGTGCTCAGTGGGGATGCTGGCAGCCACCTTTGCTGGCATGCTCAAGGTCCTTGCACAGGCTGTGCCCAGTTCTGGCAAGGCAGAAGAAGGGTTTTCCTGGATTTCCAGAGAAATTGGTGCCTTCTGGGCTGAGCTGCAAGTGCCATGGCTGTGCCAGTGCTGCCCTGTGCCCCAGCTGGGAGCTCCCAGGTGGGGAGATGCAGTGTGGCAGGCTGCCCAGCACCCAGTGCTCCAGCCACACCTGGAACTGGTGCCTTCTGTGCCAAACCACTCCTACTGGGAGCCAGGGCTGCCCCTGGGCTGTGCAAAGGGAAAGGAGCTGCTTGGTGCAGGTGAGGCAGCTCCTCCTCACCTGCTGCAGATGCTGTGATGGAATCCCAGGCTGGTTTGGCTTGGGAGCACCTTAAAGGCCACTCAGTTCCACCCCAGGCTGCTCCAAGCTCTGTCCAGCCTGTGTCACAGTGCTGAGCTCTGTGCAGCTCCCTCCTGCACACACGTGTCCCCGTGTCCATGCATGGCACCTCTGCAGCACCACTGACACGTCCTCACCCAGGTACCCCCAGTGCCTGTCCACACCTCTGCCTCCAAGTTCCTGGTGCTCAAGGCTTTGGAAGGGAATTTATTGTGCTTTTTGGGGGCTGGCTGTTGTTTTCAGTTTGTTTGTTGTATTTTTTTTTTTGCTGTTTGTGCTCGTTAGTAATGTTTCTGTAGCTCCTGTTTCCCCTTCCCATCCCAGTCCTGTCCTTAGCATTGTCCAGTTTGCTTAGGGTGGGGCTGGCAGGAGGGACAGAGAGCAGGGGAGGCACAAAGCAGGGCTGAGCTGAGGGGCTCTTATCAAAAAGAGATAGGAGCTCTTATCAAAATGAGATAGGAAGCACTGCTGGGATCAGCCCAGGCTCAGGAGCAATGCTGAGCTGAGGGATGGCAGCAGGTTCACTGCAGGGACAGCAGTCCTGCACAGGTAGGTCCCTAAATCAGCTCTTACAGGAGAGTCTGGAGGTGTTGGAGATGTTCTGAGTGCTCCCAGCTGCAGCTCAGCAGTTGGTCTGGGTTTGGTTGGGTTTTTTGCCCTTGTCTGGTGCTTGCTTTGGGAGCATCCTGTGGGTGCTTCAGGTGGAGGGAGGTGGGAGACCCAAGACAAGGAGCTGCACTCCCTCAGATGAAAAGACTGTGCTGAGATAAAAATAAAAAGTCTTGGTGCCAAGAAGCAGCTGGAAGTGCTGGTTCATGTGTTTCCCTCAGTGGGGTTTCTCTGTGTGCCACAGGGCAGCAGAGTCAGCTGAGGGTGTTTCCAGCAGGTGATGGATGGATGGATGGATGGATGGATGGATGGATGGATGGATGGATGGATGATGGATGGATGGATGGATCATGGATGGATGATGGATGGATGGATGGATGATGGATGGATGGATGGATGATGGATGGATGGATGGATGGATGGATGGATGGATGGATGGATGGATGGATGGATGGATGGACGGATGGACGGATGGACGGATGGACGGATGGATGGATGGATGGATGGATGGATGGATGGATGGATCATGGATGGATGATGGATGGATGGATGGATGGGATGGATGGATGGATGGATGATGGATGGATGGATGGATGATGGATGGATGGATGGATGGATGGATGGATGGATGATGGATGGATGGATGGATGGATGGATGGATGGATGATGGATGGATGGATGGATGGATGGATGGATGGATGGATGGATGATGGATGGATGGATGATGGATGGATGATGGATGGATGGATGGATGATGGATGGAGGGATGGATGGATGGATGGAGGGATGGATGGATGATGGATGGATGATGGATGGATGGATGGATGGATGGATGGTGGATGGATGGATGATGGATGGATGGATGGATGATGGATGGATGGATGGATGGATGGATGGATGGATGGATGGATGGATGATGGATGGATGATGGATGGATGGATGGATGGATGGATGGATGGATGGATGGATGGATGGATGGATGGATGGATGGAGTCAGTCTTGTGTTGACCCCACTGCTTTGGACGTGCTGTACCTCTCAATTCTGGCTCTGGGAGGTTTATAAAGGGTACCTGAGACACCCAGACCTGCATGAAGGCTCTGCAGATCCCAAAAGACACCACCTGTGTCCAGTCTGCCTTCAGGAGATGCTTTCCTTACCAAATCTCTCTGGCCAGAGCTGACCTACCTGGTGTTACTCTGCCCTGTCATTTGTTAAGCACTAAAAGGTTTTAAAGGATTTGGGGGAGTTGGTCACCTGCCTCCCACAGAATTTTGGAAACATTGGGTGAAAATGGGAATGGATGGAAAAATGAGCTTGGAGTGTGTTGGTGATTGTGGTGCAGTTTGCAGGGGAAGAGTCCACAGGTTCTCTCTGAGTTAAAGGCATTTAAATTCAATATATTGTGGTTCAGAAGGGTCCTGTAGGCTCTTCTCCAGACAGATAACCCCAGGCAGAATCTCCATCGTGTCCCCAGCAGTGAAACAAAGAATGGGATTGAAAGGGATTGAAGGGATGAATGTCCCAGAGGAAGGACATGGGAATGGGAATGTGCAGCTCAGAGAGGGGAAAGCATAGCACACCTTAGATATCCTGTCCTAATCAGAACAAAAAATACCTTTCTTTTCCTCTTTAGATTTATGTTGGTTTTGTTTTTTTTTTATTAGCATGAAATTTTTACAAAAGTGTATCTTTTATTTATTTATTTTTTACTGTTTTCTGCAGATTCTGGTCTGAGCAGCCCTCTCAGTGACCCTGAGTTTGACTTGGAAAGTTAGTTCCTGTGTGTTTTTGTTCCTGTTGGTTTCATTTTTCCCTCCCTCCCATTATTATTTTCCTCTTCTATCACTTTCCTTTCCAATTCTTGTTCCGTTCCTGTTACTATTTTTTGATTTTCCTGCCGAACTCTCCGTGTTCCTGCGGTGTTTGCCCATCTCATCCCTTTTCTGTGCCATCTGTGTGTCTGAACTGTGCTTCCAGTTTTACAGTTCCCCCTCAGAGCCCTTTGGAGGACACAGGGAGCAGCTGGGGTCCCGTCCAGCCCTCGCTGTCCCAGGAGGATCCAGGGCTGCCTTTCCCCCTGTGGCAGATGTTCCATGGCTGCTGCTTGGCTCAGTGTCCTCAGTGTCCCCTGGTTTTGTGCCCTGGTGTCACTTGGGGGTTGTGCTTTGGTTTGTTTGCAATGCAGGGAAAGAGAAACTGGAGCTGCAGCTGCTGACCCCCCTCTGAAAGAACCATTCAAGCATCTTTGCATCCAGGGGGGAAAAAGCAATTTCCCAGCTGTGGCAGGGGCCTGCTCCAGGAGCACAGGGAGCAGAGGCCACCCCAGATCTCCCAGGAGTGCCTCCAGCCACGGTGACTTTGCAGGGTAAATGGGCTCTGGCCATGGAGCAGATGGTAGGGTGACGTTCCTGGAGACTTGGCTGGTGCACAGAGAATCAAGTGTTTTGTGATAAGATTAGAGAGATTCAAGTGATTGAAATGTTAGATGAGACTGGCTCGAAAAGATTTCATCCCATTAGGAGCCAAGATCCCAGCCTTGCTGGGTGGTGTGGGCTTGGATTTATTTTTTTTTTTTTCCAATACTGGGCAGGGAAGGATGTGAGGTTTCAGCTGACAAATGTGAAGAGTCACAGATGCTGCTTGTGCTGGGAGATGCAAGGGCTGGGAAATTTCCTGAGTAGTTACACCCAAATATTGGTCACTTTGGTATAGAATATGTCACAGTTGTCCCCTCGTTCTAACAGAGGGGTTGTGGGTATTTTCCTGGCTGAACTAAGCCCCTCACACCCCAGATGAATTCCTGAATTAAAGGAGAGAAGAGCTGAGGCTGTGCCACTCCTGCCTCATTCCATGAACTCCTGGATCCTATTGCAAACCCCAGGCACTTGGCATTTTATCCAGGGCAGGGTTTATTGCTGCAGAGGTTCTTTTATTCCAAAGAGCCCTAGGAAACAATCCCACGAGGAGTTTCTGTCCTTAACAGCAGCAGAACAAGGCAAGTTCCCATTGCTCCCAGCCAGGCTCTGTGCAGGGAGGGTTGCAGGGGAAGCAGGATGATCCCAGCAAAGGGCAGAGCTCCTGGGTCACACTCTGGGCTTTTCCTGGAGTTTTATGAAGGAAATCTGTGAAATTCCTTCAAGGGGAAGGTGAGTCCTCATTCCAGATTGGCACAATGGGCTTTTCCCATGCAGCCCACTGGCTCAGAGCTTGTTGCTCATGCTGCTCCATGACTTCTGAGCCAAGGAGGATCTGGGGTTTTTCCTGCTTGTTATTTCTGGGATTTCAGATTGTTTATTTTCTCCTTTTAACATACACGTCCATCGAGTGTTGGTGGTGTTAAACTGGTTTGGTCTGATCTGGAACATCCCAGCCAGGGTGACCTCCCCATCCCACACTGGGAGAGGACCAGCTCATCCCACCACCCCAGCCTGCAGCTGGTGCTGGGGTGGATGGCAGCCCTGTCCATGCAGGTGGAGAAATAACCCTCCTCCAGGTGTGATGGGACAGGACAACAAGAGACTAAATGGGAGTTTTTCCTCCATGAGCCCAGAGAAGTTTCCTGCCCTGATCCCAGCAGGCTGGAATGGAGCCAGCACAGCCCCCAGGATAGTTCAGGGTTATTTTTGTGAGCTTTTTTAGTATATTTCCCCTCTTCATCTATTTTCAGCTCTATTTCCTTGCGCTGAAAATAGATGTGTGGTGAGCTTAGGAGCAAACCTGTCCAGATTTGGCAGACTCACCCCGTGCCCAGGCCTGGGGGAAGCAGCACCTCTCCCAAGCCACTGTAAAACTGAGGATGTCATGCTTGCTTTGCCATCTCTGTGCTGAGTTTTCAGAGTATCTGACCATGCTGCTGCCACGCCGCTGCTTTGTCACCCACCAACACCCACGGGGCTCGAAATTCTCCCTGGCTTCCATCTCTTCTCCACTCCTGTCCTTCTCATCAGGGGCACTGCCCAGGGCTTCTCACAATGCTGCTCTCCAGGCCTCTGGGGAGGCTGGCAGACAGCATGGGAAGCCTTTGGAGAAACATAATCCGATGCAGATGAGCAAAGCACGGAGAGCTTTTCCTGCTGGGTTTGCAGCATTTGAGGGACTGTGGGCAGGGAAGGGTCTCTGCCTTTCCCAGAGCTCCAGCTGCCCCTTTCAGAGCAGGATGTGCAAATCCCAGGCTGAGAACTGAGTCAGCCATGGCTGAGATGTGCCCCAGTTGGACCAGTTCAACCCAGTGGGACCTCCCAGTATGGCCCCAGTGAGTTCCCTGGCAGGGAAGGGTCTCTGCTTGCTCTTCCCAGAGCTCCAGCTGTCCCTTTCAGAGCAGGATGTGCAAATCCCAGGCTGAGAACTGAGTCAGCCACGGCTGAGATGTGCCCCAATTGGACCAGTCCGACCCAGTGGAACCTCCCAGTATGGCCCCAGTGAGTTCCTGGCAGCTCTGGCTGCCTCAACACCAGCACACCAAGGTGCTGGGGCATTGCAGGGGCAGCAGCTGAACCCCCTCAGGAGCATCAGGCCCAATCCCCCTGCCTGAGGAGGATCTGCTGCCTGTCCATCCCAGAAGGTGCCTGGATGGGGCTGTAGAGCCCAGCCCACAGCACTGGGAGGGAGGGAGGGCTGTGCTGCAGAAGGAGCATCCCCCACCAGCCAGGAGTGGGAACAGGAGCCTGCTGGGTGCCTCCAGGCCTGGCTGCACTCTGGGGATGGTGGAGGTCAGAGCTCAGTGCCCATGAGCAGACCAAGAACTTCCAGAGTTCAACATTGTGCAAAAACAACTCAGAGCATCCCTGAGGTCGGAGAAGACCTCAAAGATCACCAAGTGCAGTTCCTGAAAAGCCTCCCCTGCTTCCCCCCATCTGCATATCCCCATCTCCTGCCCACATCTCCATGGTTGGCTGGATCTGCCCCTGCCTCCCTTTCTGTTGGAGCTGGTTCCTGATCCTGGCGGGTGCTGTGCCATTTGCTGCGTGGGTTCCTCTGGCAGCGTTTGCTCATTCCAAGTCCACTTTGGAATCGCTAACACGCATCTGCTCTTCGGATTTTCCTTTTTGTTTTTGCTCTGATTTCCACATTGAAAATGGGGCCATCACGGGAACACTCTCATTTTACTGTTTGTTTTTTTTGTTTTTTTTTTTAATTTCCTTGATTTTTATTTTTTTACTTCCAAGGACACAATTTCGAGCCCTGAATTCTTCTCTTCTAACCTCCCTACTTTCATTGCAGATCTTACATTGTAATTTATTTTCTTTTCTTGTTCCTTCTTTCTTATAAAATGCGCAACGGTTGTGAATTTTAGTCATTATTAAATGAGATCCTTTTCCTGCTGTCTTGTCTTTTAGGTATGCTCAGCCACCCACCCATCCCCGTTTCCGAGCTGGCTGAACACACAGAGCATCTCAAAGCTAATGATAACCTGAAATTATCCCAAGAGTATGAGGTATGAGCAAGAGTGAGTGCTGTGCATGGGTTTGCAGAGCCAGGAATTAGGGAATTCAGACAGGCCTTCATCCAAATGAACAGCTTCATTGTAAAGACCTGGTTAGCTGAAATTTAAAAGCTATTTATGTATTGAAAATTAAGTACTTGCTGAGAGCTTTGCTGGGTTCAATTCTAGCTCATAAAAAGAGAGAGGTTGGTCCATGAGCTGCTCCTGTTGGGTCAGCAGAGGCTGAGCTGCCTCAGAGAAGGGATGCAGTCCTGGAAGGGATGGAGCTGTCCTTGGGGTGCCCATCTCTTGCTGCTGGACACAGGCGACCAAGGGAAGGACTGTGACACCCAGTTTTTACAGCTGAGCTTGGTGACATGAGCAGGGAGTGCTCCACAGCTGATGCCATCAGCAGCCACAGAGCTAAAGATGGGAAATCAGGATGATTTGTGCTTCTTGTCATGTCTGAGGGGTTTGTGCACATTTTCCCTATTCTGATAGTGACAGGGAAAATGCAATGACCAATCCCAGACTGGTCTGGGTTGGAAGCACCTTAAAGCCCATCCAGTGGCACCCCTGCCATCAGCAGGGACCTTCCACTGTCCCAGGGTGCCCCAAGCCCTGTCCAGCCTGGCCTTGGGCACTGCCAGGGATCCAGGGGCAGCCACAGCTTCTCGGGGCCTTCCCCACCTCACAGGCAGGAATTTCTCCTAATATTTACCCTAAAACCTGTCAGTTTAAAGCCCCTTGTCCTATCATTCCATGCCCGTGTAAAAAGCCCCTCTCTGCTCCTGGTTTTGCTGTTGAAAGACATCAAATGCCCTGGCATTTTTAGCCTAATGGTGAGTCTGGGCTGGCTGTGTCTGTTTGCAGGCAGGGAGCCAAGGGATGTTTTCCAAACCTAGGGATGCTTCTCCCTGCCCTGACTCCCTGATCCCCGGGCACCTGGAGCAGGGTCAGGCCTTGGAGAAGGCACATTCTGCTCTGCCTGGGTCTCTCCTCCCACGCTGGGTCTCGGGGGCAGCAGCAGCTCGTTCTGAGCTCCATCCAGATTCCAGAGGCTGATCTGCATAATGCCACATCCCGAGTGCCCTGGCTCTGAGCCAGCCCAGCCTCCTCCAGAGGGAGAGCCAGAGCTGAACAAACATCGCTAATGAAGTGAAGGCGAGGCATGATTAGAGGGATGGAGAGCAAACAGACACATTACAATAGTATAAATACCCATTAGTTAGGAATTCTCCACAGCCAGAGCGAGCTCTGAGCTCGTTTTTGGATGGTTTTGTACCAGCTGTGCCCGGGGGTTGGGCACAACCAGGGAGGGCAGCAGGGGCTGGCTCAGAGGGGTGGGTCTGGGACCCCATCCCCAAAGGTGCCAGTCAGAGGGAGAGCAAGCAGCAGCAAACACAGCTCTGCACGTTCCTGCCAAGCCTCCAATTGAGGCAAACCCCAAGGGCTCTGCAAAATGATGAAGGAATTAAGCCCTTGTTTTATTTAATTCTCTGGCTGAGGATTTAGAGGTAAACGTAATTAACCTAATTTCCATATCTGGGACAGCTGGACTTTAGAGAGGAAAAAAAAAACCCGACCACCAAACCTGGCATAAATCACTAGGACAGGCAGAGGGGATTTTTCTCTCCAGTGCATTTCATTGTTTATTCTTTCATCCCTTCTAGGAAAAATCCATGTTGATTGAGTGTCCTAGGGCTGGGGTCCCTACCCCTGTTTTGTGCTGGGGGATGCACTCTTGTCCCTGCCAGGTTCCTGTGGGGCTTCCTCCCCATTTGCACTGGGAAACCTTTGGTGCTGTGTCCAGAGGGGGAACGACCTGAGATATTCCACCTGGGGCCAAGGGAGATGGGACCAAGGGACCAAGGGAGATGGGACCAAGGGAGGAAGGGAGATGGGACCAAGGGACCAAGGGAGATGGGACCAAGGGAGATAGGACCAAGGGGCTTTCCCACAGCAAAGCTGGGTTCTGGCAAATTGTGATTGTTGCGCTCCTCAGCGAGACCTGCAGAGCAAGAGCTCAGAACTGCATTTGCTGCTTTTCTCCTCACTGACTCTCCCCTTTCCTCTCCCAATCCCTCCAGTCCATCGACCCTGGCCAGCAGTTCACCTGGGAGCACTCCAACCTGGAGGTGAACAAGCCCAAGAACCGCTACGCCAACGTGATCGCCTACGACCACTCGCGGGTCATCCTGCTGCCCATCGAAGGTAGGGAGGGAGGGAGGGAGCAGCCCCTGCTGCAGCAGGGCTGGGCTGCATTCCTGCAGGGAACACACGCTCTTCTCTCATCTCTATTTATATTCTTCTCTTTACGTCTCCCTGGGAGTTTGGCAAGCAGGAGATACCTCTGTAAACCAGGCATTTGTTAAATTCTGGGGACTGACATATTCCCCTGGAGCTGCAATCCCTCATATCAAGGGCTGGTTTATCAAGAAACTGCCTTCCCTTTGCTTGGAGATGCCTGTTTGATACAGCTCTGACTAACAGGAAGCATTCAGACCACACAGTGCTTTAGAGGGTGGTGGGAACACAGAGCAGGGCTGCTCAGGGAGGAGTGGGGAGCAAATGTGAGAGGCAGCAGCAGCAGAGATGTGGCCACTGAGTTGTACAGGCACAAAGATCACTGGATATGCAGCCCCTGCTGCAGCCCTGGCCCCTAAAAGGCTCAGGATAAGAAGGGGTTAGAGCAAGCCTGGCGGGTCATAAATTGTTTCCTGAGCTGCTTATGTGAGCGATGGTGCAGTCAGAAAATTTACATTAAATTTCACAACTCGTGGCTCTTGACAGAGCTGCTCCAGTGCACGCCAGGATAAGAGGGGCTTGAGATGGAGTTGAACAGGGCACCTGCTTGGGTTGCTGCTGCCAAGATAATGCTGGAGTTTCATGGGCTCAGGATGTGGCTGTGCTGGGTGGATAAAGCCTTCAAGGCCAGTCTTGCGTTGCCAAGAGCTGATCATCAGAGCAGAGAGGATGTGGGATGTCCTGGTAACTGCCTGGTGAATGGAGAGGTTAATTCCAAAGCTTTTGAGACCAGGGAATTGCTAAAATAATCTCCCTGTGCCACGGTAGCTCCGAGGGGCACGGGGAAGGGGGAGAGCTGAGGCAGCAGCAGAGCACATTGATTTGCCAAAAAACTGCACAAATCTGGATGGCTCTGGTCTGCTATTAGAGGGCTTTAAACGTTTCTCCTTGTGAAGCTGACTGTGTTCTGCCTTGGTTTAATTCCGAGATTAATATTGTATGAGCCAAGGAAAGCAGAGGCTTGAAAAAGTTGCTTTGTCATTCAAGGGAGGGGAGAAGAGCACAAGTGAGGGAGTGAAGGACACTTGGGCTGGTCTTGGATCTGGGGCTGGATGGAGGCAGCAGTTCCAGCTCTGCCCAGGGCTCTGTGAGAGACCAACAGTGCAAGGATGATGGGCCAAGGTTGAATTTTCAAGCATGTGAGAGGTTCTGACATGTCTTGGCTGCTGTGCTCCTTCCTACCGGGCCCTATTTTATGCTCAGGGCTGGAAGATGAAAGGAGCTGGAGGAATTATAGTTTTGTTGCTTTTTCTTTGTTTGAAATCTGGATTTGTCGAGGATGCAGACTGCCACTGCCTGCTTGGTCAGGAAGAAGCAGTGGCTTTAATTCTGTGACTTCTCTGAAGCTGGGGCTGTCACACAGTGAAACCTTGCAGGAGCTCACGCCACCATTTCAAATGACAGAGTGGACCCCAGGGGGCTGCAGAGGAGATTAATTCTGGAAGCTCAGCCCTAAACACGCTCCTGCCACGGCAGCCACCTTCTCTCCCTCCTGAAATTTCAGACTGGGAAAGAGCAAGGCTAGGGAACCCTGCAGAAATTTAATCAAAAGCCATTTCCCAGCAGCTGAAGATCCTGAGGGCCCTTGAGGACAGCGAGGCTGCTCTGGGCTCACCCCTGACCAGCAGAAGCCCCCATTGCTGCACCCCCATGGCTGCACCCCCATTGCTGCACCCCCATTGCTGCAGCCCCCATTGCTGCAGCCCCCATTGCTGCAGCCCCATTGCTGCAGCCCCCTTTGCTGCAGCCCCCATTGCTGCACCCCTTTTCCTGCAGCCCCATTGCTGCACCCGCATTGCTGCAGCTCCATTGCTGCAGCTCCATTGCTGCAGCCCCATTGCTGCAGCTCCATTGCTGCAGCCCCATTGCTGCAGCCCCATTGCTGCAGCCCCATTGCTGCAGCCCCATTGCTGCACCCCCTTTGCTGCAGCCCCATTGCTGCAGCCCCATTGCTGCAGCCCCCAGTGCTACAGCCCCCATTGCTGCACCCCCATTGCTGCAGCCCCATTGCTGCAGCCCCATTGCTGCAACCCCCATTGCTGCACCCCCATTGCTGCACCCCCATTGCTGCAGCCCCATTGCTGCACCCCCATTGCTGCAGCCCCCATTGCTGCACCCCCATTGCTGCAGCCCCATTGCTGCAGCCCCATTGCTGCAGCCCCCTTTGCTGCAGCCCCATTGCTGCAGCACCCATTATTACACCCCCCAATGCTGCACGCCCATGGCTGCAACCCCCATTGCTGCAGCCCCATTGCTGCAGCCCCTTTTGCTGCACCCCCATTGTTACACCCCCAATGCTGCAGCCCCCATTGCTGCACCTCCATTGCTGCAGCCCCCATTGCTGCACCCCAATTGCTGCACCCCCATTGCTGCACCCCCATTGCTGCACCTCCATTGCTGCACCCCAATTGTTACACCCCCATTGCTGCACCCCAATTGTTACACCCCCATTGCTGCACCCCCATTGCTGCACCCCCATTGCTGCAGCCCCATTGCTGCAGCCCATTCCCCGCTGGTGCTGCTCCCCAGCCTTGGCTCCCCTGCAGACAGGAGTGAAGGGCTCTGCACCGAGTTAATCATGGGTTGGCAGCTCCTGCCAGCCTTGCCAGGCACTTGCTGTGCTCGGGAGCAGCCAGAGCAGCCCCGAGTGCTCCGTGCCAGGCGCCGGCTCTGGAGCTGAACCTGGGCAGCGCCGCCTGCCAGGGCCGTTTTAACTTCAGAGCAGCTTTCTCCTGCCATGTCCCAATCAACCTCTTCACTCTGGCAGTGCCTCCTGCTCATCCCAAACCCTCAAGCAGGGACCCAGGCGAGCAGCTGGAGCTCAATAGTCTGTAACTCATGCGGGTAGGGAAAAAAAACACTCTTAAAAATGACAGCGGGCAATTTACAGCAAGTCAAAGGCTGTAATTTCAAAGCCTTCATTGGCTAAATCAAGCCTGGCTTTATTCTTTACTCTGTCCAGCTGTAGCTGAATGCCTGGCATTACACTATGGACCACACAGTCATTGACCAGGTGCATTTGCTGCCTGGGCTCGGGGCAGGCTGGGACAAGGACTCGGGTTTGTCCTACGGACACTGATCCAGCAGGAGCCCTGCTCCAGGACTTTGCTCCTGTTAAGCACATGAGTAAAAACACCACGGTTTCAAGGCCTGGTGTTTGGTCTCTTTAATACCTTTTGCAAGGAGTTACTGTCTCTCTGCAATGCAGGAGCTTGAGCTGGGAACACCTTGCCAGGAGCCTGGGTCATCCCAACCCACCAAGGCTCTGGTGTTTCTGCAGGGAGCTTCTCTCTAACAGCATCTCTGTAAAAATCTCCTCAGCACAGCTTCCAGCTGTGTGAAGTCCTTGCAGATGCCTGATTTTTGCTGATTTGACACAGGAATTGTGGGCAGTGATTACATCAATGCCAACTACATCGACGGGTACCGGAAGCAGAACGCCTACATTGCCACCCAGGGGCCCCTGCCAGAGACCTTTGGGGACTTCTGGAGGATGGTGTGGGAGCAGCGCTCAGCCACCATTGTCATGATGACTAAGCTGGAGGAGAAATCACGGGTGAGATGCATGAGAGGGATGACTGGTTAGTCATAATCCAGGGGGATTGGAGGGGAGAGCTGGGGGAACAGCAAATCCCTTTGATGTGCAGCCAGGGGGGGATTTCTGCCTGCTCTGCCAGCACCCTGAAAGTTCAGTGATTCATTGCTTTAAAAAAACCCAAACCATTCACCCTGGAAAGCTGCAGCCTCCTTGGCAACTCCAGGAGAAGGGGCTGCTGGATCCCACTGCATGTCTGTCTTGGAGTTAATCATGTGGCAAGTTTCACATTCAGTTCTCTTGTTTAACAAGCCCCAGTACATTCCCTCTAATCTCCAGGATCATTCCAGTCTGTTGTCTGTGGGATTGATGTAGCATCCAAGTCTGTGCTTAGTCAGTAGGAGCTTTTTGTGATGGGTTTGTCCCTGTCCTGGTGCTGTGCAGAGACACTCCTTGCACCTCCCTTGCCTTTGCCACCAGCTTCCCCTGTAGCAGGGCAGTTTGGGAATGAGCATCCCCTCCCAGTTTGGGTTTGCCCAGCACTGAGCCATCCCTCCTGCCTTGCAGATAAAGTGTGACCAGTACTGGCCAGGCCGAGGCACAGACACCTACGGAATGATCCAGGTGACCCTGCTGGACACCATTGAGCTGGCCACCTTCTGCGTCAGGACCTTCTCCCTGCACAAGGTGAGCTGCCTCCTGCTCCTCTTTTCCCTGGAGAGGGGCTGGAACACTCCTGGTGAACTGCAGGAATACTCAAGGGTTTCTCTTAAGGGAAAAACTCACAACAGTGGATGGGAAGGGGTCACATAACCTGAGCTATTTACACCTGCAGGCTCCAGTTACAAAGGGGCTCAGGCTGCCACATTCCAAAAGATCAATAAATCTTTTATGTCACCACTTGGCTCATGGCAGTTCCAAACCTTCATTCCCACCCCCAAGAGCTCTGGATTTCCCTCCTAACAAGGAGGGAGGCACACCCTCTGTGTGGCAGGGGTGGCACTGGATGAGCTTTAATCTCCCCATCCCATTATTCCCAGCCAAGCTGGGTGACAGCTGGTTGCCTGTGAAACATATCCAAGTTTACTCTTAATTCTTGTCCAAGGAAAACCCACGAACCCTAATGAAGGGAATTAAGGGCTATTTAAAGGGGGTACAGCTCCTTTTAAAAAAGAATACAATCTCTATGAACAGATAAATACTGATTCCCCAGTTATACTGTGGGCCCTCAAGCAGCCATCAACAAAGAGTGTGTTAAAGCTCTACACTACAAAAATACCAGAACTTTATGACTCCCTCCCCATTAACAACCTATATTTAAGTAGGAGAATTAATGCTAGAATGAGTAACCAGGGTCCTCCCTCTACGAGGCAAGCTTACATCTGTACATTATCAACAAATAATATGGGACATTCACAGGGTGGCACTGGATGAGCTTTAATATCCCCCTCAAACCATCCCGTGACTCGACTTTAATAAAATTAAAATAACAACAAGCATTACAGACATTATTAATAAACAGGGTCCTTCTGAAACACCTCCTGCCCTTCCCTGTATGCAGTGGGGGAGCACAGATGGGGCTGTGGCCCAGGGCACACCCAGACCAGGCTGTCCCTGACCCTGTGCCGTGCCGTGCTGCTGTCCCTGACCCCGTGCTGTGCCCAGAGCACACCAGACCGGGCAGTTTGGTTTTGCTGTCCCTGACCCCGTGCCATGCTGTGCTGCTGTCCCTAACCCCGTGCCATGCTGTGCTGCTGTCCCTGACTCCGTGCTGTGCCCAGGGCACACCAGCCCAGGCAGTTTTGCTGTCCCTGACCCCGTGCTGTGCCCAGGGCACACCAGCCCAGGCAGTTTTGCTGTCCCTGACCCCGTGCCATGCTGTGCTGCAGAACGGCTCCAGCGAGAAGCGCGAGGTGCGGCAGTTCCAGTTCACGGCCTGGCCCGACCACGGCGTCCCCGAGTACCCCACGCCCTTCCTGGCCTTCCTCAGACGGGTCAAAACCTGCAACCCCCCGGATGCTGGGCCCATCGTGGTGCACTGCAGGTACTGCTCCCCTCCCCTGGCACTTCTGACGGGGTGGGTGTACCTGGGAACAGCTCTGGGCCAAGGGTACATCCCCAGGCAGCATCTGGGAAGGGAGCCTGGGGATTCCATTGACCTCAGCATGTCCTGGGATGATGAGGAGCAGGATGATGGGGATTTTGAAGTTTATAATGAACTTTCACTCCCAGAAGGAGGTGAGGCTTTCTGTTCCAGAGTGGATGTAGATTGTTATTGGGATTAGGCTGATTAAGAAGGAAGTTTTGGCTGTGTTTGTAATTGTGCTGGGAGTGTTTTTGAGGTTGTTGGATAGAAGTGGAAATAAGATGGGGATGGAGAGGGTTACTAGGGTTAAGAGTGTGAATGTGTTTAGGACTGGTGAGAGGTCCATTACTTTGATGAGTGGCTCCTAAGACCATTGGATTACTGTTTGGGCCAAATCACTTGGATCAAGTGCTGCAGGCCAGGCTGGACAGGGCTTGGGGTCCCCTGCTCTAGTGGGAGGTGTCCCTGCCCAGGGCAGGGGGTGGCACTGGATGAGCTTTAGGGTCCCTCTGGAACCAAACCATTCTGGGATTTGATGATCCTGTTAAGCAATGGGAAGTGCCTGGTGCTGTACCAGTGGCTGGTTCTGTGTGGTGGGGCTGTCTCTGGTCACAGTGACAAAGGAGGAGGATCAGGTGTGACCTCAGAGGGTGTTGGAGGTGTTTGGGAGGCAGAGCTGCCTCAGCTGCCCAAGGCAGGGCTGACAGTGATTGACAGAGGGTTTCTGAGTGCTGCAGCCTTCCTGATAATGCCAGGCTGAAGGCAGGGAACATTCCCTAATTCAATTTACAATCCAGTGAGGAATCCTTGAGGCCTCAATGCAGATAAATCCCTGTGTTCCTCAGGAGGGTGTAGAGGAGCCTGCAGGTTCCTGGGCACAGGGGGAAGATCTGAATTGTGCAGGCTGCTGGGGAAGCTAATCCTGCCTCTGCTGGAGGATGCCATTTAAACAGCCTTTGTGAGTGGGCAACTTATCACTACCCTTGCAGATGGCAATTATTGTGCACCTCAGAAAATGAATAAAGAGCTGTCAGCTCACAACCAGCTCCCAGATCAGCTGCTAAATTCTTGCCAAAGCTCCAGTCACCTGCTTGGTTCAGGTGTTAGGCAGTCTAATTAACAGAGATCAAGGGGGCTCGAGGAAAAAAGGGACAGCACTGGAATGGTAAAAGGAAACCCTTTATTAGCAGTGGCACAAGAGAGCACAGAGCCCTGCTGAGGCACAAATGCCATTACACACAGGTCTGATGTTACCTGATGCACAAAAACATTGAGGGAGAGAGGTGACGCATGTTGCTCATTACAACATCAGTGCTCTTTCAGCTGCAGAGATCTGAGAGATTAAACAGGGGGGTTTAGATCCTGCCAGGCCCTTCGTGGAGCCTCGGGGCTGTGCCTGGCCCGGGGTGTCAGAGTGGAGGGGGGACAGGACACAGCAGGGTGGAGGGGGGACAGAGCAGGGTGGAGGGAGAATGGAGCAGTGTGGAAGGAACACAGGACAGAGAAGTGTGGAGAGGGGACAGGACAGTGTGGAGAGGGGACAAAGTGGTGTGGAGAGGAGATGGAGGGGTGTGGAGGGGGAACAGAGCAGTGTGGAGGGGACACAGAGCAGCACACAGGGGACACAGAGAGTTATGGAGGGGACACAGAGCAGCATGGAGGGGACACAGAGCAGCGTGCAGGGGACACAGAGCAGCGTGGAGGGGACACAGAGCAGCGTGCAGGGGACACAGAGAGGTATGGAGGGGACACAGAGCAGCATGGAGGGAACACAGAGAGTTACGGAGGAGACACAGAGAGATGTGGAGGGGACACAGAGCAGTGTGGAGGGGACACAGAGCAGTGTGGAGGGGACACAGAGCAGTGTGCAGGGAACACAGAGCAGCGTGCAGGGGACACAGAGCAGCATGCAGGGGACACAGAGCAGCATGGAGGGGACACAGAGCAGCGTGCAGGGGCAGCAGGCCCTGCCCAGTGAAGGCCAATCCATCCCTCCCCGTCCCTGTCCCCAGCGCGGGCGTGGGACGCACCGGCTGCTTCATCGTGATCGACGCCATGCTGGAGAGGATCAAGCACGAGAAGACCGTGGACATCTACGGGCACGTCACCCTCATGAGGTCCCAGCGCAACTACATGGTGCAGACAGAGGACCAGTACAGCTTCATCCACGATGCCTTGCTGGAGGCCGTGGCCTGCGGCAACACCGAGGTCCCGGCTCGGAACCTCTACAGCTACATCCAGAAACTGGCACAGATCGAGGCCAGGGAGCACGTCACGGGCATGGAGCTGGAGTTCAAGGTGAGGCTGGGCCTGCCCAGGGCTGGGTGGTCACAGGGAGCCTTCGTCAGGCTGGTGGCACCTTGCTGCTTCCATGTGGGAGGTAATTACATGGCTGGGTTATGCAGTTTCATGGGAAGGCCTGCCTGGCACCACAGGCAGCTTCTCTGATCACTCCAGATCCAGAATGGATTTGCTCCCTCTCAAATTGGAGGGATTTTTAACTTTTTTAGTAGTAGTAGTGCTGTTTTCTGGAAGTTTGCCTAGGCCTCACCCCCAAAAACAAACCCCAGGAGGGCACGCAGAGGTTAGGACGGGTTAAGGGGCTGGCAGGGGTCAGGAGCAGCCTCCAGCTGAGTGTCCCCTGCCCGCAGCGCCTGGCCAACTCCAAGGCCCACACCTCGCGCTTCATCAGCGCCAACCTGCCCTGCAACAAGTTCAAGAACCGCCTGGTGAACATCATGCCCTACGAGACCACGCGGGTGTGCCTGCAGCCCATCCGCGGCGTCGAGGGCTCCGACTACATCAACGCCAGCTTCATCGACGGCTACAGGTACGGCCCTGCCCCGCCCCGGGCACCGAGCCAGGGCTGCCTCTGCACGGGCAGCCCCTGCTGGCCTTCACCTGTCCCATCACCTGTCCCATCACCTGCACGGGCAGCCCCTGCTGGCCATCACCTGCCCCACCACCTGCCCCATCACCTGTGCTGGCCATCACCTGCCCCATCACCTGTGCTGGCCATCACCTGCATGGGCAGCCTCTGCTGGCCATCACCTGTCCCATCACCTGCGCGGGCAGCCCCTGCTGGCCACCACCAGTGCTGGCCACCACCTGCCCCATCACCTGTGCTGGCCGCCGCCTGTCCCATCACCTGCACGGGCAGCCCCTGCTGGCCACCACCTGCCCCACCACCTGCCCCATCACCTGTGCTGGCCACCACCTCTGCTGGCTATCACCTGCACGGGCAACCCCTACTGACCATCACCTGTGCTGGCCATCACCTGCCCCATCACCTGCCCCATCACCTGTGCTGGCCATCACCTTTGCTGCCCATCACCTGCACCATCCTGCCATTCCCTCTGCTGCCCATCACCTGCCCCATCACCTGCATGGCCATCATCTGTGCCGGCTATCACCTCTGCTGGCCATCACCTGCACCATCCTAACATTCCCTTTGCTGCCCATCATCTGCCCCATCACCTGCACCATCACCTGCACCATCACAGGACCCAGGGCTAAATCCCACCTCACACCCAAATCCAGCCTGCTGAGAAGATTTTCCCCCGTGGTGGTCTTAAATTGCCTCTGTGATAGCTAAATTATTAAATTATTATTAAATGATCCTATCAAGCAGCACAGTCCCTCCTCAGCTGCAGGTCCTGAGCACAGAGGGTGAGCCCAGGGTGGGTTTGGCTGTTGGGAGGTTTATGGATTGGGCTTTTTGTTACCTCTGTGATTTGGGGGCATTGCAATCCCCCCAGGAAACTCCTGCCCTTCAGGGTGGGTTTGGAGGGAACAAAGCAACTCCATGTGCAGCTTTTCCTCCTGTCCAGGACCAGCAGTGCTGGCCACAGCTGTGGCACTGGGATTAGGGCAGCTCCATGCCTGGAGGTTGGATTTACCCCTTGGAAGTGACATTTAAGGAGAGCTTAACCATTGAAGCTTTTTTTTTGACCACTGGCACCAAAGACCTCCCAACCCCTTTACACCCCATGCAGTTCTAGTCCTTCCCCAGCACTTCCATGTGCTCTCCCACTCTCCAGCCTTTCCCTGCAATTCCCAAAGCTGCTGCCCATGCAGTGCTCACCCCCCTGACCCCTCCTTGGCTTTGGGCTCCCCAGGCAGCAGAGAGCCTACATAGCCACGCAGGGGCCGCTGGCAGAGACCACCGAGGACTTCTGGAGGATGCTCTGGGAAAACAACTCCACCATCGTGGTGATGCTGACCAAGCTGCGGGAGATGGGGCGGGTGAGTGGGGCTGGGAGGGACCCTGGAGGGCAGGGAAGGGGCTGAGAGGGGATCCTGAAGGGCAGGAGAGAGGCTGGGAGGGGATTCTGCAGGGCAGGGGCTGACAGGACCTTTTTGTCCTGGCAGGAGAAGTGCCATCAGTACTGGGGCTGAGGAGGGGCTGGGAAGGGCTGGGAGGGGATCCTGGAGGGCAGGGACAAGGACAGGGGCTGGGAGGGGATCCTGGAGGGCAGGGGCTGACAGGACCTGTGTGCCCTGGCAGGAGAAGTGCCATCAGTACTGGCCTGCAGAGCGCTCAGCACGGTACCAGTACTTCGTGGTGGACCCCATGGCTGAGTACAACATGCCCCAGTACATCCTGAGGGAGTTCAAGGTCACAGATGCCAGGGTAGGTGCTGGCGTGGGGTAGTTCAAACTGGGAGGAATGGGGCTGGCAGAAGGGTTTGGTGGGCTTGGCTGAGGTGTCCACACTTTCTCTGGGGTTATCAGTGGAGCAGAGCTCATGGGATGTCCTGGTTGGAAGGAGCCCACAGGGATCATTGAGTCCAGCCCCTGCACACAACAAGGTGCTCTGCTCACAGGACAAGGCAAAACAGCCTCAAGCTGTGCCAGGGGAGGCTCAGGTTGGACATCAGCAGGAATTTCTTCATGGAAAGTGTGGTCAGGTAGTGGAAGGGGCTGCCCAGGGAGGTTTGGAGTCCCTGTGCCCGAGAGCTCAGTTGTGATGAGGAACAGAACACACACACACAGATTGGGCTGGAATATTTGTTCTTACAAATTGAAAGTAGTTTCAAACCTCTCTCACTGCCTTGAGTTGCTTTGTTAGAGAGGTGCCTGGCTTTGGGGTTTAGCTGCAGCTTATTTGAGGTGAAAGCAGAAAGCAGAAAGCAAAAGCTGATAAAAATCTTGCAAAGGTTTCTCTGCACCCTTCAGAAAATGAGCACTTCTATGTCTTGGAGAGGAGCCACTGTCAGTCATGTTCAAAGGGACAAATTCACTCCAATAATCTTCGATTCAATGTCAGGCTTCTCATCTGAAGGAACATTTCAATACCTTCTCAAATTTCTGTAGCAAACATAACCCTCCCTCTCACAGCACAGCTTTTGAGGTTGCCAAAGTATTCCAGAACCTGATAATTCAATTTGCAAGGTTGAGGAGGAGGATGCCTCATCAGTCCTCGTAGAACAAGATTTATCTTCCTGTCAGCTGTAATTCTGACACTGTGGCAATTCTTTGTGAAGATTGATTAGAGGGGCCAACACCTCACCTTGAACGTTCCTTTGCTGAAGACTCCATCTGTGCTGTCTGCAGTGGTCAGAGCTTTCAGCACCTGCCAGGATATGGATCTGTGCTGACAGCCTGACTCCAGGAATGTCAGCTGCAACACAAGCAGCTTCATCATGATGGGGCTGGATAATAAATACGTGTGCACTTGACTACAACACTGAGCTGCCTCAACTTTCCATGCCCTTTAACAAACTAGCAGCAAAAATAGGGGGAGTTTTTTTGCCTTTTCTGTGTTGTCACAAACACAGGTGTTGAACTATTCCTGCTTTGTCCCCCAGGATGGTCAGTCACGAACTGTTCGTCAGTTCCAGTTCACTGACTGGCCAGAACAAGGTGTGCCAAAATCAGGAGAAGGTTTCATCGACTTCATTGGGCAGGTGCACAAGACCAAGGAGCAGTTTGGCCAGGATGGCCCCATCTCTGTCCACTGCAGGTAGGCACCTGGACACAGCTCAGCCAGATGGGATGTGGGAGAGCAGAGGGAGTTGAAATCCAGATGTGCCCCCTCTACACCCCATCCTTGCAGGGAGATTTCTTGGGGGTGTTGGTGCCAAACATTTACCTCTGCCAGCCAAACTTATCTCCCTCAGCCCTGGCACTGCCCACAAGGGGTTTGACTCTTTATATTTAGAGAGATGAAATGTCTCTGAAGGAGATGGGAGCCACAGTGTGACATATACATATCTATAGAACATCTATAACATTTGACCTGCAGAATTAGAAGTACTTTTTACCAGTTTCAGCCCAATTTACACCTCCAGCACTGCTGGGCTGTTTGCTGCTAGCAAGAATTGTACCTCCTTACCCACAGGCAGGACAGGATGATCCATTCTTATTTAAATATTCATTTTCAAAAGCCCAGTATTACATATTATGAATCATTTTCCCACTGAACACTGTTTACCACTACCCAAAGCTTTGAACTTCTTACATTTCCCTTCCTCAAACATTTTCTGGGTCACACTGTGGCACTTGGGTTATTTCTGGGTGTCTCTCCTGGAGGACTGACCCAGGCTCTCCACTTCCAACACGTTCACAGGGCTCAGCCCCACCCCAAGCAGCATTTACAGGAACATTTGGACATTGCATCACACAATTCCCTGCTGATTTCCTCCCTTTCCTGCAGTGCTGGCGTGGGCAGGACCGGAGTGTTCATCACCCTGAGCATCGTCCTGGAGCGGATGCGCTACGAGGGGGTTGTAGATATTTTCCAGACAGTGAAGATGCTGCGAACACAACGACCTGCAATGGTGCAAACAGAGGTGAGGGGGGTCCCTCCTGTCCCAGGGACCCTGAAATGGGTTGGGTTGGATTGGGAGGAACCTCAAACCCCTCTCGTTTCACCCAGGCTGCTCCCAGCCCTGTCCAGCCTTTTCTGACCATTGCCAAACCTTCACCTGAGGTCACTCAGCAAGCCCAGGCTGATCTCACCTAAGAAATACAAGATTCATTAAAAAAAAAATATTCCTATTATTAGAAAGTCCCTTAAAGATTCCATGCCAGTCTGGAGGCTCTGTTCTTAGCCAAGCACAGGAATCTGGCTGTGGGGCTGACAGGAGAGGGGGATGTTCAGTACCTGAGAGGCACAGGCATAAAGGGGGAGCTGGAACTTCCCTCTCCCAGGAGTTCTGAGCTCTTTGAGAACCACAGAGGTTCCTGCTCAGCTTTCCTCAGAAAGCAGGACAGGGATCCTGAGGAGCCCATTCCCACCTCTGAGGCTGCTTCTCTTTGCTGTTGGCAGGATGAGTACCAGTTCTGTTACCAGGCAGCTCTGGAGTATCTGGGAAGTTTTGATCACTATGCAACATAAAAAGCCATCGTTGTGCAGACTCTACCAACCACTTCAGTCCTGGAAGGCCTCTTCTGACCCAGGAGGAGCGCTTGAACTTACAAAACTGACTCAGAAGAACCTTTTCATCTGGACAGTGCATCGGGAGCAGGGGGGAGGATTGGAAGGAACACCCCTTGGGCATCTCCACCTTGTGACCTGGCCCTCGCAGGGGCAGCCCAGGAGGGCTGCTCAGACCTGCTCTGCAACCTCAGGAGGTGTTCCCTGGGGAGGATGGATGGATGGATGGATGGACATGGGGAAACTGATCCAAAAGCTACAACACACCTTGGGAACCGTTTCTGCTGGAGAAGGGAAGGAAAAACCGACTTTGGTTACATCATTAGAGTTCAGTTTATTTACTAATGTAGTTGGCAGTCTTTAAAGGAAGTCACTTGCAGAATTGAAGGTGTTCTGTGAAAGAAAAGGAGATAAATCTCAACACTTAGGCAGACTTAGGGTCAGGAGTTCTTCTAGCTGGAGTCTTAATAACCTCAGTATCAGCATTGGGATGATTCTGGGCTTGCAGGCACCTTGCAAAAACATCCACGGGATGCCCCTGCCACGCCAGAGGTTTTATAGCTCACGTTTTGAATACTTGGAACATTCCTCATTTCTTCTAATTCCAAAATTTCTTTTTTAGGGTATTTAAAAGGATAAAAGAGCGAGTTACAACCCCCAGAGCTGGCTGTGGGGGGGTAACCCCTCCCTTGCTTGGGCTGGGGTCTCTGGGCCCCCTCCCAGCACATCAGGCTTTCCTTGGAGCAGGGTGGGATGAGGGCAGCCCCCTCCCCAGGCTCTTTGCACATCCACAGCCCCCTGCTGCCCCGAGCAGCTGTGCCCCCCTGCTCCTGCCAGCAGCATCTCCCTGCCAGGAGCCCCAGAAACACCTGCAGAAAGTGATTTCCCAAATCCAGCTGGTTCCTGGTGCCAGCCCCTCGCCTCTGAACTCAGCAGCTCTCGGGAGCTCCTCTCAGGACTGGCCCAGCACCAGGCACTCCTTGCACATCTCCCACTGTCCCCAACATGCCCCAGCTGTAAAAGAACTGGGAAAGATCCAGGAAGGTGCATCCAATGGCAAATACTGTGAGTGGCTTTCTTTAAAGTATCGATGTAACTGTAACAAGTGACATTACCTTTTTTTTAAATAGTGTATTTTTTCCTTTTTTTTTTTTTTAAGACAAAGAATATCAGTCAATGAATTTAAAAGAAAAATTTGCTTATTTGTTCATATTATGTTCAAAGACAGTCTATTTTTTCACTGTAGAAATGTTACGTGTAATGGCTGTGATATATAAAAATGCAGTGCAAATTGCTACTTCTACATATTGCTTTTCTACCATTTAAAAGGTTTAACTTGCTCATGTAAGAACAAAATGTCCTTTCTGGATTTTTTTTTTTTATTATAATTATTTGTAATTTTTTTTTTTTTTGGGTTCTCTTGTTTTCAATCACAGACATATCCCAGGTCCCTGGAAGGGGGGGAGCAGGTGCAGGGGTGGTGGTGGTGCCAATTCCCCTTTAGGGGTGGTGGTGGTGCCAATTCCCCTTTAGGGGTGGTGGCAGTGCCAATTCCCCTTTAGGGGTGGTGGCAGTGCCAATTCCCCTTTAGGGGTGGTGGCAGTGCCAATTCCCCTTTAGGGGTGGTGGTGCCAATTCCCCTTCAGGGGTGGTGGCAGTGCCAATTCCCCTTCAGGGGTGGTGGCAGTGCCAGTTCCCCTCCAGCTGTGGCCATGCAGGGCCAGGGCTGAACTGGGACATTCAACACCACCAGTGGCTTTTGCTGACTGCAGACAGAGGAGTGATTTTGGAGCCTTGACACCCCTCAGGTGTTTTACCATCCCAGGTGTGTTGCAGACCCAGCCTGGCCTGGCTCTGTGCTGCTTGTGGCTCCAGGAATTTTCCTGCAGCTGCACACAGAGCTCAGGAGATCTGAGAAAAGCCACCCTGCCCCAATCTCTGCTCACCTCTGCCCTCTCCCTTTTATTTTTTAATTTTCTAGAAGGGGTAATCATGGCCATCAAGTGCTGCCCAGAACCCCCCACACAACCCATTTCCTGCCTTTAACTGAAAAAAATGAAAAAGAAAAAGAAAAAAAAAAAGAAAGAACCGACTGAAAGGCTTCTTCGAGATTTTACTTATTTGTGTGAAAGTTGCCCAAATTTCTAAGTATGTTGCAGCAAAATCTTACTGGACAAGTTGGGGGGAGGGGGGAGGTTTTTTTCTTTGTATGAGAGCAAAGTGCTGTTGCTTTCACACTGTTATTTCAAACTGAAACAGTAAGTGGTTTTCATACCACGGTGTATGTAGATATATTGACTTTGTATTAAAGGAAGATTGTCTGAACGTGCTGCAGCCCTGTGTGTGTGGGAGAGCCTCCCAAACCCATCCTGCTGCTCAACAGGGCCACAGAGCAGTTCCTCTGCCTCTGCTCCTGCTGAAAGGAGGCACCTGTAGGAGCCAAATGTGGCTGCAAAGGAGGAAATTGCTCATCTGGGGAGATTTGGGAAGGTGGAAGGTGGGAAGGTGCCATGGCAGGGGTGGCACTGATGGGAGAGTTGATCTGGGGTCTGGGATCTGGGATCCTTCCCTCCCTTCCACAGCTCCCCCTCTCCTTCCTGACACTGGCACCACCAGCAGCAGCTTGAAGAAATGCACAAAAAAATTAATTAACGAGTTCCCAGAGAGCCATGATCAGCATCAGGTGAGCTGAGAGCCCAGGGAGTGGCACCAGCTCCAAAATGCTGTTACTCCATGTGAGAGCACTCATCAAACAGCAGCGACCCAATGGCACAGGGAAAGAGAGACAGGAATAAAACCCAGAGATCTCCTGGTTTCTGCCCACAGCCCGTGGCACTCCAGGCAGTCTGGGAACAGCAACGAGTTTTGCTTTCATAATCTGGACTCAAAGGGAATTTGTAGCTGGAGTGGCTCCAGAGCTCAGCCACGAGACACAGGACAGGCTCCTCAGCAGCCTCCATCAGGGAGGGGAGTTTTGATGCTCACTTTGTGGGATCACTGAAGAGCAGGAAGGAAAAACTGATTGAAAATCTGATTCTTCCTCTGAGCTCTGTTTCCCAGCCTCCCCTGCCCTCCCAGCTCTGCTGTTCCTGTCTCTCTGTGCCCACAACCATCCCCATCACTGCTCTCCAGGCTCTCATTCTGCTCCCATCCTTCTCTGGGCTGGCATGGCCATCCCCCAGGTTGAAATGCAAACCTCTCACAGCACTGAAATGAATCCCACAAGGAGCACAGGAGGGTGAGTGGCAAAGAGAACTGGAACAGCAGCTGGGAGCTGAGTAAACCTTCCAAAAAATCCCAACCAGCTCCACAGGAAACCAGTTAGGGAGGCAAATACAGCATGAAATCTTTTCACAGAGCCATGGAATATCTTGAATTGGAAGGGACACACAGGGATCATCAGTGCAGCCCCATCCCTGCACAGACCCCAACAACCCCAGCCTGGGCATCCCTGGAAGCTCCTGGAGCTGTGGCAGCTTTGGGATCATTCCCTGGGGTCCTGGCAGTGCCCAACAGCAGTGAGGCACCCAGGGAGCCTCACTGCTGGAATCACACCCCTGTTACAGTTTGTGAATGTGGCAGCCTGATGGAGGGATTAATAAATGGTAAAAAAATTGATGAAATAAATGATAACAGAAGTTATTCCAGGCTCTGGGATTGCACCCTGGTGCCCATCCCAGGTGCAGAGGGCAAATGAAGGAGGAATTCCTGCTCTGAGCTCGGTCTCTCTTTGCTGTGCCAGACCTGGCACGGGGCTGACTTTGGTTTTAATTAAACTCCAAGTGATGGCCCATTAATGCCCGTTTACAGCAGGCAGGGAGGGCGGGCTCGTGTTCCTTATTGATCCCAGGATTTTTCCCTCTCTCTGTCTCTCACACGAGCTCCAGATGCCAGCTTGGACAGTTCACCAGAGCAGGGGCAAGGAGTGAATCATTGCAGGGAATATTTCCCAGAGCAGGGGCTGCAAATCCACACAGACCCAGCTCCCCACACAGGAGCGGGGCTGAGGCATGGACAGGTTCCACCAGGGATCTCAGAGCCCCCTTAATTAGAGATGAGGACCCTGGCAGCAGAGCCAAACCCACCCCTGCAGCTCAGGTGTCCCTGGGGGTGTCCAGGATCCAGGCAGGACCATCCTGACCATCCCCAGCCCTGGCCAGGGCTGATCCCACCCCAAGGGGATTCTGCTCCCACTTTATCAATTCTGTCAGCCCTGGCCCTGCCCCAGCCCCATCCCAGCGCTGCCCACAAAGCTCAGAGCAGCAAAACCCTTCAGCAAAGCTGCTCCAGCTCCCAGTGACACGCTGGGCACAGCCAGCCCTGCCCCAGCTGCAGTTTGCAGCAGCCTGGATGCCAAATCCCCGAGGGATTGCTTTGCAAGAGCCCCCAGGCCCCTGCACAGCCCTGAACCAGCAGCCCCCAGCCCCCCGCAGCAGAACAAAGGCTTTAAAGGGGCTGCAGCTGCAATTTGCATTCCAGAGGAAAAGGAAAAGCTTTTCTTGGTTTACAGAATTACCCAAGTGGCAAAGCAGTTCCCAGGCCAGGAGAAATTCCTCACGTTGCAATATGCTTTAATTATACCGAGAGCAGCAGTAACAGAGCGAGAAATCAATTCCTTCTCCTAAATAAGATGGTTGCAAATTCCAAGTCGGCGAGTGAACAGATGTAGAACCGAAATGGAAAAAGTAAATACCCTCAGAGGTGCTGAGAAAATTGTCTTACCATTGCTACAAGTTCATCCTGTGGGAAGGGGGTACGGGGAGCCTGCTCCCACATTTCCCAGGGAGGAAACCACGAGCTCAGCCACTGCAGAAACACCACAAATGTGACAATTCCAGGCTGGGAGGGTGGGCAGGGCCTGGCACAGGGTGCCCAGAGTAGCTGGGGATGCCCCTGGATCCCTGGGAGTGTCCAAGGCCAGGCTGGATGGGATATGGAGCATCCTGGGACAGGGGAAGGTGTCCCTGTCCCCCATCCCTGTCCCAGTCCCAGTTCCTGGTCCCTGTTCCCTGTCCCTGTCCCAATCCCCATCCCTGTCCCCATCCCTGTTCCTGTCCCAGTTCCTGGTCCCTGTTCCCTGTTCGCTGTTCCAGTCTCAGTTCCTGTCCCTGTCCCTGTCCCAATCCCAATCCCTGTCCCAATCCCCATCCCTGTCCCTGTCCCCATCCCTGTCCCAGTTCCTGGTCCCTGTTCCCTGTCCCCAACCCTGTCCCCATCCCTGTCCCTGTCCCTGGCAGGATGGGGTCCCCTGTGGCTGGAGCAGAGCAGCAGTGACCCTGCTGTGTGATAAAGTGTAATAATGAGTGATAAAATGTGATTATAAAGTGAGATAAAGTGTGATTATAGTGTGTGATAAATTGTGATTATGAAGTGTGATAACCACACTCCCCAAGCATCCAGTGCCTCCCCCCAGCCCAGTTTTACCCTCCCTGGTTTCCCTCTGTCTGCTGAGCCCCCCAGGACCCCTCTGTGATCTGCCCGGGGGTCCCAGCCCCAGACCCCAACCCCACCGTGCCTGTGTGTCCTCAAACCCCAAACCCAGTTCTTCCATCCAT
This sequence comes from Geothlypis trichas, assembly GCA_009764595.1. Classification (NCBI taxonomy): domain Eukaryota; kingdom Metazoa; phylum Chordata; class Aves; order Passeriformes; family Parulidae; genus Geothlypis; species Geothlypis trichas. Next base: position 4,479,576 of record CM019926.1, read on the forward strand.
GGGGGCACAAATTGGGGTTCATCCCAGCTCCCTCCATCCATGGGGGCACAAATTGGGGTTCATCCCAGCTCCCCCCAGCTATGGGGGCACAAATTGGGGTTCATCCCAGCTCCCCCATCCATGGGGCACAAATTGGGGTTCATCCCAGCTCCCCCCAGCCATGGGGGCACAAATCACAAATTGGGGTTCATCCCAGCTCCCCCATCCATGGGGGCACAAACTGGGGTTCATCCCAGCTCCTCCATCCATGGGGGCACAAATTGGGGTTCATCCCTGCTCCTCCATCCATGGGGGCACAAATTGGGGTTCATCCCAGCTCCCCTCAGCCATGGGGGCACAAATTGGGGTTCATCCCAGCTCCTCCAGCCATGGGGCACAAACTGGGATTCATCCCAGCTCCCTCCATCCATGGGGCACAAATTGGGGTTCATCCCAGCTCCCCCATCCATGGGGGCACAAATTGGGGTTCATCCCAGTTCCCCCATCCATGGGGCACAAATTGGGGTTCATCCCAGCTCCCCCAGCCATGGGGCACAAACTGGGGTTCATCCCAGCTCCCCCATCCATGGGGGCACAAATTGGGGTTCATCCCAGCTCCTCCATCCATGGGGGCACAAATTGGGGCTCATCCCAGCTCCTCCATCCATGGGGGCACAAATTGGGGTTCAGGAGCTGGCCCTGTGCCCACGGAGGCACACTGGGGGCAGATGGCAGCCCCAGATTAACGGGTTACACAAGGGCCTTAGCCCGGGTTTACCGAGGATAATAAACCCCTCAGGGGAAAAAAATTGTGTCCAAATGATTAAAAAAACCCCAAATCTCTTCTATTGAAATGTGTAATGCTGTGCCTGGGCTGTGTAAGGTGTTGTGCAGGAAATTGCTGAGCACAGTGAGTCAGGATCCTCTCCCATGCCAGGGCTGGGGGAGCCAAAAACTTCCAGAGCAAGAACCAGCAGGATGGCAGGGGGAGATTTTTATTTTTATATTTCATATTTTTAATATATTTGTATTTTTATATTTATACCTATTAATGCATAGATGTATTTTATATTATTTTTATATTTTTAACACAGCAAACACCCTGCTAAGGCTCAGACTGATGGGGCTCCAGGTGTCTGCCCATGGCAGGGGTTGGGATGAGATGAGTTTAAGGCTCTTTGCAATCCAAACCATCCTGGAATTCTCCTGCTGAGGCTCAGGAGAGGGATGGGGCAGTCCAAAATGTGTGATAACCACATCCACATCCACTCATTCCAGAGCAGAGCAGGGAGAGTGCAAACCCTTCCCCCAGCCAATGTCACACAGCCAGAAATACAATGAAAACTACCAAAAAAATTTTAAAAATAAAATAAAATACAATAATTAAAATAAATAAAATAAAATAAAATAAAATAAAATAATTAAAATAAATAAAATAAAATAAAATAATTAAAATAAATAAAATAAAATAAAATAATTAAAATAAAATAAAATAATTAAAACAAATAAAAATAAAATAAAATATAAAAATAAAATAAATTAAAATAAAATAAAATAAAATAAAATAAAATAAAATAAAATAAAATAAAATAAAATAAAATTCAAATGACTAAAATAAACCCACCGTGGGCCCTGCAGGTTTTGGCCACAGGATATTTTCAGAGGCTGGGAAGGAGATGCTGGAGGTGCCCTCAGAGCTCTTGGACTTGCAGGAGGGGTTATTATTTTATTATTTTTTATTTATATTTTTATTATTTTTTATTTTAGGATATCCTCTTTTAGCTCCAAATAATTTTTTTTAGGTTGAAACCTAAAGATAAATCAAACCAAATTACCATTCCTTCAGGAAAAGCAGATTCAAATTGCTGCACGATTTTTTATCTAAATAATGTTTAAATTTTAAAAAGGGGGGAGAAAAAACTAATTACATCTTTGTGTGGAAGATCATAAATCACATAATTACAATGGGAACCTCTGCATCTTTCCAACACACCAAAAGCAGACTACACAAGTTCTTATCTCATTGCTGTTTAATTAAGAATTATGTTTGAGCATCTTCTTTTTAATTATCACGGAGCCCAGATGACTTCTAATCTCCTTTTTACCCAAAACGAGAGAAGGTGCAGTCCAGAACGGGCCCTGATGAATTTACAATTTGCTCTTTGGGGAGCTTTAATAAAATTTACTCCGCGCTGAAGATGAGCAGTGATAAAGTGAATTTCCAAAGAGAACATTTGGTTCCCTTCAGTTGGGAAGCTGCAGAGGGGGTGCAGAGGGGTCACTTGTTCACTTTTTGGGGGTTCCACACGTGGTTCTGTGTCGCTATCAGACACAAAGGAACACGAGCACACATCTCTTTCAAGGTGAAGGAAAAAAGGGAAGTTTTATTTTCTGACTCCTATATTTATAGTTTTACAAAGGTGACAGAGGATTGGAGGGTGACAGTGACACCTCTCCAATGACACTGGCTACCACAACAGTCCATCAATTCTCTCCTCCTCCATCAAAGGAATGTGAATAACAAGTTATTTACAAGAAAGTGCGTGATAAAGTTCCTTAGAAGAATGTCAACATCAGAAGGCCTTGAGAATCTTAAAAAACCAGGGCGACAGTTCTGTAGCTGCACCTGCCCCCCAAAATAAAATCTGTCCCTGCTCTCAACATGAGCAGAAACTTTTCCCCACCTGAAGCTTTTCCCTCTGTGTCCTGCTGATCCTGTGACCCCAGGTGACAACACACACACAGAGATATTCTTTATAAATGTGTGAGGGGTTGTTGAAGCCCAGCACACAGCAAATACCTTTTAATTCAATTGGCTGAATCGACACAGGGAGATTATTAGTTTTCAGTAAGATTTGATTCAATTAATTAGCCTGAAAATATCAGCACAGCCAGGCGAGCAAAGAAAAACAGAGATAAATCCCTGCCATGGCACTGCTTCATCTTTTAAAGGCAATTAACTCTTAGTTATTAGCTTTTAATTAGGGAATAATAATGACACCATTAATACAGTTTATTATACTTGTCAGCAGACAGCTGTTCCAAGCAGGCTCCGCTATCAGATCTTGGCTTTGGCTGCTCCTTGCAGGGAAGGGGCAGAGCTGGGGGGTCCCTGGGATGGTGCCCCCTCCCAGCCTGCCCAGGGAGGGATGGAGCAGGGCAGGATGGAGGAGAAGAGGATGGAGCAGGGCAGAGGAGGATGGAGCAGGATGGAGCAGGGTGGGATGGAGCAGAACAGGATGGAGAAGAAGAGGATGGAGCAGAGTAGGATGGAGGAGATCAGGATGGAGGAGAGCAGAGCAGAGCAGGATGGAGCAGGGTGGGATGGAGCAGAGGAGGATGGAGTAGAGCAGGATGGAGGAGAAGAGGATGGAGGAGAGGATGGAGCAGAGCAGAGGAGGATGGAGGAGAGGAGGATGGAGCAGGGCAGGATGGAGTAGAGGAGCAGAGCAGAACAGGATGGAGCAGGGCAGGATGGAGGAGATCAGGATGGAGGAGATCAGGATGGAGGAGAGGAGGATAGAGCAGGATGGAGAAGAAGAGGATGGAGCACAAGAGGATGGAGCAGGGCAGGATGAAGAAGAAGAGGATGAAGAAGAAGAGGATGGAGCAGAGCAGGATGGAGCAGAGCAGGATGGAGGAGATCAGGATGGAGGAGAGGATGGAGCAGAGCAGAGGAGGATGGAGAAGAAGAGGATGGAGCAGAGCAGGATGGACCAGGGCAGGATGGAGCAGAAGAGGATGAAGAAGAAGAGGATGGAGCAGAGCAGAGGAGGATGAAGAAGAAGAGGATGGAGCAGAGCAGGATGGAGGAGATCAGGATGGAGGAGATCAGGATGGAGGAGAGGAGGATAGAGCAGGATGGAGAAGAAGAGGATGGACCAGGGCAGGATGGAGGAGATCAGGATGGAGGAGAGGATGGAGCAGAGCAGAGGAGGATGAAGAAGAAGAGGATGGAGCACAGCATCCCTCCCAGAGGAGCTCCAGGGCAGCTCTCAGTGCTCCTCCCTCTCCTGCAGCCCTGGCTCTGCCTCTGTCCTGGAGCCCCCTGAGCCTTTCCTGGGGAGGGGTGAGGGGACCCCTGAGCTGGGCCAAAGGTGCTCCCACACCTCAGCTCACAACACCCCCCAAAAAATCCCCTGGTTTATTTTAATCCCTCTCTTTGGATGTGCTGAGCAGAGCAGGGCAGAGCTGACTTGGAAAGAAATTTTTTAAAAATTAAAGAAATAAAACCTTAAAGAAATTCAGCACTTGGAAGATTTCTGCCCATTCCCAATCTCATGCCAGGCCCGTGTCCCTGCGTGCCAAGGGTGCCAGGAAAACCTTGGAATTCTCTTTTTTTTTGCCCCAAATTTATTGTGAAACTTCAAATCCTGCTGTAAGAGCAACAACCACGACCTTGGCAGTGGCCAAAAGCCTCAAGTTTTCATTTCTGTGTCTGCTGAGTCACCAAAATAAAATCTCCAGAGGCCAGTGATTACACAGCAAACCACATTTCCCATTATTTTTCCCATTATCTTGTTTCACTGTGTTCTAGCAAGGACTGGAAACCATTTCCAGGGCACAAGCCTGACTTCACTGTGGTTTTTTATTCCTTTATCACACAGGAATTAACCTTACCTCAAATTATGCACACAGGATGCTCCAACAACACAAAAACACAACGCCATAAATTTCCCTGATCTACTCTGGAGTTAATAAATCACCAAAATAAATGTAAAATATTCCGGTGGGTTCCACCACCTTGGTTTTAATTTGTTTTCCTCGCTCTGGACTGGAGGGAGCCCCAAGGGAAACACCAGGAGCTCCTTGAACTGCTCGTGGAAGGAATTTTCTTCCTCCTCTCCCAACACAAATCCTGAGGAAAGGAAGGAACAGGGAGTAGGAACAAAGCAGCTGGGAGAGCCTATTTGCAGTTTTCTGCAGGAAAGCAGAGCTGTAACACTGAAAGCAAAGCTGTACAAAAGGGAAAACTTCCCCCACTGAGCACTGACATGGAAATGAGGAGGAGGAGGAGGAGGATGGCAGGAGAAAACCAGATTATAACAATGGACCTGGGAAGGGTGGCACAGACAGGGTGGAATGCAGGGAGAGGGAAAAGGGGAAAGGGAAAGGGGGAAATGGGAAAGGGGAAAAGGAAAAAGGGAAAGGGAAAAGGGAAAGGGAAAGGGGAAAGGGGAAAGGGAAAAGGAAAAGGGAAAAGGGAAAGGGGAAAAGGGAACAGGGGAAGGGAAAAGGGAAAAGGGAAAAGGGAAAAGGGAAAGGGAAAAAAAGGAACAGGGAAAAGGGAAAAGAGAACAGGGAAAGGGGAAAAGGGAAGATGGAAAAAGAGAAAAGGGAAAAGGGAAAAGGGGAAAGAAAAAGGGAACAGGGAAAGGGGAAAGGGAAGAAAAGGAAAAGGGAAAAGGGAACAGGCAACAGGGAAAGGGGAAAAGAGAACAGGGAAAGGGGAAAAGAGAAAATGGAAAAAGAGAAAAGAGGAAATGGGAAAGAGAACAGGGAAAGGGGAAAAGAGAAAATGGAAAAAGAGAAAAGAGGAAATGGGAAAGAGAACAGGGAAAGGGGAAAAGAGCAAATGGAAAAAGAGGAAAGGGGAAAGGGGAAAGAGAACAGGGAAAGGGGAAAAGGGACTTTTCCCTGTCCCAGCTGCCCCAAGCCCTGTCCAGCCTGGCCTTGGGCATTGCAGGGATCAGGGGCAGCCCCAGCTGTGCCAGGGCTGTCAGTGCTGCTGCTCAGGGCAGAGCTCCACCAAGGTCCTGTCACCACCTGGGTCTGAGCACAAACACCTGAAGCAGAAAAACCCCAAGGACATCTCTCACTTCTGGGGAAAACTGCAGGGAAATGCATGTGGACAAAATGGACCAAGGCCTTGATTTGGGGGTATCACAGAAGTGAGAGGAACTGCAGTGTTTAACAAGCAGCCAATTGTGTCTAAGCTGAATGAGTGAAAAATGTGATGATAAATTGCTCCTGGAGCCCAGAGCCATCCCTGAGCTGAGGGATCTCACTCTGTGGTGCTCAGGCAGATTTTTCACTTCGTGCTGACAAAAATCTCCCACTAATCACCCAAGCCAGGCCACAAAGCTCCTGGATTGCAGTGTTAATTCCATGTTTCAGCTGAATCCCAGATTAACCAGGCACAGCACAGCTCCAGGAGGCTCTGAGCTGTTCAGGTGACAAAGAGAAGGAAACCTCAGCTCTAGAACAGAGCCACGAGCAAATCACACAAATGCACCAGAGAAAACTGCCCAGGGACCCTCCTGCACCTGAATCAGCTCAAACTCATCTCTTTGGCCAGGCAGAAGAATCCCTGCAGAGGTATCTTGGCCTGGACCAGGGGAACTGACCATTCACTCCCAATCAAACACAATTTGCTGCATTTCCAGAGATGGCTCTGTTAAATGAAGCAGATGAGCAGAGGATCTGGCCATTTCTTTATTTTTAAACCCTGATCTGGGGCACAGGGGAGGGGATCACTCCTGTTTCACAGGCAGGCTGGCTCGTTTGCTGGGGGATATCAGCAGCTGGCATCTGAAATGGCAAGGCTGGGCTGGAGAGGTTGAGCCAAAGTGAACTGTGCTGAAGCAGAGCCAAAATCCTGTTTGTTCCACAGGAAAAGTGGTTAAACTGTGGTCACTGTGCAATCCCAAACAGTATTTGCACAGCGACCTTTACATTTCCCCTGTTGGAAACCAAAAATTTAATTGTTTTGCTGCTTTCATGCAGAATAAACAACTCCCAGTGATTTTCTATTGGCGAGCAAGTAACCCAAGGACTTCTCTTCTTCTGCTACCAAAGCTGCCAAATAATTCTGTGTCAACAGCTCCAGCTCATTTGAGCCTCAGGATTGTGCCAAAATTGCCTTTTTTTGTGTGCCTGTGCCAGCACAGTCATTCTTGGGAACAAGAGATGACCTGAAAGCTCTGGATGGGAAATTAAAGGTGTTTAAATGGAGTTTCTGTTTGAGGAGGTTCAACAACCTCCTGCTGCACAAGATTTCAAACTTAGAAATGAAGAGACTTCAACCCCCCAAAAAGTGTCATTCTGAAATGCTCAACAGCTTTTAATTCATTTTGAACCTAGAGGCAGAGAAAAAAAAATAGGCAAAAAATACATCACAGCCTTAATCTAGGGGGAGAAAGGAAAAAAAATCATTATTTTTATAGCACATAATCAGACACAAATATATTTCACTGGAGGAAGGGGTAGGAATGTGCATTTCCTCTTTCCTTTTCAACAGGCTGATGCCCAGCACTACCCTGAATCTGCACAAATCATTCCTAAAGCAAAAGGAGGGATTTAAAAATCAACAAAAAGAGAGAAAATCCTTGCACCAAGGAAGGGCATTCGACAGTTCCAGGTTCATGTTTCAACATAACTCAGCATCTGAATGTTTTTACAATATAAATAGCATTTGGGAAAGGTTACTACACATGGACACAGCTACTGCAGGACTCGAGCATGCAGAGGAAATTCCCCGTGGCTCACAACCACTCATCCCATCCCACCCTTCCCTCCCACCTCCCAAAAAAATTCCTCTGCTGGTTAAATTTCTCTTTCAATTGTTTTAAATATTTCTCTCGTGGCCTGGCAACATTCTTAGTCTTTTATACAGCAAGTTTTCTATTTAATCACATTTCACCCGACAGGAGACAGCTCTGTGGGAGGAACAACCCAGGCTCGGGAGAACCTTGCCAATTTTTTAAACTTTTATTTGTCTCAGTTTGGTTTTATTCGTGGAGACATCTACTGAAAACGTCAGGAACTCAGAAATAAAAAGAACCCAGAAGCAGAACCCTGATTGCAGGGTCTCACAACCACACAGGCACAGCCAGGCACAGGGAAAGGACCCGTAGCAGAGGCAGGAGAAAGGATGGGACCTCCAATCCTCAAGGGAGAACAAAACCAAAGTAAAAAAGGAATTAAATTGCTTTATTCTATCTCCACTCTTTCACTAGGACAGTTTAATACCCATGGAGTCTCTTAAGATGCTAATCTACCATCTGCTAGCCCACAAATCCTTCCCACTTATTCCCTTAAAGATCCAGCCGGAGCTTTGCTTAACAGCCTCTCCCCAGAACCACAACCACCTTGCAAAGGGGCTTAAAAATAATAATAAAAACAAGAATATTGTCTCTCTCCATCCAGCAATTTCAGGGAATTAAGTGGAAGAGATTGCAGTGCAGCATTGCAGGTTGCTGGGCTGTGGAGGGAGGGGAGGGTCTGGGTGCCCTCTGCTCTCCCCCTGCACCTGAACCTGCCCAGCTCGGGACCAGCACTGCCTCCTTCTCTCCTCTGAACCGACTGAGCTCCTCCAAAGACAGGGGAAGGTTTTCCAGTGGCTCCAGCAGGGTTTGGGCCAGGCTCTTTGCCAAGCACTGCTCCACATCAGCTCTTCAGCCCCAGGGCATTCCCAAACGTCCAGGTGGGAGCTGCCCCCTCAACGCTTCAGGGCTGGGGTTTGCCTTTACTGCTCCTCCAATCCTCAGTGAGCTGAGTCCAGTCAAGGCAGGGCTTGCACTCCTCTTCCCCAGGAGGAACTCACAGGCTCAGTCTTTGCTTAAGGAAAGGATGTCACGACAATCAGATGTTTGAGGAATTTCTTCTTTAATAGGATAAAAGAAAAAACATACAAACACCTCCCAAGCTTCTGTCATGGAATGATTCTCACACTGTAAGGAGCACAACTCAAAAAAAAATAATAATAATAAAATTAAAAAGTAAAGAGACAAAGGAAAGAGAAAGGAGAAGTGCTAAGGGAGAAGTGCTGCTGGGGAGCCTCTGGCTCGTGGGGAGCTAACACAAGCAGCAACAGAACACTTGCCAAACCAGGGTGGCACACTGGAACTCAAAGCCATGCTGATCCTGAACTAGAAAGCAACTGTGATGGCAAAGATGGGGAAGGAAGGTGAGAGGAATGAGCCAAACCTGGCCACTTCTCCCCTCAGCCCCTCCCTGGGGACGTGGCAGCAATGCCAACATCCATCCCAGGGCGTGCAGAGAGCCAATGGCAGGAACATCCCAGCATGAACATTGCTTCCCCACCTTCCCCTGCTTACAAAGATTGTGTTTCTTTACAAAAGAAGAACCCAGAACATTCCAGGACATCTGCTCTTGCTCTCCCTCTCCCCGCTGTAACATCAGTCACAATTCATTTGGGGGTGAGGGGGGGAGGATTTAATTTATTTTCTGTTTTAAAGCCATAATCTAGAAAAATGTTTTGTGGAAACTTTCATTTTCCTATTTTTGCTTGCTTTTTTTTTAATAATGCTCATTCATAGAAAACTTCACAAAGGTGACGTCTATGTACAGAAAACATGATTCCAAAGGCTGCTTCAGTAGTCAATGTAATAGCACCTTGAAAGACAAAAGTTTGACAGATTTGAAAAAGTCCTTTTGTTAAATTTTAACCCTTTCCTCATAAAAAAAGAACCAGTCACAAAGCTCCATCTGTAGAAACTCTTCCAAAGTCTCCATGTGAAAAGCTGAAGGGTTTCCAAGCTCCCCAGCTCTTGGTCAGTAACTCCTGGCAAGGTCGAGGTAGCAGCCAGACAGGGATTTCCTGCAGTCCAAACCAAGAGGAGATGAAAGAAATTCACAGCAGGCTATTGCACAGGGCTGGTCTTCCATTCCACAGTTTCCTATTGATTTTTCCACTAACTCAAAAAGGGTTAATTGAATATTTTGGATGAATCCTGGTTAAAACATGTTGCTCTGAGTCCCAGGCTGGTACTGTGTCTGCAGCAGGCTCTCCATGAAGGCCAGGTAATCTGGGCTTTGTCCATATTCCTCAGGATTCCTGGGGTTCCCCAGCCGGGGACGCTTGGCTGCTCTCACTTCATCTCCTGAAAACACATCTTCCTGAGGGGCCCCAGTGCTGAGGGACTGCAGGAGACACAAAACAACCATCAGGGCCACAGGGAGACACCCACAGTCCCCCTGGGCTGGGAATAATCTAGGCGTTCTCCAGCCTCATCACCTGGTTAAATGAAATGGCTTTAAAGGGTCTGAAAACACCCAGCAAGTCTGGAATTAAAGAAAAAAAAGCTATGAAATAAATCCCTCATCTTTTCTAGGCTCAGTAATTCCACTGTATGCACTTAAAGACAGCCTGATCTTGTAGATTAAGAGATTTATAGGTAAGAGCCACACTCTAGATCTGCAGTTTGGTGAGAGAAGGGGGTTTGGTCCCACAGAGATAATCAGTTCTCCAGAAACCCCTGAGCTGCAGCCCAGCTCACCTCACCCTTGGACAGGATGACTCCATATAACTGAATTCATATGGTGTAAAATGATCTGAACATAATCTTTTAACCAGAGAAAATAAAACTCTGAGCTGAACACGTGCAAGGGGAAATCATTTCTGTGCCTCTCAAGCATCCACGGCCAGGATTTCTTCCACTCTGTGTATTTTGGGAATGACAAGCACTTTTACAGCCACAGAAACTGCAGGCTGCATTCACCTAATGTCTAAAAAATCCACGAAGAAAATGTGAAGGGGTTCTGCAAGCTGCAGCTGGTTTATTGTTTGCTATTTTGGTACCCACCAGGCGAGACTTGACTCTCTTGGGAAGCTCTTCCTCCAAGGTATAAATATCCCCACGCTTCACCATGAGCTGAGAGCCATCCTCAAACTCCACCTGCAGGGAGGCACAAGGTGAACTCAGAGCCCATTCCCAGCCCCAGGCACACCAGGGGCCAGCTCCCATGGGTGTCTTTGTGGAATGAGCACTCCCAAGCTCAGGGGAGGATGCTGAGCCCAAAAAGTGCTGCTTTCAGTGCTGTTCAGGCACCTCTGTCTTATCCAAGTGGATTCATTCAGTGCTCTGTGGATCCCAAAATATCTGTACTCCAGCTGGCCCAGCACCTCACATTTCTACTGATTTTTGATTCATATCCTGAAAAAAGCAGCTTTTCACTTATGATAAAAGCAGCCCTCTATTCAGGCCAATATGGTAATAAGAATTTCTTTCATCCTAAACAAAGCATTTTTACAGGTCACAAGGAAACAACTCCAGCTACTAAAGTACATTTGTATTTCAACCAGCAGAAATAGTCAGCCAGGTACAAAAAACTCCTCCCATGAAACCCTTTTTGCTAAGCACTGATTATATCATGAATTATGCATCAGATGTTCCAGGGATGTTTATTCATGGAAACGTGCACAGCAAAATGTTAAAACTATTAAAAGTTTTTAAGGGATTCTTATTTCCTTTGCCCAAGACTTTAATACACTTTTCTGCATAAAGCAGAAGGACACAGAGCACAGTTTAATAGTGGTGTCAAGTTCAGGCTGGACAAACTCAGAGGGAATAAATCATCTGCTCCCAAATCCTCCTGCTGCTCTGCCCAGCTCCAGCAGCCCATCCCTGGTGCAGGCTCAGCTCTCCCAGGCTGGAGCACACCCCAGGCATCTCTGTGCCACTCACCTGGTAAATCTGACTGATCTGGGCTGCAATGAACTTGGCCTTGTAGATGATCCCGTCCGTCCACTGCAGCTGCACCAGCTCCCCCTCGGGAGGGGGCCCCATCTGGATGCAGTCCCTGCTCTGAGGACAGAGAGAGAGGGGTCAGAGACACAGCTCCAGCAGAGCTCAGGAGCCAGAGGTGTGCTGAAATCACATGGTAATGAGCAATAGCATGTATTTCTGCACTTGTGATTAACTGTGGGCATCTCAAACAAAACCAGCCTGAGAGAGCAGCAATTGACTCTGGCACCTCCTTCTGCTGCCAGCACCCAGTTCATGGACATTTCTCATTACAAATCCCACAGCATCACATCTCCTGTATCTCAAAAACAAGCAGGGCAACTCAGTGAATCAGTGGCACAATCAGGAAGGCAATGCATGAGCTGACAAATCAGCCTCTTCTAGACATTCCCTCTATTAAGTGAATTCCCTGTTTTGAACCAGAAGTGCTTACGAACAATCTGCTTCCCCCATGAATCACACTTGTCAGTTGAAAAATAAGATTATTCAACCACAAAACAAATAGGATGAAATTTAGAACAAACACTGCTTTCTGTGAAGTCATCTGCATTCAGCAAGATCACATCTTTGTAAAGCAACCAAAAAAATAAATGAGATCATGTCAGAAACAAGATCTGTCACGAAGAGCGGGATGAGATTTTCTAGGCGAGCAGCAACTTAAAAATTAAAATGAAAAAGTTAAGTTCTGCTTTGCTGTTCCAGCCCAAGGCACAGCTCACAGTTTGGAGTGCCTGTGCCACAGCAGGGTCCCAGGGCTGCCTTACAATGATGCTCTCGGGGTAGACGTTGTCGCTGTAGGAGCCGTCGTCGAAGTTGACCTCGTAGAAGGTCTGGGTGCTGGTGCCGATGACCCTGCAGCGATAGTAGAGCCCGTTCCTGTTCTTGGTGATCACTGTCTGCCCCAGGGCCACCTCCCTGCGGAACGGCACCTGCAGGGACACAGGAACAGCTGCCAGACACAGCTCCAAATGCTGGGTCTGAAATTCCATGGGATCACGGAATGGTTTGGGTGGGAAGGACCTTAAATCCCACCCAGTGTCACCCCTGCCACGGCAGGGACACCTCCCACACTCCCAGGGTGCTCCAAGCCCCATCCAGCCTGGCCTTGGGCAGTGCCAGGGATGCAGGGGCAGCCCCAGCTGCTCTGGGCACCCTGTGCCACTGTTCTACCCTCTTTACAGCCAGGAATTCCTTCCCAATATCCCATCCAAACCAGCCCTCTTGCAGATTAAAGCCATCCCCACCAATGGCTTCCTGGACAATCCTTCTGCATTAAAAACACAAAGCATTTTGAGCCAACACAGGTGGGCAGAAACTATTTCAAAAAACCCCAGAAACAAAACAACCCAACAAAACCCCAAATCCCCCAGCCCAGCCCAAAACCTACGTTCTGGTTTGCTGCTTTGTGCTTGAAGCAGGTGATGGACACCACGTAGGGCCAGTCGTCGGGCTCCATGGGCACGCCGGCCGCGTGCGCGCACGTCACGTGGAAGGACGTGGAGCAGTGCTCATAGGAACACTGCACACAGGCCCCAGACACCTTCTTCATCCTCTTCCTGCAGTACACACACCTCTGCAAGGGAACACAGCTGGGGTCACAGCCAGCTCTGCAGCTGGGGTCACCTCTGCAAGGGAACACAGCTGGGGTCACAGCCAGCTCTGCAAGGAACACAGCTGGAGTCACCCCTCTGCAAGGGAACACAGCTGGAGCCACACCTCTGCAGGGGAACACAACTGGGGTCACATCCAGCTCTGCAAGGGAACACAGCTGGGGTCACCTTTGCGGGGGAGCACAGCTGGAGTCACATCCAGCTCTGCAAGGGAACACAGCTGGGGTCACTTCTGCAAGGAACACAGCTGGAATCACCCAGATCTGCAAGGGACACAGCTGGAATCACCTCTGCAAGGAAACACAGCTGGAGTCACCCAGATCTGCAAGGGACACAGCTGAAATCACCTCTGCAAGGGAACACAGCTGGAATCACCTCTGCAAGGAAACACAGCTGGAGTCACCCAGATCTGCAAGGGACACAGCTGGAATCACCTCTGCAGGGGAACAGCTGGAGTTACCTCTGCAAGGAACACAGCTGGAGTCACACCCAACTAACACAGCTGGAGTCACACCCAACAAACACAGCTGGAGTCACACCCAGCTCTGCAGGGGAGCACACCCAGAGCTCAGATCTCTGAAGGAGCAGAGCCTGGAGCCCTGCAGAGACCCCACAGCCCCCACAGGAGGTGGCACATGGCAGAGAGCCCCTGGCTGCAGTGCCACAGCCACAGCGATGCTCTGTGCCAGGGCTGACTGTGTGCACCCACCCAGGATCTCTCCAAGGCAATATCCAGCAGAATTGTCATTCCCTGCCTCACCACTCCCATGGCCATGCCAGCACCTCCAGTCACTCAGCCCTGCAGAGCTGGGCACAGACAGACTGGACTCCAGTATGGACTGGGCAAACACCCACCAGTGGCACCAGGGCACTGCTGCACCCTCACCCTCCTCACATAAACAGTGCACCCACACTCCATCAACTCCAACAGCAGCTGGATGCTCACAGGTGCACTGCTGGAAAATAACATTTCCATTTTTCTGAAGGAACAGAACACAGTGACTGGGTGGCAATTTGCTCAATTATATTTAATGGGACATTGTATCGATCAGATCTCATGGAATATAAAATCAAATAATGGAACAAAAATACTGTGTGTTTATTTCAGATGCATAAGCATATCAACCATAAATATTTTATTGGCATCCATGTCAGATGAGCCACTGTAGATAATTCAGTCAGTTTTGCAAACAAAAGAAATAAAAACATTGTAGAAAAAAAACCCCAGAATTATCAGGGAAAAGGTCTGAAATCTCAGAGACATTTTCACACTCATTTTCTGCAAAGCAGATCCAGTTATGAGGTAAATCAATGTAAGATGTGGGACTGCTTTAAAGAGAAATTACATTTTCTCAAAGCTAGAAATCCTGAGCTTGATGGCACTGACAGCGAGCAGGAGCTGTAGTGGGAACAAGGCAAATTTCCTCACTCCCTATAACAGCACCAATTCTTGTTTCCAACCCCTCAGAAATACAGAAAAGGACATTTTGGGAATCCCAGTCTAAAGAATGGATTCTTGCACAATGTTTCCAGGGATCCATTTGGAAACACCACTCAGTTATTAACATTTCCAGGAGTCTGTCACTGATCAGCAAATCCCAGAATGGTTTGGGTTGGAAGGACCTTAAAGCTCATCCCAATCATCCAGTCCATCCACTGGCCTTGGACACTTCCAGGGGTGGGGCAGCTTCTTTACCTTATCTGAGGCTGGCACAAGGCAAATCAGGGCAAAATTAATACCAAACATATGAGACAAATGTGCCTCTCATGATTCAAATGAACAAAAGGTGTCCCTGACCATGGCAGGGGTGGAACTCCAAAACCTTCAAGGTCCATCCAACCCAAACCATTCTGGGATTCCTTCTCCAGGAAGATTTCTCTTCCTTGAAAGCAAAAGATGCCAAAGAACAGGAGATTTGTTCTTCCTTATACCTGTGCAATACCCCCTCCCTGCCTGGGCTCTGCCCCACATTTCTATGAAACAAGCCCCACGAATTAACTGAAGGCAGTTTGTTTACACCAAAGATTAATTTGGCCTTTTTACACAAACGAACAAAAGCCAGGAAATTCAAAGCCAGAGCCTGAGTGCTGCCAGAACGTGGGTTTAGCCTTTAATAAGCTGAGCCTTTATCACTCTGCAAACCATGTTCCAGAGCTGATAAGCAGCAGGAAAGTGCACAGCAGGACTGAGGGGAGTCAATGGCACTGATGCCATTATTAACCTGTCAATATCCCCCTGTCCCAGCAGCTGCTGCCACACAGGGGGCTCAGGGAGCATTAACCCTGCCAGGGCAGGAATCTGCCCCTCCTGGTGCCAACAGGGCTCTGCCAAGCCAGGATTAGCACACACCCAGTGCCACCCTGTGCCCACACCAACTCCCTGTGACAGGCACAAGAGCTGCAGCGAAGGGATGTTCAGAGCAAATATGATCAAAAGATAAATGTGAGTGACAGTGAGCCTGATGTGTAAGGAGTGATGGAGGAAGTGACAATTCTTGGCTGTTATGGGTGGTAATACACTGGCACAGGGTGCCCAGAGCAGCTGGGGCTGCCCCTGGATCCCTGGAATGCCCAAAGCCAGGCTGGGCAGGGCTGGGACAGTGGAAAGGGTCCCTGCCCATGGCAGGAGTGGCTCTGGGTGGGATTTAAGGCCCCTTAAATCCAACCCAAACCAGCCTGGGATCTATGAAAATGCAGATCTGGAAGTGTGGGAGATGGGATGGACAGAAACACCAGTGCCAAGTGCTGTGGGAAAGCTGCACAAGGAGATTTAAAAGCATTTTCTGTGGGAGGGAAAAGAGTCCAAAGCACAGGAGAGAAATCTTTGAAATAAATGCACACCAGAGTCAGGTCACTGCTGAGAGTAAGAAATGGGCTGTCTGCTGCATGATGAACACTGCAATTCATTTGCTCCACTGAGGAATGACAGCTAATTATTCCAAATTTCCACGTCATAAATAATTTACGTGCACAGGCCTGTAATGTGCCATCAATCTGGGAGCAGGAAACTGCAGTTCTGAAAATGGTGCCATACCCACAAATGGACTGAAAAGTCTGTGCTTGGTCCATGCTCAGAGAGCAGGTTCTACCTTTCACCAGACCACTGCCACTCCTTGGCACCCCAGCCCTCATCACAGGAACTTAAAACAATACAAACTTATTAAAAAATCAAATTATAACCACGGAAAACCCCTGCCCTCTCTCCTCCACTACCCTCATCTATTTACATCAACTCTCCTCACCCTTCACATCACTCCTTCTCTCCTTTTCCAGCTTTTCCAGCCACAAAGGTCATCTTCCCAATTTGATCAAGTACTGCACCAAGTCCATCATTGCCAAAGTCAGGAGCTCCAATGCCATCACCTTTTAGTCTCCCTCAGTTTATCTTCCTAACTGCAGCTGCTCACCTCCAAAGCTCCTCCACTGACTCCCCACAGGCTCCAGGAATTACCTCCAAATTCCCACCAAGAATCCTAAACCTCCCCACCATGGCTCATGAGTCTCTGCACACAATTTTATTCAATTTCCACTCCCTTTGTACCCCACAGCACCACTGCCTCTGTATTCTGCCATCCAAATTAATTGTTTAATCCTTACTTAATTGAAAACTCTAAAACTTTCCAAGTGAAGGGCTTAAAGCCAGGCTTTGACATTTGAGCTACAAGCCAGGCTCTGGCTAACAGCAGCATAAGGAATCTGGGCCTGTAAATGCCAACACTGGCCTGTGTAAGTCAAGGCACTTCATGTAAAAATTCTCCAGGTTCCCTGAGAAAGGAAGAAAACACGAGGTGCAAATGGAATACAACAGAAGAAATCAAACAAAATTTCTTTCCAGAGCTCCAGCAGCATTTGGACAACTCTCTCAGGATGGAACTGTTGGGGTGTCTGTGCAGGGCCAGGAGCTGGACTGATGGCCTTTGGGGACCCACTCAGGATATTCTGGGATTCTATGAAACTTGCAGTTTTAATTGAGGAATGAATGAGAAATGGGTGCAGTGGGTCTGTGCAGAGGCTCTGGCAGGCACAGGCTCTGCTTTGGAGCAGAGCAAAGCAGCAGAGTCAGACACACACAGACACTGCCCTGGCTCTGCAGCACTGCCAGGCAGCCAGGGAAGGGTTAAAGAATTAAGTCATGTTTCCTTGTGAGGCTCCATTAAGCAATACAAGTGAGTGTTGTGTAAAAGGATTTTAAGTTCAGCGTTACAAGTGCTGGTAATGAAGAGGATGCACGTTGGAAGTGTCAGCTGATCCATAAAGAGCCACGGCTGCAAGATTTATCACCCTGGCACTGCACTGCCCCATCACTCCTGCTGAATAATGAATGCTTTTTACATTCACATTTGTGTACAAAACCCATTTGCACAACAGAGAAATAACTCTGGAAGCAGGGATAGGTTCCTCCTAATCTCTCACCCGGGCTGGCTGCACTAAGTAGCAGCTCTGTTAACGAATCCATCAGCACCAACCCATCCATCACTGCTCCAGCACCTTCCCCATCCCACACTGTGTCACCCAGCTGACTTCTGTACCAAAAAAAGCAGCAAAAGCACAATTTATTTTGCAATAACACACTATAGTGATGGAGCATTAACTAACATTAAGATAAATTGCTCTGAGCTAATGAATCGTCCATTACTAATCCCTCGGATGAAGCCACACAGCTAAATAACAACTTGGAGCTGGGCTTGTATTAAAATCCTTGCAGTCTTGCCTTGCAGTCAGGGTCACAGAAATGTTTATTCATTTCTACAAGAGATTTCTTGATAGAAAGAGAGAAATTTTGTAAGGAAAGGTGAATTAGAGACGAACAATTCAGCTTCTCTCTAGTCACCACGTCCCTCTGCGCTCCTGCTGCGCAGTACTTGGAGTAAATGGAGCTTTTAGGCACTTTACACCTGACTGCAGGTGGGAAGGAGTCCCAGGCTCTGCCCAGGGTATAGCACACTCCCAGAGAGCAAAGGCACATCTGGAAATCAGAGCTGCTTGTGTGTCAAAGCACTGACAGGGCTCAGCAGACACAAACGCAGCTTTTGTTTGGAAATGACAGCGAGATCACCTCCAATCTCAGCTGCTTCACGAACCCACACCATGATTTTCTGTCTGGTTACAGCTTTTCCCTTTGGCTCCTGTTCCCAACCACCATCCCCAGGAAAAGACACCCACCAGCTTCCACCTCTGCTCGGGGATGGCACTGATGTCCACAGGATGACGCTCGATGACATTGAGGAAACGCGCCTCGGGGACAGCGATAGCACAGATCACATGGACCCACCTGGGGAGCAGAGGGAAGACACAAATCAGGGCCTGCCATCATCTGAATGGAATGCTCAGGAGGGCAGTTAACATTTCCCTGCCTCCCTCAGCATCCAGGCACATTTCCAGGGGTTGGCAGCCGTGGCAATGTTCCCAATGGGCTGTTAATCAGGGTGGCACAAGGTAAATGTCTCTGGAACAACAGAGATCAACCTTCCCCTACACCTGATACTGCACAATGCTAAACACTCTCTGAGAAGACTTCTCTCTGAGAAACAGCCACATTCAGCAGGAGTTCAGGAGCTCTGCTGTCGAGCAGCCTGGTGCAGTGTAGGGCAGCACAGTCACTGGGGCTCATTCTGCCAAGTCAACAAGGAGCAGTTCCCTCCAGAACCCCAAAACTTGCTGCTACACTGAGCATTAAGGCCAAATTCACAAGACAAGGAGATCAGGTGCAGCACGGAAGGAAAACACCCTCAGAACCAGCACTCACCGGCCATCAGTGGTCATCTGGAGAGCTCCTCCCCTGAGATTGCACAGGCAGCATTCCTGCAGAACACAACTCCCTCAGAACGGGCCCCAAAACTCTGCCAGGCTCTTCATCCTCCCCAGAAAGTGACCACACCCCATCTGGGATGCCAAAGGCAATGTGAATCGTCCCCCTCTGTGTGTGTGGGGTAGTGGGTGATGCCAGCAGTTCCAGGGGTGCTGTGCCAGTCCTCACCACTGCCCATCTCCCACGTGGGATGTCAAAGGCAATGTGAATCCTCCCCCTCTGTGTGTGTGGGGCAGTGAGTGGGTGATGCCAGCAGGGCCAGGGGTGCTGTGCCAGTCCTTAGCACTGCCCATCTCCCATCTAGGGTGTCAAAGGCAATGTGAATCCTGCTCCCCTGTGTGTGTGGGGCAGGGCCAGGGTGCTGTGCCAGTCCTTAGCACTGCCCATCTCCCACCTGGGATACCAAAGGCAATGTGAATCCTGCTCCCCTGTCTGTGTGGGGCAGTGCCAGGGTGATGCCAGCAGGGCCAGGGGTGCTGTGCCAGTCCTTAGCACTGCCCATCTCCCACCTGGGATGTCAGAGGCAATGTGAATCCTCCCCCAGCCATGTGTGTGGGGCAGTGGGTGATGCCAGTAGTGTCAGGGGTGCTGTGCCAGTCCTTAGCACTGCCCCTCTCCCACGTGAGATGTCAAAGGCAATGTGAATCCTGCTCCCCTGTGTGTGTGGGGCAGTGCCAGGGTGCTGTGCCAGTCCTTAGCACTGCCCATCTCCCACCTGGGATGTCAGAGGCAATGTGAATCCTCTCCCAGCCATGTGTGTGGAGCAGTGGGTGGTGCCAGCAGTGCCAGGGTGCTGTGCCAGTCCTTAGCACTGCCCATCTCCCATCTAGGGTGTCAAAGGCAATGTGAATCCTCCCGCCCTCTGTGTGTGTAGGGCAGTGCCAGGGTGCTGTGCAGTCCTCACCACTGCCCATATTCACCCCTGGGATGTCAAAGGCAATGTGAATCCTCCCTCTCTGTGTGTGTGGGGCAGTGGCAGGGTGCTGTGCAGTTCTCACCACTGCCCATATTCACCCCTGGGATGTCAAAGGCAATGTGAATCCTCCCTCTCTGTGTGTGTGGGGCAGTGCCAGGGTGCTGTGCAGTTCTCACCACTGCCCATATTCACCCCTGGGATGTCAAAGGCAATGTGAATCCTGCCCCCCTGTGTGTGTGGGGCAGTGCCAGGGTGCTGTGCCAGTCCTCAGCACTGCCCATCTCCCATCTAGGGTGTCAAAGGCAATGTGAATCCTTTGGGGCAGTGCCAGGGTGCTGTGCCAGTCCTCAGCACTGCCCATCTCCCATCTAGGGCGTCAAAGGCAATGTGAATCCTTTGGGGCTGTGCCAGGGTGCTGTGCCAGGGTGCTGTGCCAGCCCTTACCGCTGCCCAGGCGCCGGCCGAGCACCGCGAGCAGGACCAGCCCTCGTTCACCAGCTCCGGGCGAATCCCGTAACAGCCTGCAACAAACAGAGCCACAGCCCGTCAGAGCAGCCCTTCCTCAGCACCCCTCAGCTTCACTCAGTTTCCCTTCTCACCATTTTTCAGTTCAGAAGCAACTCTGAGAGCGTTTGAGGAACTGTATTTCAACAAAATCAGAATTGGGACCAGAGGTCTGAAAACAACAAACCAACCCCCCCCACAGGTAACCCTCACATTTGTTTTTCACTTTTCTAAGCACTACAATAGCAAGATTTTGTTTCTTTAGGCAGGAACTGGGCTCCAAGGTGATGCCACCACTGCTGGAGTGCACTCACACATGGAAACACACATGAATTTTGGCAAGGTTGAAGCAGTTCCTTTTGCTGAGTGGTGTTATGAGGAAGGACAAGGCCAATAATACTGTAAGGAAATGAAATACCTGCATTCCACATGGTTAGCAGTATTTAATTTATGGTTATAGGAAGTGTGAAAACCATCTCACTCTACAGAGCATCAATTACTGTAACATGCAAACACCAAATCCTCCTACAACACCACCAAAATAGTAAAGTGGTATTATGTCCATTATAAAGACAGGGAAATAAGAACAAAAAAAAGTCCTTAAAATTCTATAAAAGGCACTGAGATTTGTCACCAAAAACAAAGGGGAAAAGACACAAATACAGGTTTGGAAAAGTAGATCTATGTGATTCCTGCAAGCTTGTAAAGTGAGTGGAAAATTGAAGATAAGCATCTCAACTGCCACACAGCTCATTACACCCAGCCTCTATCCCTCCTAACAAAATCTCATCCAGCCCTTCACCTGTCCTAACAAACTGAAGAGAAAATTTCAGCTGGGAACAACAATCTCCAATTACTGAATTAAACTTAAAAGAAGACATTCAGAAAGCACTGGGATTGCCACCACAGCCTGATTTATAAATATCATCCACTTAACCAGATAAACAGCATGTCAAAAAAAGTCAATACTATGGATCTGCAGCTGCTCTCCACATCTGAGGTCTCTTTTCATCATATGGCAAATCAGGGCAGCAAATTCCACCCAGCCTAGAACAGGGACAGGGGTGTTCAGTCCAAAACTGAGCTGAGGGAGAGCCAGACCCTGAGCACAGCCTCAAGCTGCACCAAGGGAGGTTCAGATTGAAAATTAGGAAAAATATCTTCATGGAAAGGGTTGGAACAGCCTGTCCAGGGCAGAGGTGGAATCACCATCTCTGGAAGTGTTAAAAACATCCAAGGCTGTGGCACCTGGGGACATGGGTACTGGTGGAGAGGGTGGTGGTGCTGGGCTGATGTTTGAACTTGATGGCCTTAAAGGTCTTTTCCAACCTCACTGATTTTGTGAGGGCAGAGCAGTCCCATTTACTGAACACCAGGTTGTCCCATAAAGATAATCCAAGAAAAATATTATCTTTTAATGGATTTTGTGAGTGCCTCAAAAGCCCAAAACCCTTCCCAAAGCTTCCCCTCTCCGTAGGGCCTGGCTGCTGGAACCCAGCACAGTTGGAGAGGGCATTTCCCAAGAACACACAGGCTGCCAGCTGCTTTTACAGGCAGCCAAAATCCACCTCACCACTGCAATCCTGCAATAAAAGCAAATGGATTCTCTGCAGCAAAGTCAAAGGGATGTCACAGAGCACAAGGAAACAGCCAGGCACTGGAGCCTCCATCAGATTTAACACCTGTCCTGTCCTACCCTCAAGGGGAGAGTACAGCCAAAATATAAAGCTGAGTTTCTCTAAAAAAAGATGGATCTCAGGTCTGAGCCTGCAGATTAACATCATCTTGCCCACAGCCCTCTGTCCTTAAATAGAATTTGGCCACAGAAACCATTCTGATAGACTGGACTATTGCAGGCCTAAGGATGGACAAGATGCAGGAGCCCTGAATTGTGAAGGCAGGGTGAATCCTTCCTCCTCACATCCTGCATCCCATGGCCTGATTAGCCAGAAATGACCATAATCAGGGATTCAGCACAGAAACAAAAGTTGCTTCCAGTTCCCCAGCTCTGCTGAGCTGCACGGGGACCTGCAGACTCTAAAATTGGAACAACAGAAGTAATTCCAGCTGATGCAAGTCAAATAAGATTCCCCATCTGTCAAGATCAAACAGCTGAACTGTAATTCGTCACAAATGTTAACTGGATGCTGTACAATCTCCACTGAAGGTACACTCCACCAGGATTAATCAGATCTTCTTTTAGACATAACTATCAGGAAGCAAACAGACATATGTTCCCTTTTGTAATCAAGTGCCATTACTACAAACACTATCACAGACACTAATAAAATATATCTCAAACTACTCCATAATCTTTCCCGCATGCAAGAACAATATAGCCTCCCCCAGCAGAACAATATTGGAACAAAATATGTGAGAGAAAAGAGTGCAATAAAGCCTTTGAGTTCTGCTTTATTACAAAAAATGAAAGGTATCAAAAGAAAGAATCTTTTCTCTGAGACAGAGAAGAATCAGCCAACAAAATAAGCAGTAAAAAGAATATTGGTGTGTATTTTTAAGATCAGTGGCTGCCAAGGTGGACTTGAATACACAGATGGGCTTTGAGAGAAAGGTTCCCTGCCCATGGCAGGGGATGGGAACTGGATGAGCTTTAAGCTCCCTCCAACCCAAACCTTTCTGGGATTCCTGATATCCTTGTATCAAGAAAGACAAAAATGAGAGTGACAGGATACAAACCTGCCAAGAAGGAGCTCAAATACAGCAACACACAAACTCCTGATTTCTGGGGAGCCAAAGGCTTTGGGGAAGGTGAAACACTCACTAGCATGAACCTGCAGGCAGCATTTGGCACAGGATATCAAGGGACTGGTTCCATCCTCTCCAATGTAGGAATTTGAAGGAAGGGGCTCGGTGTTCTCTCCACTTGAGGTAAAGCACATCTCTGGGATCAGGGGCTTGGTCTTCTGCCCACACTTGGAAAGGTGCACAAACGAGGATGGCTCCCCTGTGGAGGCTGGGGCAGCTTCCTTCTCCACCTGTGAGGACTGCAGAGAAAACCCCATCACTGGAACCTCCTCGTCCTGGCCATGGTGCTCACCTTCCACTCTGAGCACTCCCCTTGCAAAAAGGGCACCCCAAACAGCCTAAAATCATGATTTCCCCCCCTTGCTTCTCCCCCTCTTCCTCAGACATCGACTGGGATCTGTAATTTCTTGTGGAAGCTCAAAGAAGCATTAGAATAATGAGCAGCTTTTCCTGGTTTTCTTCTGCAAAAATCTAAATTCCTAAATTGCAGCTGAAAACACCAAGGGAAAATAAAAAGGAAAATATTGCTAAAAGCAAGGCCTTCCCTCCCTCTCTCCCATCCCCTTGGCATCCTTCCCTACTTTTCCTGCAAGAAGTTCTCCTGAAGGACATTTCAAGGTTTCTGGTAGCTGACAGAGTTAATAGCAATGGACAAAACCAGCTCAGCTGCACCCAGTTTTCCTCACAACAGCCAGCAATCAGAACAGATATTTTATTTTCAGTCTGTATAATAAATCAAGAGATTTTATTGAAGGGGGAGGTGGGTTCTGCTTTCCTCAGGAACAGCTTCCAACACAGCTACAAGTATCTAAGGCACCAATTCCTGGTGGGCACACAAAGCCAGATTTGGCTCTATGTGAGAACAAATCAATGCACAACTGCACAAATAACTAATTCATCTGATGAATTTTGCCTTTCTGCTTATAACATGTCCCAAAGCATATTGGTAGTTTCCAAAAAAAGGTGATGGATGTGCTTACTCAGTAAATTTTTATTTTGTGGCTTGTTTGCATAAATTCAGCAACTTGGGCCCGTATGGAAACAGGAGCCTGGTGTGACTTTTCTCTGCATGGAACAGTGTTTGCAAAGCTCCTTCAGTGTGATTTCAAAATGAACACTGAGCAAGCCAGAGAAGCCAGGAAAGAGAACAAAAAAGCCTCCAGCCACTGCCAAATCCAAACACATCTCTTTGGTGTGCAAATTTGTGTGGGTTTGTCTGTATCAGAACTGTCTGCATCCTCACTCAGCCAGCTGAGCAGAGGCAGAGGTTCAGGTGAGATATCAGGGGAAATCTCTTCGTGTGGTCAGGCAATGGCACAGGCTGCCCAGAGAACTGCTGGGGTCACCATCCCAAAAAAACCATGGATACAAAACCCATGGATACAGAGGGGGGATGTGGCTTTAGGGTGAACACAGTGGTGGGGGATTGACTTGATCCTGGATCCATTTCCAACCTTTAATGATTCCCTGACTCTGTGATGAGGAATTACCTGGTTATAGGGGTAGAAGAGGGTGCAGACAGCACAGTATGGCTCACTCAGGGCAGCAGCTGCATTGAACTTCCTTTCAGCTGGAAAATTAAGTGCTTTGTTCTTCCACTGGAAGGAAAGTAAAGATTTCAAAGCCTCTGGATCACTCATATCTTCCTCTCCAGAAAATGGAAACATTTCTAGAATGAAAAGGAAAAAAAAAGAAATCCCAAAACAATGAGCAGTAAGTAAAGGCAAAAGAGTTTATGGTTACAAGAGGCAAAAGGAGCAATGGTGAGTTAAACAGCTCAGGTCTCAACAACACAAGAAGTGCAATAAACAAAAACATTCAACTCCTCCATGGCCTCCCATATGCCTCTGCCTCAAACACTTCCTTAAATGGACAGGATATCCCCTTTGGGGAGAGGATACACAGGGGCAGCAGTGACCTGAAGGAACTGGCCATGAGGAAGGAGAGAATGGAGATTTACTGCCTTTGCAACTTTCCCCCTTTCCAGCTGTGAAACCTCCACCATCCTTTGCATGAAGATTTCATTTGAACTTCGTTGAGTTCAAACCACATGATGCCAGTGGAGGGAAATGCCCCCTTCCTGTCTCCAGCAGGGAGCTGTGTGCTCTGGGGATGCAGCTGGTGCTGCTGGGCCAGGCCAGCTCCCAGTTCCCAACTCCCAACTCCCAGTTCCCAACTCCCAACTCCCAGTTCCCAACTCCCAGCTCCCAGCTCCCAGTTCCCAACTCCCAGTTCCCAACTCCCAGCTCCCAGTTCCCAACTCCCAGCTCCCAGTTCCCAACTCTCAGTTCCCAGTTCCCAACTCTCAGTTCCCAGTTCCTAGTTTCCACCCCAGGCTGACCCAGCCCTCCAAGGTGCATCCCAAAGCTGCCCTGCCCTCACCAACCCTGCCTGGGGGTACCTGGGTCAGTGCTCTGTGCAGCCATTCCCACAGCACTGCACCTCCCACTGCACTCCCCACCACCCAGAGCTCTGCCAGCAACTGCTCCTGCTAATTAGTTTGCTAATTCTTTATTTTATAAACCTTTCAAAGGTCCTTGGCATTTCATTATTAAACCATCTGTGGCAGTCTGGGGGTCTGAGTTCCTCACCCTTCCTTATGAAGGAGTTTTGAGTCACTGTAAGTGTTAAAGACATTTTCCACACAAGGCTGAGCATAAATCACTCCCTGCATCACCAATCTGCAAAGTTTCCAAAAGAACAGGGAACTCAAAAACATCTTGGAAGAACATTATCCCCAGAGCTCAGCACATTAAACCAAATTGTTCACTGCTTCACTGTTAATTACTGGAAATAAGCAGTTTATGTTCTGCTCTACAAGTCTAAGTCTCCTCCCCAGTTCTCCCTCCCTTTGAAGATTTTCTGACTCTTGGGTTACCTGAAAGGATAAAAGGAACTTGGAGTAAAATGTTAATGGCTGAGTTTATATCTCAGATTTTAAATGTTGCCCATAACATACTTGTCAGACAATGTGGAAATTTGATTGTGTTTTATTAATCCCTTTTTTGAGGTGATGAGTTCTGGGTGTGTGGCTCTGTCACATTTCATATGAGGGTTACCCTCTAAAAAGTGTTTATTTACAAGACATGAATCAAAACCCACATTTCTTCAAATTTCAGTCAAGGCACATCAGGTGACAGAGCAGGATTTATGACACCAGTGAAATCAGGGAAAGCAGCAGCTTAATCCAGAGTGACAGAGGGAGAGAAGAAAGGGAATGGCTGTCGTGTGCTGTCACCTTGGCTCCTCCCAGGATGGATCCAGGGGGACACAAGGCATTCAGGATGGCTCCCACATTGCAAACAACTTGTCTGGGCTGAATCTTTGTGTAAAATGTGCATTCCCTTAATTTACATGCTCACTGTTCCTGCTGCAGCCTGCAGCTCATCCTGCACATCATTCCCTGAAACAGCCTGGGGTGCAGAGAGCTGCCTCTATTCCCTGGTGGGGAGGGAAGAATCTGTTTGATCAGATTTTGCCCAGCAGAGCTGGAAATCAATCCCTAAGAAATGCCAGCTTCCACAAGAGCTGCTCCTGCTCCACCAGCCAAGTCCCCAAACAGCATCCAACAAGTCAAAGCAGTGAGAAGAATCTGCCTAATGAGATCCTCCAGCTCAGAGCTGCTTCCAAGGTCTCACACCAAAACATGGTAACAAGTCTCAGCTGCCTCTGCATACTTCAGTCCATGTTACACACTTGGAAGGCATCAAATGCATCCTCCTTGGTGAGGAAAGGAGCTCTGTAAGCTCAGGAGAAGCCTGTCCTGCAGGAGGAAAGGCAGGAAAAGGCTCTAAAATCAATGGATGCACTCCTGAAGGAGGGTGAATGGGACAGATGATGTCCTTTGGAATGAGGAGCTGTGAGCAGGGACTGCCAGCTGCACCCACGTGCCTGACCCAGCACACAAAAGCTCCTTCCTGGGGCATTGTCCACATTCTGAGTAATGTGGAAAAGGCCTCAAAGTGGGAAATCACACCACAAAACAGTGAGAGGTAAGAATCTTTCCTTTCCCCTTGGTCCACACTGCTGGGGACTGGAATGTGGGGAAAGAAGAATCAGTGACATACAGTTAAACACCAAAAAATATTTTAAATCTCATTTCTGCATCTGCCAAGGAAAGTTGGACCCCAACACTGATGAGAATTAGGAGGCAAGCAAAAGGTTAGAACTGGCTTTTCTTACACACATGAGAGCAAATCTGACCTCCACTGCCTCCAAGGGGACCAGCTCTCATCCCACTGCAACATCCAAGGCAGAGCTTTGCCTTTAAGATATTATTTTCTGCAAACTTTTTTTCCCTTTGCCCATAATGCTGCCTCATTCTGCAGCCAGCAAAATATTTTTCTTGAGTGAAAAAAGGGTGGGAGGTGAGAAGTGGCACCTCCCACGGAGGAGTTTTGTTTCCAGCTGGGTTATCAAAACGGGAACACGCTGCATTTCCTACCAGCTACGTGTAACACAGAGTTTCAGGCCACCCAGTTTTGTCAGAGGCTGCAGCAATTCCCTGGCTCAGACAGGACCTGCCCAGGGCCCTGCTCTGCTCACTCACCCTCGTCACTCGAGGTCTCCTGTTTGACCACGGACAGCGGCGAGCGCGTCGGGGGCTTGCCCAGAGGGTGCCGGCGGCTCTTCTTGATCTCCATCTTCATCTTGGAGAAGGCAGAAGCAGCCTGGAAGGAAGCACAACAAGCTGGATGGGCACCTCAAAGAAGGGAACAGGACAAGAGAGGCAGAGCCCCTGTCAAAGAGAGTTGTTGGATTCACATAGAAAAGTTTTCTCTGCCTTTTGGCTGAACCACTGAAGGCTTCCGAGCCAATTCCTGGAGCAGATAAAAGCCAACACCAACTCTTAAGAAGTTGGGTAAACTACAGAGTTTTCTTCAAATCAGGACAGCCTCAGAACATCTGCAAGCTGCCAATTCCATCAGCTCGTGAAAGGTCTGCTCAACCACATACACAGCTGGGAACTCCACGGAAATCGTGACTCATGGAGTCCCAGACTGGTTTGGGTTGGCAGGGACCCAGGAGACCATCCAGTTCCAACCCTGCCATGGGGCTGTAGAACCTTAGACCAGGTGGTGCTTGCACCCAGCCTGGCCTTGGGGCTGTCCTCACACCAGGCACCACAGCCTGCAAGCCACATTTTCTGGAAAAATCCCTTCACCCAGAATTTCTCTCCTGGGAAGCTGAGAAGCCTCAGAGAAAAAGGAAAACAATCATTATCTCATTGTTTCTCCTGTGTTTTGCTGCTTTGGAATGTCATTGGACATTGTTTACCAACAGGTGATTGTTTCACTGTTTCATGTGAATTGTTTTGACTTATTGCCTAATCATGGCCAAGCTGTGTCAGGGCTCTGGAAGGAGTCACAAGTTTTCATGATTATCTTGTTAGCATTGTGTAAGTACCCTTTCTGTATTCTTTAGTATAGTTTAGCATAGCATTCTTTAACATAATATAGTATCATAAAATAATAAATCAGCCTTCAAGAACATGAATATACACTCCAAGAATTCTCTCCTGAACAGCACCACAAATGCCATTCACCAGCTTTATTGACTTCTAAAGGGTAATTCGACAGCAGCTGGCACTGAGAACTGCGCTCGAACATTTTTGTTCATTAAGATGAACAAACCAGCTTGCAAGTGAATCTATGGAGTCAGACTGATCATTCCCTCCTGCCACAAGGACTGACCTCGGCGGCGAGCTCGGCGCGCTCGGCCTCGGCGCCATCCTGCTCCTTGCCCGGGCCCTGTTGGTGCCAGCCCAGCCCCTTCTGCGTGGCGAACTGCTCGAAGGCCTGCTGGCAGGACATGTGCTCCTTGTCAAACACCACCTTCTTGCTGCGGGGCACCACGTACAGCATGGGGATGATGGGCCGCGGCCTGAAGTCGTCCTCCTCGGCCGGCGCCTCCGAGGGCTGCACCACGTTCAGCAGGGCCGCGGGCCGGGCCTGCTCCGGGCCTGGGGCTGAGGGGGGTCCCGGGGGCCGTGCTGGGCCCGGCCCGGCCTCGGGGGGCGGCTGGGGAGCCGGGACGGGCCCTGCGACAGGCCCCGGGGGCTGAGGGGGGAACAGCTGCTTCTTCTTGCGCTCGCCCTTGGCCTTCGGGGGCCGCGCCTTGGCCTTGCACTCGCCTGTGGAGAGAAAGGCGACACTGAGCCCCCAAATTCTGGGAATGCAGCACTGAGCCAGATTCTGGGAATGCAGCACTGCCCTCCCTTCCCAGAGCCCTTTGCTGGGCCGGCATGTTCCATCACAGAATTCAGCAATGCCCTTCCTTCCCAGAGCCCTGTGCTGAGCTAGCACGTTCCATCATGGAATTCAGCATTTCTCTCCCTTCTCAGAGCTCCATTCTGGGATGGCACGTTCCATCATGGAATTACTGCTTTCTCTCCTTCCCAGAGTTCCATCATGGAATTCAGCATTTCCCCTTCTTCTCAGAGCTCTGTGCTGGGCTAGCACATTCCACCATAAAATTACCATTATCCCTTCCCACAGCTCCACTCTGGGCTAGCACCTTCCACCATGGAATTCAGCATTTCCCTCCCTTCTCAGAGCTCTGCTGGGTCAGCATGTTCCACCATGAAATTGCTGCTTTCCCTTCCCAGAGCTCCACTCTGGGCTAGCACCTTCCACCATGGAATTGCTGCTTTCCAACGGGCGCTCTGAAAGCTGCACACACTCAGCTGTGCCTCAGCACTGGGTTAGTATGTTCCACCATGGAATTACTGCTTTCTCTCCTTCCCAGAGCTCCATCATGGAATTCAGCATTTCCCCTTCTTCTCAGAGCTCCATGATGGGCTAGCACATTCCACCATGGAATTACTGCTTTCTCTCCTTCCCAGAGCTCCATCGTGGAATTCAGCACGTTCCATCATGAAATTCAGCATTTCCCCTTCTTCTCAGAGCTCCATGATGGGCCAGCACATTCCACCATGGAATTACTGCTTTCCCTTCCCAGAGCTCCATTCTGGGCTAGCACGTTCCATCATAAAATTGCTGCTTTCCCTTCCCAGAGCTCTGTGCTGGGCTAGCACATTCCACCATGAAATTACCGCTATCCCTTCCCAGAGCTCCACTCTGAGCTAGCACCTTCCACCATGGAATTCAGCATTTCCCTCCCTTCTCAGAGCTCTGCTGGGTCAGCATGTTCCACCATGGAATTGCTGCTTTCCCTTCCCAGAGCTCCATTCTGGGCTAGCACATTCCACCATGGAATTGCTGCTTTCCAACGGGCGCTCTGAAAGCTGCACACACTCAGCTGTGCCTCAGCACTGACTTAGAGAAGCCACTTCAGAAAGAAAATACTTGTGTCATTTCTATGGACTATTAAATTCCTGACTGGAACACAAAGGCTGCTAAAAGCAACATTTCCTGGAGGGAAAATATCTAAATCCCTAGGAAACTGGACAGTGTGCCAAAAAACCTGTAATATGTCATGTTAGCCATGACTCTGTGCTTCAGGTTTTTTGTCCTCCAAAGTCAGGAGCACAAAACCATCCACTGGGGTGCAGGAATGAAATATTATGAAATATTTCTGTACCATTAATAAAATAAATATTTTAAACAGTATTTTTTTATCTTTATGCCTTCCTTTTCTAATCTCTGCTTCTCTGTATATTCACATTAGCACAGGAATACACATGTACATGTGTATTCCTGTGCTATATATGAATAAATATAAATAAAGACATACATCAGGAGGTGTGTTCAGATTTTTTTTTTTTTTTGCTGATAAGGAGGTGCAATCAAAAGAGTTTGGAGATCCCCATTCTGTATCAGTATTTGCTGCTCCCTGTGTTTGCAAGCACAGCTCTTATCTGAGTATTTCTGTGTGTCAATGCACCCAACAGCCCCAGGAAATGAAGAACTGAAAAAAAGATACCTGAATCATTATTACCCAAAGATTTCTGCTATCAAGCTCTTTTAAAAATGCTTTTAAAGCATAAATCAGGTACAGCAAAGAGCTCAGCTGGATCCTGAGATATCCTTTCCTCACACCCATGTCCTTGTTTCTCCCAGCTCAGTGTCACTCAGTTTATCTGCACAGCCCTCATGGATGTGACAACACTTCTTGAGCAGATAAACATCTCAGCATTGTCACCAGAGGCAGAACTGGCCTGTAAAAGCCTTCCCTACCTCTCTTTCCTGTGAAGGGATTCACACACTCCCATTTTACAGCAGGGATTAAAATCCCTGCTCTCCACTGAGGGGAGTCTCCAGGCTGGGATAATCAGGGACATCTGCTCACCCCAGGGAAGGTTTCACCAACCCCAACCCACCCAGACCCCTCCACTTCAGGCTACACCAAACCTGACCACCCCATGAATGGAAATCAGAATAACCATCACACAATAGAGGTTTCTGCATGAGGAAAGGTGAATAATGCCACAAGAGGAAAAAGTGCCAAAATCCCTGCTGAAATCTCTTAGGGATTACCTTAACCCCAGCATTCCACAGAAGTCTGCTCACTTTATTTACAATTTACACTAACTTATAAAAATGGGAACAAGTCCAGCTCAAATAATTACAGTTGTACTCATGTAGGCAGTCCCTCAGATAAACTGGTTTGTTCTATCACAGAGAAAGGAATATTGAATTTCCTTAGAGAAACAAACATATTGAATGAAAGGCAAATTGGATTCCTCCCCAGTTGCACAAAACCAGATCATATTTACTCTCTATACACTCCAAGAATTCTCTCCCCAACAGCACCACAAATGCCATTCACCAGCTTTATTGACTTCTAAAGGGTAATTTGACAGCAGCTGGCACTGAGAACTGTGCTTGGAAGTTTTTGCATTAAGATGAACAAACCAGTTTGCAAGTGAATCTATGGAATCAGAAGCCAGGAAAAAGGGAGGAAAAATTCCAAGAGCTTATCTGGCTATCCTGAACCCTTCCAGGAAGGAAAAGGACCTGAAGGCACACATGCACAGCTGGGTTCAGAGAGTCTTTCCTGCCCTGCCACTGCAGGAGGATGGCAGCTGTGGGTGGGAACTGCAGGTGACACAAGGAACACGAGTGGCAGTGCTGTGCTGCCTGCCCAGGGACAATCTGAATCCTCAACAGAGCTCAGCAAACTGAGGAGCAGCTGAGGGAGCTGGGAAGGGGCTCAGCCTGGAGCAAAGGAGGCTCAGGGGGGATCTTGTGGCTCTGCACAGCTCCTGCCAGGAGGGGACAGCCAGGGGACAACAGGCTCTGCTCCCAGGGGACAGCAGGACAAGAGGGAACAGCCCCACACTGCAGCAGGGGAGGGTCAGGCTGGGCACCTGCAGGAATTCCTCCCTGGAAAGGCTGGGGAGGGTTTGGAAGGGGCTGCCAGGGAGGTTTGGAGCCCCCAGGCCTGCAGGTGGCACTCAGGTTTGCAGTTCCCTGCTGACTCACAGGGGGATTTCTGCTGCTCAGCACCCCCAGACAAGGGCAAAGCCTCAACACTCTCCTTCCTAACGTCCCAAGACAACCTGCTGAAATTCTAAATGTATTAATAGCAACATAATAAATTATGAATATAAAGCTGAGTCATAAAAACCAAAAGTAAACACCATAAGGGATCTGGGTCAGAAATCCTGAAAACCTCGAGTTATAAATACTCAGCTTGTCCAAATAACCAACACAAAGCACAAGATCTACTTTGGAACCATGACTACTTTGAAATCTCATTCTTTCTCTTTCTCAAGGTCATGTCTTCTGGTGTACTAGAAAATGAAGTCAAATTAAAACCAGGGAAATAAAGAAAGGAAGTGCAGGAGGGGGTGGGAGCAGCATTACCACAAGCAGGGCCATCCAAACAGATGCTGTTTTCTTCTTCAAGATGAAACCCTAAGACACTGGTGAGAGGCAATGCAGACAGCAGGATGTGGAAAACTAGAGAAGCCATTGGGATTTAATTGCTGTATTGCAGTGGGAAAGCTGAACATTTGCAAGCAGCCACACCAAGCTGGAGTTTGCTCCAGTGGCACTTCTGCAATGGTGCTGAAAATAAGCTTTTCCCTCCTGAGCCAACAGTTACAGAGCTCTTCAGAAGTAGTGGAAGTGTATGATTTGGAAGGCATTCAGCTAGAACAGAGTTTTTATTATTCCTTGGCCATTCTAATGATCTCAGATCTGTCCTTGTCACTTATCTCTCGTCTCCAAAGAAAAATCAGCATTTTCGGGCCATTTATTACAAGCATCAAGTGTTAAACTTGTACAAGAGCTAAGAGCAGACAATTTAACACACTGCTGATGCTCTCAAGCTTAGGGCAATAGAAATTAAGTATCTGCACTGTGCAACAATGGTTTTCCAACTCCTTATTTCCCATGAAAAGAGAAAATACACTGTCTAGCTGAGAGACTGAACAAAGCCCTCAATTCTCTTCCCAGAGCTTCCACAGATTTCCTTTATGATCATTATCGAGGTTCTCTAAACAGTTTGCAGCATCAGTTTCTCCAAATGCTAAACAAATAATGGACATATACAATAGATGTAAATGAATTCCCTGTAAGTGCTGGAGAAGCCTCAAAGAGGGAGTGAGTGTGTCACAGACACAAAAACCACTTCTCCACACATCAGGGGGGAAAAAGCAGATTTTTCCCAGCAAGAACTCCAACCTTTTCTACACAGCCAAGAAAAAAGTGCCACAGCAAGAACCCCCTGCACAAGGGGGACTGGATGTGCAGAAGGAATCCCAAAGGACTGGGAGTTGTCATGGCCTGGTTTTATTTTCAGCAAAGGTTTTATATTTCATGCAGAGGAAGCTGCAAAGCTTCCCTGGCCCAGCTAAACTTGAAGAAACCCAAGTGGGACTCGTGCAGCAGCTGTGGATCCCACCCAAACTGAGCTCTCTGGATTCAGGCCCTAAAAAATGGGAACAAAGGGAGGGGAAGGGGAAAGATGAATGGCACAAGGCAGTGCACAAATCATTCTTTTTCAGAGCAGGGCATAAAAATACATCTATTTGTTTCTCTATGAAATAATTTAAAATATTCCTCACATAATATATGTATATATTTTACAATCCTGTAATAGTTTGAGCCTATAGAATTTTCAAGCCCTGCCAAAAAAGCTATTTGGATTGAATCCTTAAAGGGAGGCAAAAATCAATTGCTGCTGTGAATGATGACATATTTCAGTGAGTTTTTAATATTGGGGAAAACTCTGCTGATATTTCAACAGAAATCAACAGCAGCAGACAAGTTACTCACAGAGGTTTTTAGAGCTCACCCCAGCTCCTCACTGCTCTGGCCTCACCTTCTCCCTCCATCCCTTTGCTTCTCTCCTCTTCCTCCAGGTCTGGCCCCCTTTTCAGCTCCTCTTTTACTTTCACATCTTCCAAGGCAGTTTCAATAGCCATGACATCCCCAAGAGATTTCTGATCCTCTGTTTTGTGTCTTCTGGGTTGACTCCTTTTTCTGTGAGACCTGAAAGTACAGAAGTGTGATTTGACATAAAAGAACAGCCTTCAAAATAGAAAACCATCACTGACTTAAAAAGCTGAATAAAAAACAAAAGGATCTTCTTTGGAGAGAAAACACAAGGTAGCTAAAATAGCTACAGGGCAAAAGAGATATCTGAAAGGGAGCAGATGAACCTTGCATAACACAACATTTAAGATCCATTCACAGCAGCCATTAATTGTCTGGGTTTCCTGAAGAGCTTTTTCCTACCATTACTAATGTAAGCTCACAAGCTGCAGTTAAAGTGATTTTAATTGTGTTTTCAATCTATTTTGCTTGTATTTCAAAATACAGATGAAAACTTGTTTAAATCTCTCTTTCATCCTCTGCCTCCATTCCATTATTTCTTTTCATTCTGTCCGTGCCTCCCTTTGGCAAACTGCTGGAAGTCTGCAAAACATCATCTTCCAGCTCTGAGACATTACCCAGCACTGCCAGTTCCCAAAAACACACCATAATGAATGCTCACAGCACAATCAATAGGCAGTCTATGATTTTTCAGCAGTAAATTCAGAAGCTCCAAGTCCTTGAAGAAATCTAACTAAAAAATATGCATATTAACAAGAACAGACAAATACTAACGAGGCAATAGCAATGCTGCTCATTCTTTTTAAAGTCAATGCCACTAAGGCAAAGATTACAGGAGCCACAATGCAAAGAGAAATGGAAATTCAGAAGCCAGGACAAGATTTTTGGGCTGGGAACTGTACCCTGACAGACACTCCCCACTGCTCAAGAGGGACAGGGAGGGAAAATTGGAAGAACAAGAGTCAGAAACTTGAAAGTCAAGACAAATGCAGATTAATAGGTGAAGGAAAGAATTAAGAAAGAAAGAAGCCCAGGAAATCCACTCACCACCTATCCAGGCACAGCAATGCCCAGCCAGTCCCCACAAAGGCACCTCAGAAGCCAAACCCCTCCTTCCTCCTCTCCTCTCCCCCAGTTTTTATTGCTCCCCATAACATTTTATGGCACAGAATTTCCCCTTGGCCACTCGGGGCCAGCTGGGTCCCCTCCCCAGCTCTCACCCACCCCAGGGTCCCTCTGGGCCAGAGTGGGACAAGATAAAGCTTTGACACTGTGCAAACAACAGCCAAAACTTCAGAGCCCCAAATCCCAGTCAGCCCATCCCAGCCAGCCCCAGCACAGGGCTTTACAGAATCTGTAGAATTGCTCCTTGAATTTCAAGTTTAAATCTAACAAGCTGTCCTTTTCCAAAAGGACTGATTCAGAAACTTGTGATTTTTTCCTCATTTTCAGCATGTAGGCACTTCTTCTTTGGTTGAAAGCTGCATTTTCCTTATGGCCTCACATCCATCATCGTGTGACAAAGACTAAAACACACTTTACTCATCAGTCCCAAAGTCTAGAAAAGCTAAAAAGCAGCTCCTCCATCCTCAGAGCCCAGAAAACTCAGCTGCTAATTGCATTTGGAGCACAACAGAGTTAAGAGCCCTTAATCAGCCTTTAAAGTGACAAAGAAGGGAGAAAAAAATTCAACCTGAGCTGGATGATGAATAGAAAAGCAAGTTGATCCATATGCACAGGGACCTCTAATTGCCAGACTCTGAGCAGATGGTGGCCCTCCAAGAGGAGCTGGTGCCTTCACACCTGCAGGACAGGGCTGAGCCCAGAAGGATCAGCTCTGCTCTTCACCCATACCCCAAGAACACAGCACCTTCCCTGGGAGGGGAGTGCAGGGTGGGAGGTGAAGATAAAGCTGTAAGACTTTGCCACTGCAGCTGGAATGTTCTGTAGCTGAAGGAGGGGTTGAGTCAAGCGTTACAGGCTGGGTTTAGCAAAGTGTGTTTTACTCCTGTGGTGTGGAAGTGCCAGGCAAAAATTACAGCACAGAGCTTTACACTCACAGGAGAGAGAAAAAATAGATCTGTTTTGCAGTGCTTTTCTCACTCAGGGGTTGTGGGGGAGAGAAGCAGAAAGCTCAGCATTTAAAGTGCTTCCAGAACTGGCTGAAGCTGAGCACTTCCAGAAGTGAAGCTGTTCTGTGTCTGGCAGAATTCACACACCAGAAATGAAATGGGGACTGGACTAAAACAGTCTCTTGCTGAAGCCATGAAGTAAACAAAGTTGGGTTTTTTAAGGTAACCAAGTCTGACTGACCTTAGAGAAGAAATAACACCTCTCTGCAGAGTTTAAAAGCTCCATTTTTCCAAGAGAGCTGACAAAAAAGCAGCGTTTGTACTCTTTGAAGAACAGACCACAAAGTGACTTAAATTAAGTAGCTACAACTGTGAAGGTTTGGGCAGAGGTGAATCCCATCCCTCCATCCTGCTGAGAAAAGTCAGGCTTCAAGTAAAACCATGTCTTGGAAAGACATAAGCACAGGAGAAAGTACAGCTAAGGAGCATTGAACAGCTTCAAAACTGCTTCAGGATAATGCTGGAATAATCCAGGAAACGCTGAACAGATAAGCAAAAAAAGCACCTGGATCTTTTGCAATAGGCTCAGGCTGAGACAGAGGCTTCTCTGCTGGGTAATAGGCTCAGGGAGGGAAAATAATCCTTGGTGTTCACACAGCACCTTCCACTGTGCACACCAGCTACACCAGGAACCTCAACAGCCACAAAACTGCAGCAGCACTTCCACCAGTGAGCAGATCCTTTGCCCACACCCCTGCCAGCCCAGGACAGCAGCTCAAGAGGGAAAACCAGAGGAGCCATGAGACAGCTGAGGTTCTCCAGTGATGGAGATCACAGAAATCCAAACCAAGGTGAAACCTGAGGAACCTCAAGGCCTGAACATTCTCTGGGGGCTTTCACAAAAAGCTCAGTGACTGAGGAAAGGAGTCCCAGAGCTGCTATTTAAGGAATTGCCAGGAAAAGAATGAAGGGTTGATGTTGCTGAGGGAAGTCACATACCGGTGTTTGTTGTCCTCTTCCTCATCTCCTATCCTATAAAGCAAGATTCCAACAGGAAAAGGTTAGCATGCCAAATTTTCAATTCAAGCATGCTGTAACACACAAAAATCACAGACTTGTAGAAAATTAATACAAAGATCAAAGGAAGCACAGAAAGGCATGCATAAAATCCCCTTTGCAACTGATGGGCTTTTTTAAACTCCTGCTTTCTGATCAGTGAAGCTCTAAATGTTCACTATAGATTTTTTTTTTGTCTTTCAGGATAAGAGATGAGATGTGAGGAAGCACAAAGTGTCCCACTTTGAAAAGCATGTGCTTTTATAACATGGGAAGGAAACAGGACCACGAGGGACGCATCACCCCAGACAAATGGCACGAGGAACTGTATGAAAAGAACAAAGGCAGACAATAAAAGAGCTTGAACCATCTCCAGTGGAGGAATGCAGCATTTCCAAGCTGAGCAGTTGAACCCAGGCAGGGCTCAGCCCCTCTCTGGCTTTACCTGCGGAGCAGCTTCGCCTTCAGCTCGGCCTTGGTCTCGTTCCAGGCGTCGAGCTCGGGGCTGCTCAGGGCCGTGGGCTTCATGTGGTCCAGCACTGCACTGTCCTTGCCCTGCTTCCAGAGCTCGTAGCGTTCTGGCTGCAGCACCCTGACAAACACGTCCATGGAGATCTTCACCATGTCCTTGCGGCACGTGCACTGCAAGAGAGCCCACACGGTCACAGAAAATGGGATTGTCCAGAGGAAAACCAGTGATGCCGAATTTTGCCCCAAAAAGCGATAGTGAGCTGCCCAGAGACTGAATTTGAGGCCTTTAGGCAGGAGGGATTTATTGGCAACGCGTTGGAGAAATCACTAAATGGATTTCTAAGTTTCCCGTAACAAAAGCAAGCCTTTCATACAGTTTTGGATGCAGGATTACATCAGATCATATACATAATCATATCTTTGCATGAATATTCATATGGGGCGTGGTGTGGGCGGGGAAATCTCTTTTGAGGATCATCTTGGTGGTCGTCCCTGTTGCCTTCATCATGGGCGGGGGTCTTCTGATGAGTCTTCCTCCTTAAACTTTTGAACTTCTTTCCTAATTTGGCCAATTCCCGGTGTACTTGGCTTGCTCCCCATGGCTTGGCAAGGCCGTTAGGGTCAGTTTGACATCGTTATCTCTGAACATGCTTAGCTCATCAGCTCCCTACCCCTATCTCCCTTTCCTGTCATTGTGTTCCATACCTTAGCTGATTTATAGCTCTGGGTGTTTCCTAAATGCTATGCTTTCTTCAAATGCTTCACATTCTATGTTTTAACTCATTATTTCTTGAAGGCTATCTGTTTTGGGGCTTCACCAGCTCTCCCTGAACACCAGCTCCTGGAACATCAGCTGCCACCCCAATGCTCTCCAAGGACAGTGGAAAACTCTTTCCCAAGGATTTTGCTCTCCCTCCAAGCCCCCCAACAAGCCAAAGCCTCCTGGGAGTGGCACTGCTTGAGTTCTGTGCTGCAGGCATTGACACAATTACTCTGCCAGGTCACAGCCTGCCCTCAAGCCCATTTCCCTCCATCAGCCTCTCTCTGGCAGAGTTTTCCAGGCTGAAAAGATATTATTGGTACCACTTCATAACTCAGAAATGCCTTACAGGAACCAAAGCCTGACCTAAAGCACAGGGCAGTTAAACTTCATAATGATACATCCTGACATGGCACAGCAAACCTGCACAAAAGGGAAGAAATAAAAACCCTCAGTAACTATCACCTGCATCCAAAGCATTAAGTGGGAGAAAATGTGCTTTATTCATTTCAGCTGGCATATGCTCATTAAAACTAACCTGGAGTTACACCCCTGCCATTGCACAGGGAGGACTCACAGGTGGTTCTCCTTGGATGAATCCCTTTGCTGTGATGGATCAACAGACTGAGTGCAGCAAAGGGATTCTCACCCTGGGCACTGATGTCAGTCTCAAAGACTCAGCCTTTATAAACTCCATCAGAAGAAGGCAGAGGATGGAAAAGGACCCAGGAAGTCCCCAGGTGCCTCTGGGGGCTGCAGCCACAGCTCTCTTGGGGGTTCTGCTCTTTGCTTGCACTAAATTGCTTTTCAGCTCCAAGCTGAGGCTGAGGTAATTGGAGCCACTTTGCAGGATTGGTTTGGGGTTTTTTCCACCTTTCCTTCATACCTTTTCAAAACCATTCTATCCATTCTTTTGGCAGAAGTGTCTGAAATTAAACCTGCTTCTCCCTTTTCTCCCTTCCCTTTTCACCACCATCACTAAATAATTTATGGCCAGAGTTGAGAATTCACTGAGAGAGGGAGAGTCCTTCTGCACAGTTCTCCACCATCCCACATGCTCCAGCTCCTGTTTCTCACTGTGCAGGGGCTGGGGCAGTGCTGGTAACCCCAGTGTGCTGAGTGGGAAGGAGCATTTATGGACAGGCACTTTCAGGAAAACTCCATTTAATGAAAACCAGCTGAGGCCAGAAAGGCTGGAAATGCAATTTGGCACCCAGGCTCCCAACCCCAGCCCAGGCAGGAGCTTCCCACAGCACCTCCCTCAGTGCTGCCCTGAGGGATTGAGCAGATTTCCCTTAAGAAAGTCTAAAATCACCTGTGCAGAGCTAAAAGAGGAACACAGAAGAGCATCCCCAGCTCAGCTCTGGGGATTGACCTCCTCAGAGGCTGAGAAATGGCTCCAAAGGGGAGCTCTGCCTTTGGAGATGCTGAGCTGGACCCAAGGGGTGCAGCACAGACACCCCCACACCTTCAAATCTGCCAGCACAGCCTGGGACACTCAGGGCCAGGCTCTGCAGAGCAGTTCCAGCCCCCAGCACCCCCAGAGGCTCCCCCAGCCCCTGGGCAGGGCTGGAGAAGCCCAGGCTGAGCTCTGGGGATGCTGCTGGGCTGGACTCAGCACTGGCACCGTGGCCTCCACACCCCAGAGCAGCCAAGCTCCTTTCTGCCCACAAATCTACCATGATGGATGTTTATATTTCAATTTTAATTTAATTCTATTGCTCTCACAGCAGCCAGCATGAATAATTTACAAAGCCTCCTTCCTCTGGGGCTCCTTCTGGAGCGTGCAGTGCTGTTTCCTCAGCTGCTGCAGTTGTGTCACAGCCACATCCCCAGCATGGCCAGGACATTGCTCCATTCCTCCCCTCAGACAGATCCAACACAGCTGGAAAAGGGAATGTTCTGTGTGTGAGAGAGAATGGGGGAGACCAGGAGGACAGTGAGGGTACAGAAGGGTGAGGAGTTGCCTTTGCAATCAATTCCCTGCTCTGCTCCATTCCAGCAGGACAAAAGCAGCCAGGTTGTTTCCTGGCAGTGATCTCCATCCCACATTCTGCCTTCCCCCCTTCCACACACACACAGAGCTTTTCTTTCTTATATTTCTTTCAAAGTGTTTCACTGTGGTCATAAACACATGTATTCCCTAAAAGACATCGTGCCTGCACTCCCATCTCTGTCCCTCCCTACCCCAATTTCTGCTGAATTTATCCTCCCAAATTCCTTCCAATTCTAACACTTTTCTATTCCACTATTATTAAACTTCACAGAAAAAAAAAAAACAAAAAACCAAAAAACTAACATGTCAACACTAAAACACCACCAGTAAGGAGAGATCTGAAACCTCATTTCCTTTACATGAGACAAAACTGAACCACAAAGCTCCAGTTTGTGGAATTCACAGAATTCACAGAATTCCTATGGATCAATAGCCCTGAGAAGGATTTCAGGGTGATGTGATCACCCAAAGCACAGCACTGAATGGCAGCACAAACATTTTGTCCAAATGGCAGATGAGGAATTCCAGGAACCCTGAGATCCCACCCAGCCCCTTCCCCTCTCCCCTCCCAGAGCCCAGCCCTGGGAGCAGCAGGGCTGGCAGAGCCACAGATCAAACAAAGGAATAAATAACAGAATATTCATAACTGGCATCTCCAAGGACCCACTGCAAGTCCTGAAAATGGGAGTGGAAAAAACCAAAGAAAAATCAACAGCTTTAGGGTCAGTTCTGTGCCTTTGGTTACAAGGGAGCAGAGACCCAAAAGAGCAGCAAGAGAGGAGT
Source organism: Geothlypis trichas (assembly GCA_009764595.1). Lineage (NCBI taxonomy): Eukaryota > Metazoa > Chordata > Aves > Passeriformes > Parulidae > Geothlypis > Geothlypis trichas. The sequence goes on from CM019926.1 coordinate 4,521,033, forward strand.
TTCCATATTCACCAAATCTGCAGGAACTTCACTCATTCCACCCTCTGAAGGTTTTTCCCAGCCTCATCTCTCCTTTTCCATAAGTTAATGGCTTTATTAACTATAAGCACATGGAAAAATACTGTAAGGAAATGCACAATTAAACCTTTTTCCAGCCTAAAACCACAACATTCTTCCTCTCCTCATTATTTTATTATCTGCAACTCTAATTTGGAGCCTGTGGTAAAATATGTGACCACACCAGGAGCCCTGTCCCATCAATTCTAACTCCAAGACTGATAGGGGGGAATTTGTGGCTATAGAATGTACAACCATTATCTTATTTGCAATATTTTTAAACATAAAAACACAAATAAGTCTCTATAAAATAACAGTCAAATAAAATGGCTGTCTCCTTGAAGTCATAAAATCAAATGATTTATTGAAAAGTGCAGACTCATTCAACTTCAACTTTCAGCAACAGTTTTGGGAGGATATTTCCCTCAATTCCCAACTATTAACACTGAACTGAACCAGTTCCAGCACACAAGAAAGGTTAATGGAAAATAATCCTTTTCCTTATGCAGAAATAGTCACCAAAATTACATATTTTAAGTGGCACTGCTGATTTTCATGGACAAAACCCTTCATATTCAGATGAAAGCAGTTGGTAAGACTCAGCTGAGCCTCCCACTTTCCCTTAATGGAAACTCATCCATCACAAAACCCAACACGCTCCAAATTGAAGCTCTTTCAGCTCTGAAATGCCAGACCAAAATCTTTGCTTAAAGCTTTTCTACCTGCTTTTCAATAAAAATGAAGCCTAAAAGCAAATTCCTGGGAAGGAGGGGTGGCTCTGGGAAAAGGCAGCAGAGGAACACAGACAACACCTCCCAGCTTCTCCTGGGCATTCCCAGAGAGAAGAATTTCAGCTTTTGGGAGAAATTTCAGCTTTTGGGAGAAACAAGCCCCCAGTATCACCAGGGTTTCCACAATCCAGTTTGTTCCTGCTGGAATCCTTAAAATTAGAGGGTTTTGAGAAAGTTAGAAAAAGACAGGCCTCAGTGACAGCAAAGGCTGTGAGATGCTAAAGCAGCAGAAAAATTAGTAATGTAGACATGAGAAATAGAACAATAGGCCTATGTTAGGTGCTGCCTTAGGTGGTAACAAGTTTACTTAATGTATATCTTTAGAAGGTTAAGTTTGAATAGAGCTCTGTGCCTTGTTTCTTATGAACAAGCTGTTGTGTTTGAATGTAGGCTGGGATTGTTTTAACCAAAGCTCCGTGTGCTTTAAGTGATTGGATAGAAGTATTGTCAATGTGCTTGTGCTCTATGTGTGATTGGTGAAACACAGATGGAAATGGCTTTATGATATGGAAATGGCTTTATGATATGGAAATGGCTTTATGATATGCTGTAACACCACGTTTCTTTAGCATTCTGTTTGATTCAGTGAGTTGGTTGCATCTCTTGTCTCCATTGTCGTAACAATGTGCTGAGACTGATGTGTGGATAAACCTCTGAGACGCTGGTTTGGAGTGTCCCATCCCATGATGTAAATACTTTGCCAGTTTGTTCCCATGTCCCAGGTGTGCTGCTGGGGTCCAACAGGACACAAAAACCAGTTTGGGGCTCTGGGTTCCTTCTCCTTGCCCCCAGCCAGCCCAAGAGGGCCCTGAGAGATGAACGGAGCGATTCTGTGAGAGAATGAGGGCTCGGCTTGGAGGAGGAGGAGGAGGAGGAGGGAAAGCCCCGAGTGCTCCGTTTGTTTAATGCTGGCGCTTGGAAGCTTGTGGGAAGGAAGATGAGGCCTGACCCCCCGTTTGCAGAGTAATTAGCGGCATCAACAACAACCCAGCTCATTAGCAAAGCCACTGGATACCCTTGCAGAGCCTCACAAACAAAACCATTAGGAAGGATTGCCATGAACCCCCTGTCCCGCGCTGGCTGCAGGGCAGCACTGCTGCCTGCCTGCCCCCTGCCTGCCCTACTGCTCCTGAGCATCCCCGGGCTGCAGGGCAGGGGAGCGGGCACAGCCACCCCTCCCTTCACACAGCCCTGGTGGGCACAGAAATGCGCTGGGATAAAAAATCAAATCAATCAATAAAATGAAAAATATTATTGTATTTAAAATAGAAAATAATAAATAAAAAACATCCCATAGCTGGGATTAAAATAATATAAATCAATAAAATAAAAATAAAATAAATCAATATAATAAAAAATATTATCATATTTAAAATATTAAATAATAAATAATAACATTATCTCAGAGCTAGGATAAAAAATAAAATAAATCTATAAAATAAAAATATTATTGTATTAAATATATAAATCAATAAAATAAAAAATATTATCGTATTTAAAATATAAAATAATAACTAAAAAATAAAAAACATTATCTCAGAGTTAGGATAAAAAATTAAATAAATCAATAAAATAAAAAATATTATCGTATTAAAAATAGAAAATAATAAATAAAAAACATCCCATAGCTGGGATTAAAATAATATAAATCAATAAAATAAAAAATAAAATAAATCAATAAAATAAAAAATATTATCGTATTTAAAATATAAAATAATAACTAAAAAATAAAACCCATTATCTCAGAGCTAGGATAAAAAATAAAATAAATCAATAAAATAAATCAATAAAATAAAAAATATTCTTGTATTTAAAATATAAAATAATAAATAAAAAACATCCCATAGCTGGGATAAAAATAATATAAATCAATAAAATAAAAAATAAAATAAATCAATAAAATAAAAAATTATTATCGTATTAAAAATAGAAAATAATAAATAATAAAATAAAAAACATTATCTCAGAGCTGGGATATAAAATAAAATAAATCAATAAAATAAAAATAAAATAAATCAATAAAATAAAAATAAAATAAATCAATAAAATATAAAATATTATCATATTTAAAATATAAAATAATAACTAAAAAATAAAACCCATTATCTCAGAGCTAGGATAAAAAATAAAATAAATCAATAAAATAAAAAATAAAATAAATTAACAAAATAAAAAATATTCTTGTATTTAAAATATAAAATAATAAATAATAAATAAAAACGTTATCTCAGGGCTGGGATAAAAAATAAAATAAATCAATAAAATAAAAAATATTCTCGTATTAAAAATAGAAAATAATAAATAAAAAAAACATCCCATAGCTGGGATTAAAATAATATAAATCAATAAAATAAAAAATATTATTGTATTTAAAATATAAAATAATAAATAATAAATAAAAACGTTATCTCAGGGCTGGGATAAAAAATAAAATAAATCAATAAAATAAAAAATATTCTCGTATTAAAAATAGAAAATAATAAATAAAAAAAACATCCCATAGCTGGGATTAAAATAATATAAATCAATAAAATAAAAAATATTATTGTATTTAAAATATAAAATAATAAATAATAAATAAAAACATTATCTCAGAGCTGGGATATAAAATAAAATAAATCAATAAATAAAAATAAAATAAATCAGCCTTGGAGATCCCAGTACAATGTTTCAGAGTCAGCTGTAATCCAAATATTTGCTTTGGACTTCAGCATTCCTGATTCAGCTGAGGAGGGATGGGTTTATTTGTGTATACTACAGTTAATGTTTGCCTGCATAGGCAGAGCTTAGGAATTAGGGAGAAATATTTCCCTTTGTTCTCTGTAGCTGGAGTTCCTCAGCCATTTGTCTTCCATTTGTCTTTTTTTTTTTTCTGTTTGCTTGTTGAAAAAATCTGCTGAGTGAAAGGCAGGAAATGATAATTTTCATTCCTTACCATCATTTTTATTAAATTTCTTTTTATTTTGCACCATGAGCCTGCAGTTCCTGCCTGGCTTTTTTGTTTCTGAAAACCCTTGGATGGCACCACCAGAGGATTTTAACAGTCTTTGCCCAAACAAACCCCTTTAAAGCAGGGGCTCCAGGAAAGTGCCCTCCCTGTAGTCACAGTGGCCTCCTGCTATTCAGAGACCCTTTCAGAGCTTTAGCAGAAATTCAAATCCCACCTCAGCTTTTCTATTTCTTTGGCAAACTGGACTGAAAATAAATGGATGGGAGTGGAACAATCTCTGCTCTTTCCTTTCAATTAAGTGCAGCCACTCCTGGAGAAGGTCTGGGTTCCTGCTGGCTGCCCCTTCCACACCTTCCTTTATCTCCTGTTTACTCCAGAAAAATGCTGGAATTCTCTGTCTCAACATCAAACAGGGTCAGGCTGCCCCTCCTGCCCATGTCCTGCATTTTGGGCTTGAAATAAACAACTTTCACTTCATCCCAGGATCCTTTACATGGCTTGTTGCTTCTAAACCTTCTGCTCATTTCCTTTTTCTGCACTGTACATATAATATAGAAATAATCTCAAATTTACACTTGCACTATCTGTGATTTAATGTTGTCTAACATATAATTTTCCAGCTAAAATTAAAGCTTTCTTCTTGCTATTCACATTTTGGTAGATTTTTTCTCCTTCAATATGTCTGTATTTCCCAAGAAATATGTCTGTATTTCCCAAGAAATATATCTGTATTTCCCAAGAAAATAAAACTTGGGAGGTTTTTGCAGAAGCCTGTTTGGTAATACTGCAAAATTGGTTCCCAAAATAAGGCAAATCAGAACTGTATTTTTGCATTACTTTGTGTCTATGCCTCAACTGACTCTAATTAGACCTTTTAAGCTTAGAACACATAAAAAAATTCTATTATGAAATAGCATTTCCATAGTTTATTTTTGTCAGACGTTCAAAATTGCTCTTTTACTCTAATTAGACCTTTTAAGCTTAGAATACATTAAAGAAATCTATTATGGAATAACATTTCCATGGTTTATTTCCATCAGACAGATTCAAAATTGCTCTTGTACAAATTCTTCCACCTTTCTTCATACTTATTTTCTCCTATTATTTGTAAACACCCCTAATGCTCTTGATTCTGTGCAAGAAAAAGGAACTTTTACAGCTTTTTTTGTGCTGAGGTGGAAAGGGGATGGTTATTTTTTGGAAACTGTTTGGAAGCTTTGTTTTATCAGCTCTTTTCTGATCTCCTCTCCTGCAGTTCTGGCTGGGAGGTTCTGGGCATGATTTTTGTTAATGAAAAACAAAATGGGGTTCTGGGAGCAGAATCAGTCCTGGGTTTGCTGGGATTTCCAGGATTTTTGTTAAACCAAAGTGGGGTTCTGGGAGCAGAATCAGTCCTGGGTTTGCTGGGATTTCCAGGATTTTTGTTAAACCAAAGTGGGGTTCTGGGAGCAGAATCAGTCCTGGGTTTGCTGGGATTTCCAGGATTTTTGTTAATGAAAAACCAAAGTGGGGTTCTGTGAGCAGAATCAGTTCTGGGTTTGCTGGGATTTCCAGGATTTTTGTTAAATCAAAGTGGGGTTCTGTGAGCAGAATCAATCCTGGGTGTGCTGGGATTTCCAGGATTTTTGTTAATGAAAAACCAAAGTGGGGTTCTGTGAGCAGAATCAATCCTGGGTTTGCTGGGATTTCCAGGATTTTTGTTAATGAAAAACCAAAGTGGGGTTCTGGGAGCAGAATCAATCCTGGGTTTGCTGGGATTTCCAGGGTTTTTGTTAAATCAAAGTGGGGTTCTGGGAGCAGAATCAATCCTGGGTTTGCTGGGATTTCCAGGATTTTTGTTAAATCAAAGTGGGGTTCTGGGAGCAGAATCAGTCCTGGGTGTGCTGGGATTTCCAGGGTTTTTGTTAAATCTCTTGAACAAGGATCTGTTCCTCAGCTTTACCCCAGGTTTACCCAGGACCACTGCAGGTCTCTCCATCCCCAAACAAGGATCTGTTCCTCAGCTTTAGCCCAAGATCACTGAGGGTCTCTCTGTTCCTCAGCTTTAGCCCAGGATCAGGTGCAGGAGGAAAGCTGAGCTTGGCCTCAGAGTCACCTTGGCTGGGAGGGCTCAGCTGCAGCACCAGGCTGCTCCAGGCCAGATGGAGACATTTCCATCAGCACAGCAGCCAAAATCTGTTATTTCTTCTGGGCTCTGTCCAGCTGGATGGGGTCACCCACCTCCCACTGGGGCACCCTCAAGGCTGTGAAGGATCCAGACCCTGACACTGGCTGAGAGCACAGAGCACCAGTCCTGAGGATTTCTGCACATCACAAAAGACAATTTGTGGAATTTCTCTGTCACAAACCACACTGAGCACTGGGGCTGGAGGAGCAATTAGCAGGAGGATCAGAAAATCAGACCCAAGGGAAAAAAGCACCTGTTCCAACTAAAAACCCAAGGAGAAAAAGACTCCACATTCTCAAAAAGCTTCGAACCAAACAGGACAGCTCAGATTATTCACTTGCTATTCACCAAACCAAATTCCACTGGAATTTCTAAGGATGTGCCCATCCTGGTTACTCATTTACAGACACAAGTGGATTTACCCACTGTTAGTTTCCCACACTACTCTGCAGCCATTGCTATTTTTTTTTTTTTTTTTTTTGCTAATCCTGACACTTGTTCTACAATTAGAGCAGGACCAGTGTCTCAGCAGCTGATCTTTACACTCCAGGCTGGTTATTCTGTATTTTTTACAGGTTCTCTGTGGGATGCAGAACATTGCACCCATCTGGCAGGCAATTAGCACAGCTCTGCTCTCTGAGGTGAACCATTGCCTTCCTCCCCTGCTCTGCACCACTGCCACACAGCTCTCAGCAGAGCACAACCCTCATCTCCTCCCCAGGATAATGTCCAGGAGAACATTACAACTGGCTAATTATGAACCTGGCCTTGTCCCCACTCTCCTGAGGGCAGGCAGGACAAGAGAGCTGTGCTGGCAGCCCAAGGAAAGGAGGAATCACCACCTGGGTCACTGCAGGAACAGCAGGACCCTGTAAAGCTTTGCCCAGCTCAGCCTTCCCAAGAACTTCTCTAAATGAGTATATGGTAAGGAAAAAAACCCCAAACCTGCCTGCATGTGAGCAAGGACAATCTAATTGTGCCTGGGAGCATATAAATTAATGAAGCCGTTTCTGAAATAGAGGAAAGCTGTAGTAGTTAACTAAAAATCACATACTCAGGAATGGTGTGGGTTGGGAGGGACCTTAAATCCCATCTCATCCCACCCCTGCCATGGCAGAGACTCCTTCCACTGTCCTGGAATGTCCAGCCTGGCCCTGGTCTGTGTCCAGCTGCTCTGGGTACCTGTGCCAGGGCCTGCCCACCCTCTCAGGGAGGAATTTCCTCCTGATGCCTCTCCAGGAATTCTCTCCCCACAGAGGTGCAGGCAGCTGCCAGTGCACACCCTCAGCTGATCATTCCTCAGGTCCCTGCTTAACCCCAAATGAGATTTAAACACAGCTTTGTCCCCACAGAGGAACAGAGCCCCCCCTCAGCTGGGACCCCCAGCCAGGCACCCCAGGTTAATTAATTAACATGGTTTGGAGCAGTATTAAGCAGGAAGCTCAGAACAGACAAGTGCCACGGAGTGCAGTGGGAATAAATTGGGCATCTCCTTCCACACTTCCACTTTGTGTCCCCAGATCTGCTCCTGCCCTGCTGCTGCTTGTTCAGTAATTTCACGCTACGCTGCCTAACAATGTAAGCATGGAGGCTCCATCTAAAACTGCACTTCCCAAATGTCACTTGTTTGTGAACACATGGCTGAACCCAAAATTGCTTTTAATATTCGAGTGGTGCCTGCTGGCTCTGTTGTAGTTAAGGGTCTGTCTGAATTTCCATGATAAACCCCATTTTCTGGGGTGTAATACCATGACCACTCACTACACATAAACCTGCTTTACAAGGTCACAGCAGACAAACATCATTTTTTACATTTTTAAACCAAGACTGCTTGGCTATTTTTGAGTTTCAGACACCTGACACTGATTTGAGGTCTCTTACAGTTCAAGGTTTTTCTCACCATCCCTTTCACTCCAGAACCAATCCAAATGTCTGCCCCATCCCTGGAAGTGTCCAAGGCCAGGCTGGACAGGGCTTGGACAACCTGGGATAGTGTAAGGTGTCCCTGCCCAGGGCAAAACTTCCCAGATTCTACTGGGAATGAGCTTTGCTGGTCAGTTATTCTGCAAACTTCAAACCAGGAGAGCTGTCACAAACCAAAGTACACCAGGAACCTGCCCTAATGAGAAATAACCACACAAACATAACTCTCCAAACTTAACTGAGTGCACAGATTAGAGGAATTCAGGTTTTTTCAGTGTTATTACCATAGTGTTATTAAAGCTTAAAAGTATTTCCAGCTTATTCCTTCCCCTCCAGTGTGCACCTAATGAGTTGTGCTCAGTTACATCAGTCACCTTATTCACTGTGAAACGCAGTTTGGATGCACCAGAAAACTAATTCCACTTTACCAATCCCAAAACAACCTGTTCAGAAGCTGAATGCAGCACCTGAGAAAGCCATTCCTACACCCTCAAATAAAATGGAGCTGGGGGTGCTCAGCCTGGAAAAAAGGAGGCTCAGGGGTGAACTTGTTATTGTCTACAACTCCCTGAAAGGTGCCTGTGCTCAGGTGGGGTTGGGCTCTTCCTCCAGGAATTGAGAGAACCAGAGGACACAGACTCAAGCTGCACCAAGGGAAATACAGGTTGGATATTGGGAAAACAATACAGGTTGGATATTAGGAAAACAATACAGGCTGGATATTGGGAAAATGTGTTTTACAGAAAGGGTGATAAAGTTCTGGCATGGTTGCCCTGGGAGATGGTGGAGTCCCCATCCCTGGGTGTGTTTAACAAAGCCTGGATGTGGCACTGGGTGCCAGGGCTCAGCTGAGGTGTTGTGGCTGGGTTGGACTCAATCTTTAAGGTCCCTTCCAACCCAGTGATTCTGTGAATTCTGAGTTCTGTGAACTCCACGAAAACAAATTATCGAGAGGCAAAACCAGCAACGTGGGACAGTTAGAGAGCACATCCCAAAGCAGAGGCACTTTCTGTGCTCTCCTCAGGAAGGAGGACAAACAGGGGGCATGGCTGTGTGTGCCAGGGGTGCCCCAGCTGTCCCTCCCAGCTGCCCACCTGTGTTGCCATCTTGCCGTAGTCGATCCAGCGCAGGGTGGCGAAGTTGGTGGACTCGGCGCAGTTGAAGCCGTGGTTGAAGCCAGCGTGGTACCCGTAGGGAAATGTGATCATGAACTCCCCAGCTTCCTGGGTGATCTGCAAAACAAAGGGAAAAGGAGGAGACACCCCGCAGGTCACTTAATGCAGCAGTTTGAGAACACAGACACATTAAAAAACCCAACTGAGGAAATCTCTTCCCACTGGAGGGTGGGCAGAGCAGCTCCTGGCTGAGCCTGGAACACTCCTGGTGATCTGCAGGAACACTCAAGGGTTTCTCTTAAGGGAAAGCTCAGAACAGTGGATGGAAGGGGTCACATAACCTGAGCTATTTACACCTGCAGGCTCCAGTTACAAAGGGGCTCAGGCTGCAACATTCCAAAAGATCAATGCAGCACCTCCCCTCCACGGGGCATGGAAGAGGCACAGCTTGACCTTCCCTGTCCTTCCAACCAGCAGTGCTGACAGAGCTCTCACAGCTGTCACAGGCCAAGAATTCTGCCTGGATTCCTTCCCATAGCCACAGCCCACACCCCAGCAGTTCTGAGCCCACAGAGACCCCAGGGACTGCACTTCCCAACCCAAGGATGGGGCCAAATGCAAAATGGAAACACACAGAACTTCAAACACTCCCCCCTCAGCTGGGCCAACATCTGAACTTGCAGATGTCATTAACATTAGAAGAATAATTCAAGAAAGAGGGAATAAAAGCTGCTGTGATGCACAAGAAGCTCCTGCAGGATTTCAGGAGGAGGAGGTGCTGAAGTCCAGCCTGCAGGCAGCCCCTGGAGCACCCTGCATCCAATCCCCTCCACAAAGCCCACTCTGCTGGCTCCAGGAGATGGACAGATGATGTTCCTGTCAGTGAATGCACATCCTGATGTCTCCATTTCAAGCCCGCATCATCCATGGCACTGCTGTCAACATTATCCCACAATAAATTAGAAAACACTCCAGATGATGGATAGGCCATGCAGAAAAGTAATAACTATTGAAGGAAAGCCAGCACAAACTGCCACTCACGAAGAAAGCCCCAAATTTACTGACTTCTGCAAGCTCTTGAGGAATAAATGGAGAAATCAATAGGAGATTACAGAAATACACATTTTTAATTATTAAAAAGCCCTAGTATTGATCTGTTTCTTTTTTTTCCAGAACAGCATTATAGAGATTTATAAATGCTGCCTATTTCAACTTCATTGAAATCTGCCAAGGATTTGGATGAAGGGATCCTATCTCTGTTCCTCAGGAAAAATTCCACTTGTCCCCTGTTTGTGAATAACAGCCTCCACTGTTCCAGGACAGGGCTTGGAGTTTGGGACAGTGGAAGGTGCCCATGTTTGGGATTTAAGGTCCTTTCCCACTCCAAGATTCCATGAAACCAGTTTGGAGCAGGCCTCTGTGACACTTCCCCCATCCACAGGCAGCTCTGGCTCCATGTGCTGGGAACAGCCAGCAGCAGCAGCAGCAGCAGTTTGAGTGATTCTGCACAGATACAAATCCCTGTAACCACCCCTGGCTGAGGAGATTTACTTCTTGCCACAAGACTTTAAGAATAAGCACATTAAAATGATCATACCAAATAAACATGACCCCTCTTTTCAAATCAGGGCTTAAGAGCTGCAGGGATCCTTCCAGGCTTAGAGCAGCATGAACACTTACACAACAGGGAACCAGCACAGCCAGCTCCACTTTGGGTCACACTGGATCCACAAGAAAATCAAAAAGAGTTTCTGAATCACCAGTGGGGCTTTGCTGCCCCTTGATGAGCCAGAGCATCCTTATCAGCTTGTCCCTCTCTACATGAGAGCTCCCTCACTGCCAGAGTGTGTTCAGTGACAGCTTTTCCTCTCTTCAGTGTCTCAGCCCAAGCCCAAACTCTCCTTTTTGCAGCAGAGCTGGTCTGAACCCCAGGCTGCACTCAGCACAACAATGCCCTTGGAAATGAAGCCAATTCCCTGGTGGCTCTGCAATTCCCTGGTGGCTCTGCTGGGTTGGCTCCTCAGGAGAGAGGAGCTGTGCAGGCACAGCCTGCAGGGACCTACCCTGTCAAAGGGAATCCCATATTTCTTCAGGATGGAGGGAGAAATGAGGGTCATCTTGTGACGGAGGAAAGCATCACATCCCTGAGAGCTTCCTGGGAAGAATCCTGTGGAGACATTCAAAGGAGGAGCATCACTACAGGGCTGGCCTTGGGAAAATACAACCTGCTAGATTCCACATCAACCTGCCCTACATATCACTGCCTAAAGGGAAAAATGTCAATATTCAGGGAAAGGAAAGGGCTCCATCCCAGGCAGTGGCACAAGGGACACGTTCACAGTGACCACCAACAAGTGGCAGAGGCAGCAGGACCTGACCCAGTCAGCACCTCAACACCCCCAAGTCTTAAATTCTGCTAATTCTGCCATTAATCACAAATAATTAATTAGTAAACACTGCCCAAACCCCTCAATGGCAGCTTAGCCAATGTAACCCAATTTTCCTCATGATGTCCTTCCCTCCAAGTGGCTGATTCCATAACAAATTGTGTGTTTGTAGGGACTCAAACCCAGGAAAACAAATAACCCAAGCTCTGGAACCAACATTAATTGATGAGACATAATGGAAGGGGTTTCAGAAAGTCAAAAGGATTACTGGATTCCAGGTTTACATATATTTTTGTACTAAAAGCATTTCAATTCAAATTATGACTGTCTGCTACCCAGTCTGTCGTCCCTCTCTGCAGTTCCTCTTTTTAATGCACAGTTTAAGTGGCTCTCATTAAAGCCACTAATAAAGAAGCACATTTTAAGTGATTAGCACCAATAACATGGCAACACATTAACATTCTCTCCATGGGCTCCATGGCTCTCCCAGTGAGCCCATTTACAGCTCAGCTATTCATTTTCCATATTAATTGCACACTCATTTCTCCATAGTAAACTTCTCCCCACTGATGCACAGGACAGGAGAATGGCCAGGCAGCAATTTTGGCTCTTTGCAGAGTTAAATCATCACCCACCCAGCTTCCAGAGACAGGAAACTAAAATAAAGAGCAGATCATTGATAATTTGCTCCTGGTTTTACAGCACAAACCATCTCCGTGCCTCAGAATTGATCATCCGTAAAAATTAGTTACAAACAGCAAGAAACTTATTATTGCTCCTGTCAGACTTGGAGTGGTATTTCAGAGTCTGCAGAACACAAGTCATCTGATTGATTGACTTCTTATAAAAATTACTTTTTTCATCTATTAAAACCTGGCAAATTACTGAGCTGTAGCTTTGAAATGTAACGTTTTTGAGCAGCCATTTCCAGTGTTATTTGTATTTAGGGATCAGGGAGCTCAGTGCCCAGGAGAACAGCACCAAGCCCCAGGACACTCATCCCAGTTATTCTGCATTTACCCCACACCATCAGCTGCTCCCCTGGACACACAGGAAAAGGCAGTACAGGAATTTGTCTGTTTTCTGGGAAATCAGCATTAGAACTTTTCTAATCAGAGTAGAACCTTCCAGATTTCCCTGCCTGCTCCTACCTTCACCATTAGATTTAAACCACCCCACTTGCCTCACTGGAGACAAACCACAGAGATTTAGAGTTAATTATTCTGGGCCAGCAGCTTTTTTTAGCTGGGCAGCTCCTTGAACATTTGCAAGTGGACAAAAATAGAAACAACACCAAGAAATTAAAACAGATCCACTTCTGCAGCCAGACATCTTCCCTGAAGCTTGAGAGGTGGGAGTTTGCCACAGCTCATGGAGCTCTCCCTTCTTCCCCACTCCCATTTTCCTTTTCTTTTTCCCTCCCTTTCATTTTTTCTTCCTTTTTAATATGAAATTTATTGCACTGAAAAATAAAGGAGGGTGAGGCTAAAATAAAAGAAAAACAACCAAATACAAAATGTATTTATAGGGTGAAGGAGCAATGGCTACAAACTGGAAGAGGGGGAATTTAGGTTCAATATCAGCCAGAAAATTTCAGTTGTGGTGTGGTGAGAACTGGAACAGGCTGTGGCTGCCTCATCCCTGGGATGGAAGGTGGCCCTGCCCATGGCAGGGGGAATTAAAGGATTTTTAGGGTCCTTTCCAACCCAAACCCTTGTGGATTAATCCCACTGCCCAGACATGGGAGGGTTTGGCCTCAATGCCTCAAAATCCAAAGGTTTTTAAGGAATTTTAGCTCAGGTCAGGTTTAGTTTAGTTTAGTTTAGTTTAGTTTAGTTTAGTTTAGTTTAGTTTAGTTTAGTTTAGTTTAGTTTAGTTTAGTTTAGTTCAGCTCAGGTCAGGCCATGCCAGGAGACCGAGGCTTGGAGGGAAGAGTTGGAAGCAAAATTCAAATTCCCTGTCAAGTTCTCTGGCTCTGAAGCTGCTCCCCCAGCTCAGCAGGTTCCTCAAGCTCCCCTTGAAGACCCCAGCAGGCTCAGTTAGTGCCAGTCCTTGCTGAGCCCAGCCCAAAGCCAGGCTCACCTTTTGCCAGGCGTTCCAGCCTCTTGCCGTGCTCCGGGGGAATGGCATACCTGGGAGGAGGGAACAGAAACCAAAACATCATTACCTATGAGAAACCAACACCAAAAGATCATGATACATGATGAAACCAATACATTTTTAATGTAAAAACAGGGAGAGGAAAAGCTAAGGAACAAGTGGGGCAATAACCCTGAGCACAGCACACAATGGTTGGCAATAAAAGCAAAATTCTCTGTGTCTGAAAGGCATCAGTAACACACAATGCATGGAAAAAACAGCATTTAATAAAAGTCCTCAGACATGTTACATGAAGTGTGTGTTTTCCTGGCACCTTCTCAAACAGCATCACAAGATTTCACAAGGTACAAGGGAAATGGAGAAGACAAAGTGATGATGCAGCACTGGAAACCCCAGGAACAACTGAGTGCAGGGAACAGCAGGTGTGTTCTCCATGGGGAAAATATCTGCAAAATAAAACTGTGCTAAATATTAATAAGCAAGAAACAGATGGGCTGGAAAGGTGTGAAGGAGGGTCTGTGTGCTTTGGAAAAGAATAAACCTTTTTCTGTACAAATAGCTTTTCATTTTATTCAAAAAAGTAAATATTCTTCAGCTCAAGCAGTCATGGCTCACTCCTCATGTCCCTGTTGGGTTTTATTGTCTGATTTGAAATAATGGAATTCAAGTATTCAATAATTTTCTTGATGAGGTGACCCTGAAATGCAGGGTCTGCTGATGAAAACATCATTAAAGGGTGTAGGGAACAACTCCTACACTTCCTAAAGACAGTGCTCTTAGATTTTGGGGTCAGTAAAGTGCAAAAGAATTGGACTGGAATTTTTTTGGAGTGCAAATTATGGAATGCAATTCTGGAAAAACAATCAAGTGTCCCTCAGGTCCCAGGCACAGGGCTGGGTGTGCCCAGCACGTACAAACACCAGGGAAGTCTCAAATGGCTTTTTCTTCCAAAACTGTTGTGCTTTGAGGTTCACAACATTCTCAGGAGCAAAGCCCAGGTGACAGAGATTTATGTGCTCAGTTATAAGGAGGGAGCTGAACACCAGGACACATTTCAATGTGTTTAACATGATGACACACAGTAATATTGCCAATGGAAATTTGTAAATCGTTGGTTACATGCTGCAGCAAATTAAATATGGCTCTCCCTGCTTTTTGTGACGGAGAATTCTGAGAATTTACATTTGTGGGAATGGCATTTATTGCCAGCTATAACTTCTCTTCAAAGTGAATAATAAAAAATGCATTATTTTTGCTATTTCCAATAAAGATGTCAAACCCATCCTTCTCATTATCCCTCACTGGGATCAGGGAATTGCAGGAGGGGACTCAGCAACAGGTGCCCAGCACTGCCCCCTCAGAATGCACCTGAATTTGGGGGTTTCAGCCAGACAAATTCTGCATTTTCCAGTGTAAATGTAAATTCTGTATTCAGTGTAAATTCTGCATTTTCCAGTGTAAATTTCCAGTGTAAAACCACGACTGGAGAAGCAGCTCGAGGCCCAACCTGTGCCAGGAAATCAAACACACCTGGGCTGGCCTGGCAGGGGGATGACAGCACACAAATCCCACACTGGGCCCTGCAGGGTTTAGGCACTAAGCTGATTTGAACTGATGGCTTGAGGAAAATTTAAGGTGAAACACGATGCAGCACCTAATCTTGTAAAATAATAAATGCAGCAATGGACTCCCAACATTCCCTGACCAAAGTTTGACAGTGCCTTAAATTGCATAATTATCAAACAATTCAATTTCATTTGTCTGGGACAAAGCTAGTGGCTTTTATTTTACAAAGACCATTCATCACTTACATAAATGTGATAAAACTAATCCCGATCCAAAGCTCCTTTGTGGGATTAATGTCCCTTAAAACAGGGAAATGAGACATTCCATTCCTTCTGGGAAAAATGCTGAAGGATTGGGAAAGAACTAATTTATGGCTACAAGGCTGCTGATGATTAATGTAATATCCCCAGTCTACAATGCAACCTTCACTTAATTAGTGCCTGTAATTGGGAGTTGTAAAGATAAGATTAATTGAATCTTGAGGATGTTAAAAGTTTAATACATTGGAACACGGTTATTGTGTTATCTGAAACTGCAGCCTGCAAAAAGCCAAGCAAGGCTTCAGAGAACAGCCCATGGAGAGACAAAGAAAAAAGACTTGCTTGGATAGAAACCAGCCAGAGAGGAGGAATTTCCAGCTTACAAAAAAGAACTATATGTAATAATATACAAATCAAAATACCCCAGCACAGAATGGTAATAGCTGAGTCCAATTTTAGAAATTAACTTTTTTCTTTGGGCCAGTCTTTAGGAAGCAGAGCCTACACATCCCTCTGCGTTTATTCTTAGGAATTCAAAATATTAACTGCAGAAGAGAATTAAAAGTAGGTCAAATTCTGCTTTAAGTTATGCTCACAAATCTGACTGATTTACATAAAGATAGGCAATAAAGACAGAATTTGGGCTGCTATTTAAAACCAGGAAGAGAAACAGAAGGCTCCTGCATGTATGGCACAGATTGAGCTGCATCTACACACAAAATGATTGATTATGAGGCAGAACAACAATGGAAGGATCAAAAACTGCTGCAATCCAAGGGTGCAGTCCCTGAGCCATGAGCACCCAGCAAGGGCAGGCTCTGGGTGCCCTGATGCCCCCTGCTCTCTGTCAGTGCCAGCACTGCTGTGTCCCTCAGCACAGTTTGTCACCATCCCCAGAGCTCAGCTCAGCTGCAAACCCTCAATTCCACAGGTAAAAACCACAATAATTTCCTTTTCTTCAGGCATGACTTCAGGAGCCCCCAGTGCTGGGAACACTGGTCTGGATGTGCCCCTCTGGCTCAGCTGTCCCCAGAACAGAGGACATTGATGGCCACAGAGCCAAAGCAGCAGCTGGCTGGAGATAAATCAAAGCTCCAGCCCAATTCAAGGGTCAGCTTTGCACAGGGTGACCAAGACAAAGGGCCAGGCTTCACCCAAAACCCTGCCACTCAGCACTTTGGGGATTACAGCAGCAAAAAATGTGCTGCTGCTCTGCCAGGGAGCAGGAGATTTACACAATGGGGAAAGAAAAAGCAGCTCGAGATAAAAAAAGTTATAGTTCTGTGACTCAAATGTCATCTTACCCCCAAGTCAACAACCTGAAAGTAATATACTGAGCCTTTTAAATTACCTTTTTCTACTTTCCACCAAAACAACAGAAAATCCCTGAAGTGGATCAAGTACCACTTGTACACATCCAGAACTTGCTGTTCTCTGGGAAAGACTCTCAGCTCCCAAACTTATTTCATGAAACCTAATTCCAGCATTTCTGAACTCTACTTCCACGCAATTTTCTGAGTCCTTGAGTCAGAATCACAAGTCCAAAAGGTTTTGCCCCAAAGCTATAAATGAATCAGAAAAAGATCTTCCTGGAGTGGTGCCTTGCTTTTGTTAATACAGAATCCCAAAATGGTTTGGGTTGGAGGAGATCTTAAATATCCATTTCCATCCCTGCCATGGCAGGGACACCTTCCACTGTCCCAGGTGCTCCAAGCCCTGTCCAGCCTGGCCTTGGGCATTCCAGGGATCCTGGTGCTGCTCTGGGCACCTGTGCCAGGGCCTGCCCACCTTCCCAGGCAGGAATTCCTGCCCAACATGAGTTGAACTGGACAGTCCCCTCTCCTTAACACAAAAGAGAGGTCTGTCCTATTTGCTATCATAGGATATCATTAATAGAGTAATTTTCTTGGTGTTTTGTTTATTCCCTTGGAATGGGGCTTGATGGATGTGGATAATTATCAGACTATAAAAGCCAGCAAATGTGCTATTTTCTATCGCTCTAAATCATCAAACAAATAAAGTGTGAAACAGCATTTCTGAATACAATTTTCCCCTCTAATGGTTTAGAATTATTATCAGGAACAATGAGAATAAATAAGCAAATGTCTTGTGAATTAAGAATTAAACAAGTGTGTCAGTAAAAAGGGGCATTCAGGCCATCCTGGGATGCAGGGACACCTTTGGGGGCACCAAGGAATGATGTGACAGGGAATGCACTTGGGAGCCTCCAGCACCAGGTGCTGCTCAGGGACCTCCCAGGCCCAGGTTCTCCCTCCCTGCTGCTTCCTCAAAGGGAGCCAAGCTCAGTTTTGGCTTCCAGCAGCCAAAACTCTAAAACTCCATCCACAGCAAAGGCTCAGAGCTGTTCTCTGCTTGTTTGAGAGGAATTTTGCTCACCTGAAGCCATCCCTGCCTTTGGCAGAGGACCAGACCATCCTGTCCCTTCACCCAAAGCTTCCAAGACCTTTTCCCACTCCAGCTGTCACCCCCAGAGCTGTTGCCATTACACCTTGTTCCACACCTCATTTACACTCTCTTGCACCAACACAGAGCAATTAAGCAGTGATTAGTTCACCAAATCCCACACCTCACTCTCTGAGAGCCTGGGCTCCATGGGCAGGGGGAGGTTCAACCACAAGACTCCGGAAATGTCACTTCAGTGCCAATCCTGGGAGAAGGTAAGAAACTCAATTTCACAGTGTCTGCACAAGGTCTGCCCAAGCAGGCCCCACACAGTTTAACACACCATAATTATGGAATAAGGAACACAAACAGAACAGGAGCAGCACATTTAAAATGTCCAGGCCAACGTGTCAAGCTGGGGTGAGTTATCTGTCTTCAAAGCAGATTTAATTGTGCCAAGAACAGTGACCCTTTAAGATTCAAATGCCAACCTGCTCTCAGCCATGACAGGCAGAATGAAAAGCTGCTATTTCAGCCCCTGCAAGGCAAAGGGTGCCCACAAACCCAGAATCTGAACCCTGACCTCCAACATCTTTAGCCCCCACGACAGCAGCAAAGCCTCCAAAGAAAACCCCTTGGTCCATCAGGAATATTTATCACCCAACAGAAGCATTAAGAACCAGCATTAGCACAGGGTGGTCCCTGCCTGCAAAGTTCAGATCCTGCTCCTGAGGCCTCATTTTTCTACAAGGTAAAACATTAAATAACATCTCCTCACTGTGTCAGAGCAAAGCTCAGGGTAGAAGTGGGGGCTTCCCTGCTAGAATCTCCCAGAATATCCTGAGCTGGAAGGGACCCACAGGGATCCTGCTGTGCTCACTATTTTTAAGCTGTTTTGCCTGTATAAGAAAAGGAAAAAAAGGTATTTCAAGGAGAACAGGTTGTTCTTTGTTGGTAGCACTGTCACCTCCCTTCCATGGTCACCTCTCTTTTCCTCACCTTTACCTCCTTCATAATTAACCTTCCTTCATCCCTCTATCAACAATTTGTTAAAATACTGAAATCAACTCCCTTTCTTCTTCTCCTCACCAAATCTGAGGTTGGGCCATGCTGAATGGGCTGGAAATCTCCCATTTCCCTTCTCAAGATCCTGGTTAGCAAAGGAGAATCCCTGGCCTCCCTCTCCTCTCCCCTTCTGCTGTGGCTCCTTCCATCAGCAATGCAAACCCTGCTTGGAGATAAGATCACACAGGACAGAGAGCTCCCTGCTCCTAGGACAGAGCTTTATCAAGTGTCAACAATTTGTTAAAATACTGAAATCAACTCCCTTTCTTCTTCTCCTCACCAAATCTGAGGTTGGGCCACTCTGAATGGGCCGGAAATCTCCCATTTCCCTTCTCAAGATCCTGGGTAGCAAAGGAGAATCCCTCTCCTCTCCTCTCCTCTCCTCTCCTCTCCTCTCCTCTCCTCTCCTCTCCTCTCCTCTCCTCTCCTCTCCTCTCCTCTCCTCTCCTCTCCTCTCCTCTCCTCTCCTCTCCTCTCCTCTCCTCTCCTCTCCTCTCCTCTCCTCTCCTCTCCTCTCCCCTTCTGCTGTGGCTCCTTCCATCAGCAATGCAAACCCTGCCTGGAGATAAGATCACACAGGACAGAGAGCTCCCTGCTCCTAGGACAGAGCTTTATCAAGTGCCTGCAGTTTTATCTTGAATGGATCACTCCACAGCACAATGGATGATGGAATTCAGCCTCTTTAACCAGCAGTGTCAATGATTTCAAATAATGACATTTTTAGTGAAATACACCCAGAGTGAGAGATAAACACACAGGCTGGGGAGTATCATCTCCAAAAGCCATAATTAGGAGTAAATAGGTAATGACAGGACCAAATCACAGCTCCAAAACACACCAAACCCACAGCTGCTCACTGCAACCCCTGGGCAAGCAGCACAGGGAGAAAATCAGGGCAAACCTGCTCAGAAGGGCCTGGGCACCCCCAAACACACCCAGCCCTCACCCACAGGGCCCATTCCACTGCAGACAATCCCTTTCCACACACAGAACTTGCTCATTAATTACCCACAATGTGAAGAAATGACAGCGATTTTGCTGCCAACAGAGCAGCAGGATGAAAATCTTCCTCCTTCCCCAAAGAAACTGAAGTTGTGACTGCAAAGTCTCCGTTTGTTTTCCAGTAAGGATGGGCAGAATATCTCAGGTTAACTCTGAAGCTGGGATCAAATCCCTGGAGATTGAGCATTGGAAGATTAGAGTCAAGCCTAACTTGTGCCAATCATGTACTTCTGAAAGACTCTCCAACCCTCAGAGTTGCCTTGAGCTAGAAATAGGATTAAAGAGCCATTAGTTTCAAGAAGTGACATTAGACAGGAGCTTTTTAAAATTCAGTTTTTAAAGCAATATGAATTTTCAAGAGGTACAACTGAGCTCCAAGATTAGCACAATGGGCTACTTTCAGTGTGATTCACTCACCCCCGACTCGAGGAACACAAAGAGGAGATTTTTCCAGAACTCCAAATGCAATTTTCAAATACATGTTTTTAAAAGCAGAGAATTTAATGTGAACAACCATCTGCTCTTGGAAGGACTCTCAGTGCCCCAGTCCAGTCAGCTCCACAGCACAAGTGCCAGGCACAAAGCACAAAATTGCAGAGCACATTGGAGTCTCTCCCTCCACATGTAAAAATAACCCAGAGCCTGCCTCTGTGCCTGCAGTGAATGAGCAGCATGGAGGAGCCATTTTACTAAGAAAAGGTGTTTGGGGGAAAAACATTATGAAGTCATTTACTCATTCAGTTTAGCCAAGAAGATAATTAGTACACAATTCAACAGAGATGAATGACTACAATATTCATCCCCTTGCCATTCCCCGTTATTTGTTTGGAAGAACCTGCTCACATCAGATTTATTTCCCTAAACTGGCAATCAGATTATTAATTACTGGTTGTTTTTGTAGCACATACCATACAAATAGAAAGAAAAGCAAAGATTATGCTTCAAAGAGCCTGTATTCTGAAATAATAGCTCATTTCAGCTCCAGGAACAAGGAGAAAAAAGGCAACCAGGGGAGATCAGAGCTATCTGTGCCTTGTACCAAGTGACCTGTGTGAGCTGCCTCCCTCACCGGGCACAGCAACACGAATTCCTCAAGAAAACAGGATAATTGCCTCCAGCAGAACAAAAGAAATTTGCTCCTGAGTAATGAAAGATATTCTTAGATTAGGAAACCCCTTGTGCTAGAGGTGCAATGCCTCTACACACACACACACACACACACACACACTCTTTTCTCTTCTGAGGAGAAAAAAATCCAGCATTCCAAAGGTTTAATGCTCCTCATCCATCAAACTGCACCGTTCCCAACTACAACTGCTTTGAAGTGAGAGCTGTGTTCTTGTCAGCATCAAAGCCACAAGTGTTGTAGCTGAGATTTGATAAAGATCACTGACACAGTTTGTAAAGTTTCCTTTATTTCTCCTGTTTGATCCCCTTTGTGCGCCTGATTGGGCAGCTGGAAATGAAGTGGATGCAAACCCAGCACATTTATTCCTTGGAACATTAAGGGGTTAACGAGTGCTCAGCTCTCAGACAGCACCGAGTGCTATTTAAGTGCTGTCATTACTACAGGCTCCTCTTATTTTAAACCTCACTTGTGCTGCACTTGGCATCACCCCTCGACAATTTTCCCTGCTGAGTAAAGAAGAGAAAAAAAATAAAAAAAATCCCCGCTGATTTCTGCCAACGTGTTAACAAAATGTGAATAAAGACAAAGCTCTGCAGCAGCATCCCTGCTCCCTCCCAGCCCTCCCAGGCCCTGCTTCCAGCTCTGTGCCAAGCTGGAATCTGCAAGCTCATGGTCCCACGGGGAGGCAGATCAGGCTGAAGGAGTGAGATGGAGCATGGAAGCATCTCCCTCCCCTCCAGCCCCAGTGCTCTGCTCAAAAGCCTCTGTTATTAAACCAATCTGTGATCCTGTCAGACTCCCATAGATCTTCATTTCAAACCAGGCCTGAGCTCTGAGCAGACACTTGGAGAAGGCAGCAATGGTTGGAGCAAGAGCCCTCCTGGACCAAAGAGCTGCTTCCCTCAGTCCAGCTGGGGCTGCTGGGCTGCAGCACTGCAGGGACCACCCCAGGATGCTGCTGGGACCCCAGACCAGCACCTCCTCCTGCTAAAACCATTCTGGGAAGTGCCAAGAGGGAGCACAGGTGGGAAGGGTCTCCTCTCTGCTGGGACAGGTACCACAGATGAACCCCAACCTCAAAGATTTCTAATTTCAACAACAGAACAGGCTCAGTAAAGATGGACATAAAATGTAGGGAGTGAAAAGTGAAATGGCAGCAAAGCACAAAATAATTCCATGCCTTTTGCAGTGGGTTTGGGTGAGAATAAAAACTAAAGATGCTCTGGAGGGGAAGCACAAACAGCAGGGAGCTGAGTGGAAGGGGTGCTGAGGCTGAGATCAATCCATCTGTGCCTCCTCAGACAAGTCCCACAGCTGATTCCATCAATCCCCCAGTCTGGCTTGACCTTCATTTTCTGGCATTTTCTCTCAGTTAGATGAGGGTGAATGAAGAAAGGCAATACTCGAGTCCTAACTCCCCAAATCCTGTGCCTCCTCTGCAGCACAAAAATGACCTTTTAATAATCTGTCTACAACAGCCTAATGAAAGACCACAAAAACCTGAGTCTATTAAAAAGAGAAATCTCCACTATTCCAGTTGCAGCACCTGATTGGGAAGATAATCCAAGGCAGAGCTCATCCAGGTCCTGCACAAGGTGGTGACCCCATGGATCCTGAGAGCAAACAGCAGTGAGCACTGTCCCCTTGCTGAGGGACCCCTCATCCCTCTCCCACAGCACCACCTCCAGGAAAAAGGGCTGGGGAGAGGGCTGGGAGTGCTTTGTGTTGATTAACTAATGAGTGCAGCTTGCAGGGCTGGATTAATGACTGCCTGCTCTGAGTTATCAGGGAATTACAGGGGGACACAGCTCTGCATCCCAACACATCCCTCCTCCCAGGCATCTCCAGCAAACCCACATGCACACAGATTCTCAGGGCAGAAAGCCCATTGCAAAGCAGATTTCACCTTCATTTTAGAAAAGTCAGGAGAGTGAAAAGCTGTTCTGCCTGGCCATACTTTATCTCACTTTCCTTTTATCCCTTTTAATGAATATCCCTGTTCTTTCTCTCTCCCTTTTATCAACAGAAAAGGGTCTTGCTCTGCCAAATCTGCCTGAGAGCAAATGGTGTTGCAGTTAATCTATAAATCAACCATCACCATAAATTCTGCTCTTTCTCCATCCAAAACAGCAGAGCTGTAAAACAGATTACACGGGACAGCAGAGGCAGGAAGGAAATCTGGGAGCTGTGGGGAGCTGCCACCACAGCCAAATGGCCTTCCCTGCTTCTCCTTTCTCCCCACTCCACCCAAAAATCCTCCAAACCCCTGCTGCCAGACCTGGAACACTTTTAGGAGCAAGGACACCTCACACACTTCCCATGGAAGATGACTGGGGATTGAGGGAAGAAAGGGAATTCAGGAGAAGCTTCTGCAGCCTAACACCAAGAAACAGGAGAAGCAAAACTCAGAAAAATAAAAATTCTCGTGTGGAGCATCAGCTGTGAATCCCAGCTGTGATTCCAGCTCGTGCAGCCTAAGGAACCTCAGCATGCCCAGGGTGCAAGGGCTGCTGAGAGCCCAACAGGCAGCACTGGCAGGGACAGTTGACCCTGCAGGGTCCCCAGAGCCCCCTGAAGGGAGGGAGAGAATGGTGGAGGCAAGAAATAAAGGAGGGAGCATGGCTGGCCCTGCAGCCACACAGTTCTGTACCAGCTGCCTGCACTGGGGTCACCCCCAGCCCTTGGAACATCTGGGGGTGTCAGAGCAGCACAGGGATGGTGAGAGGCTGAGGGGCAGCACCCTGCACATGAACAGTTCAGCTCCATGACTGCTTGAGGTCACTTTCCTCCTCCAAGGCAGCTTTCCAGGGATTAACATTTCCTGTCCTGAGGGGAGGACAGGACAAGAGTTCAGCACACAAAGCTGAGTGAGAAATAAACCCAGGGAGATGCTGAGCAGCTCAGACCTGCTGCTGCTGCTCCAGGAGGGGCTCTCAGCCAGGGCCAGAGAGGGTTCCTTTAGAATCCCTGCCTAGGGACCAGCCAGTCCTGGCTGCAATCTCCCCTCACAGGCCTGGGGAAAGTGAGCTCTCCCTGCTGACAAATGAACTAAACTGTAGATGTGACAAGAGAGCCATGGAAGCCATGACTGGTTTGGCTTGGAAGGGACCTTCAATCCCACCCAGTGCCACCCCTGCCATGGCAGGGACACCTCCCACTGTCCCAGCCTGGCTTTGGGCATTGCCAGGGATCCAGGGGCACCCACAAGGAGGATTTGCCCTCCTTGACTGGATTTTCCCCATGCAGGGAGCCTCACTGGGTACCTGGAGGGAAGAAAGCAAAAATTCTAAAATATTTCAACCAACAAAAGTTAGGGGTAACTCCATGGACTCTCAGGTTTGCAGTCCTTTCACAAGACAGAATTCCAGAAGTGTTTCTGGAATGTAATTGTATCTGTGACCAGTGCTTCCAACTAATCATATTATTTTAAAGTTCCTTTGGTAATTTGTCCTTAATTCCACACAAACTGCTGTTCTGGCATAAAGTGTACTTTGTGATATCAAAGTCAAACAGATTAGGCATGATCCACTTCCAGCGAGGGAGTGTTTTGGAGAGGAGATGATATAACTTAAAAGCTAAAGCTGGCTCCCTGTTTTAATTAAAGGGGATTAAACATCCATCATGATAAGGGAAAAGGGACATTTTATAAAAATCAATTACCTTCCTCAGTGTCAGTCTGGTTTAACACCTGCAGTTTCTGGGAGAAGGGAGAGTGTAACATCCCACCAGCACCCAGGGAAGGTAAATTAAACACTGTTACTGTACAGCAAGACCACAAAATATCCAGGAAAAATAACTGTATCACCCATTCAGGTGACAGGTACCGACAAAATAAAATGTTACACTCCTAAAGTGTATCAGGCAAATTCACAAGACTCAGATTCAAAGTTTCCTGCAGCACTTCCCCAGCCAGGAAGCCTCCAGGTAGGGACTGCACATCTTTATGGAGATAAAAGTGCTGGTAGAACACCTCAGCATCTAAAAATATTCTTTTGGAATTGCAAAGGCTGAGCCACATCCATTCCTCAGTAAAATGCCATAATAACCATGAAGAATGAGGGCTGGCACTCAGCTTTGTTGCTTCTGTCATTATAAAATCAGTTTCTGCTCGCACCGTTTGACAATATGCTCAATTTTAGATCTCACACAGGAGTGTATGAGGTAATTATACACAATATGTATAATTGATACAGCAAAAATTCCCACCACCAGAGGTTTAATATGGGGCTGCAGGATTAAATACATTTCAGTTATTTCAAAAGTTTGAGACTATGAAAAGGTGGCAATTAAATTCCTAATGCGAGAGGGACATTTTAGTGTAATTTGAGTAAAAAAGCAAGTGAAAGGCTGGATCTGGCAGCTCCTGCCTCAGGGGCTTCACACGAGGTTACACAACTGCTCCCAGCCCCGGGTGCTGCATGGCAGTGCCCACACCTCCCATGCCTCCTGCTCCAGCTGTCAGACTGAATTTCCAGATGTGAGAAGGTTCAGAGCAGAGCCCGTGCCTGGGAACAGCACATCCACAGGGAAAATCCCCCTGGAAAGGAGGGTTGTGAGGGAAGCAGCTCCTTTCTCCCCTTCCCTTCAGAAGGCAGCAGGGCTGGTGGCTCCTCACCCTTCCCACAGCCCCAGATAATTTATGAGAGACACAAAGAGAGAGTTACGGTTTTTAACGAGCAATTTTGAAGCAGATACTACCAATATACACAGTCCTTGGTTCCACTGAATAAATATCTCTGACAGCCAAACAATAACTCTGCCTCTTATTTTAGAGCTCAAGCCCAAACTGGTAGACTTTGTAACTCTCCACACTCCTGCTATTCCCTGAGGTGCTTCCAAGATGATCACTGTCAGAGCCACGGAGTCTATAAAAAGGATGAAGGAAGCTGGGAAATTTCCACAGAGGTGGTGCCAGCAAAGCAGAAGGAACATTTCAGCCATCCCCGAGCAAGGCCAGGCTGCAGCACTGCAATTCCAGCAGTGCAGACCAAGAGCTCCCCCAGCTGAGCTCTGGGACAGCTGCAGTCACTCCAGCACAGCTCAGGTACCTGGAAAGTTCCAGATCTGCTCCAAGGGGATTCAGATTTACTCTCTGCAGCCAGAGCTTGTGCAGAGAAGAGCTGGAGAACTCCTGAGAGGAGCTGTCATGGTGCAGAACAAGGAGTGGCTTGGGAAGTGGCAAACTGCTGCCTGATGCTCAAGGGAAGGGCAGGGAGGCCCTGCCAAACCAGCAGTGGCATCCTGTCACAATCCATCCCATCCTGTGTCATCGCTGTCACCTACCCATGAAAACTGAAAGGGAAAAGCTTTTGCTCCAAACACAGCCTGTCCTCAAAACCCTCACCTGCCCCAGCTGGGGCAGCTGCAGAGGAGGGACTCCCACAGACACAGGATGGCTGGAGAAAGGATGGAACAACCCAGCCCAAAGCTCAGCCCAGCAGCTGCCACCCCTCCTGGAGCAGCCCAGTGCTGCTGGGACTGCTGGTGACCCTGAGCCCCTGTTGGGACTGTGCTGCTGTCCCTGAGCTCCTGCTGGGACTGTGCTGCTGTCCCTAAACTCCTCCTGGGACTGTGCTGCTGTCCCTCAGCTCCTGCTGGGACTGTGCTGGTGGCCCTAAACTCCTGCTGGGACTGTGCTGCTGTCCCTGAGCCCCTGCTGGGACTCTGCTGGTGGCCCTGAGCTCCTGCTGGGACTGTGCTGGTGGCCCTGAGCCCCTGCTGGCACTGCTGCTGTCCCTAAACTCCTGCTGGGACTGTGCTGGTGACCCTGAGCCCCTGCTGGGACTGTGCTGGTGGCCCTGAGCTCCGTGGCCAAAGGGGACAAGGAGCTTCCCATGGGCTGTGGCACCATCTGCTGGAGATGGCACCAGGAAAATGGGTTGGAATTAAGGGATTCTGGAGGAAAAACTGACAGGATCCAAACTGAATCATATTCTGAGCTGGAAACCCACAGGATCATCTATCCAACCCCTGGCCCTGCACAGACACCCCAACAACCCCAGCCTGCCCCAGAGCAGTGCCCAAAACACTCCTGGAGCTCTGGCAGCCTTGGGGCTGGGACCATGCCCTGGGATCAGTCACATCCCAGTCATAACCCAGAACCACATTTCTGGAGCTCCACTTGTTTAACAGAGTTATCACAAGAGATTCTGCAAAATCCTCCTGCAGTTGCCTCAGACAGCAAGCCCAAGGACAGGAATGTTGGGAAACAGACTTCATGACATGTTGGAAGAGTTTTAAAAACTCCCATTGATGCTGCAGAGAGTCAGCCCCTCCCTGCACCCTTCCCAGGCCTGGAAAAGAGCACTGGAGCCATTCATTTACAGCCTCCTGGCTCCTGGGGGCTTTTATGTGCCACAGGCACCAAGACCCAGAGCCCCCAGGGAGCCATAGCCCCGAGAGGTGGGAGGATGCTGCTGCCACTGCCAGGGCACGGTGACAGCACAGCCTCCCTGTGACATTTCTGCTCTCATCTGCACGCAAATGTCAATATTTATTAGTCACATCGAGATCTTCAGCAAAGCTCCCCTGGGTTGCTGAGTCTCTGCACTTATACTTTTAAATTGCTTTCAAAAGAAGCATATTGGCTCTTGGTAACTTATTCCAGACTTCCTACATTCTTTATTTCATCCTTAACTATCTACTGCTTTTGTGGGAAGTTATTTCCAACCAGTCTATGCATCAACAGTGTTGAAAAATGCTTTACCATCACGCCAAAAAATGACCATGGAAAAGTAACCTTTTCACTTAACGTGTCCCTGGAGCTGTGAACATATTTATGTATTTAAATAATGGAAATCTGAAAGTAACAGATGTTTCCTGCCTAGAGCACAGAGCAAGAACAACAGTGCTTCACCACTGCAGTGCCTCTGAAGCATCCACACATTCCCATCCCCATTTGCTCTCCTGTGCATTAGTTTGCAAAAATCCCCAAGTGCTGAAATCTGGTTTTAATCGTGATGTCAACAAGTCTCCCTAATCCTGCTGAAAGTCAGGAATTAGGCCTCTGAGCAAGCCAGCATGAAAGAAACTGAAATTGCTTTTAAATGTAAAGTAGGAGGGAAGAGGAGAGGAAAAAAATGGGAATTGAGAGATTAGGTAAACCTGATGGAACTTGGTAGAGCTGGGGAAAGGATATTTTAGTGGTGCCCAAGAGCCCTCACTTACCAGGATTTGGGCTCCCCAAAATGCAAATAGTTGATGCTGTAGAGATCCATGTCCTCTGTATGCCAAGCAAAAGTTGTCTTCCACATGCCAAAGTAGAGGTAGGGAGTGTTGACCCCCTCGATGATGATGCCACACTCGTGTTCCACCATGTCCAGGAGGGTGTTCAGGTTGCCAATGTTCCACTCATCCACGTCCTGGAGGCCAACAGAAATGGTTTGTACTGGGAATGGCAGGAGCAGGCACAGCCCCAGCTCCCTGCTGGTGCCACCTGCATTAACTGAACCCCCTCTGCTTCCAGGAAGGTTTCTTTGGTGCTCCAGCACTCTGAAGAGGCTCTGGCACTGTGCAATACCCCAGCAGTAATTAACAGTTCTGTAATGAACACAGCACACACTCAGGGTAGAACACACTCCTCTCAGATGTTCTTCTCCTGATCACAAACACCCCAGTGTGGCCAAAGGGGCAGAACCTTTTACCTGAGCCCAGAGCTTCAGGTTGTGGACAGTTTTTTACTGAGACACAGTCGATGGGAAAAAACTGACATGAGAAAATACATCTGAGAAAGCAACAGCTGCCTAATGCAAGGCCATGGTTTCTTTGAGCAAGAAGTTGTTTTATAAATTATGTGATAACAGGAGGTAAAAAAGAAGCCACAAACATCCTGAGAAAGGTGGGACTGACGTTTTATAGCTGACCAATAGTGAGCTGTAGTTTTGCAATATGTATGAGCCTGATTACTGTGATTATAAAAGTGTGCATGTTAATCAATAAATTCGAGATTTGTCGATCAGTGGATGAGCAATTCTCCCATCTACCTTGTCATCAGGTGAAACCAGGAAACCACCAGAGAAGAGCTGTGCTGTGTCCCACCCTGATCTCAGCAGGGCAAGGATGTGACCCTCCCACCCAAGCACCAAACCCCCTGCACCCCTGGATATCTCTGAGCACCTCAGATATCTCTGCTTATTCTAATTAATCCCATATTAAACCACACTGATAATGAAAAGACTCTCATACATTCACACACAATCAGACAACACTCCAAAGAAAGCCACTTCCCCTCAAAAGAAAACTACAGAGGAAGAGATTTAAATTATCTGCCTAAAAGGAGTAAGAAGAGAGAAACCTTTATCATTTACAGAATTACTTGAAGCAGAGGATGAAATTTCACCATGGAAAAGCTTAAACAATTTGAATTGTAAAATAATTCAGTGTGCAGGTGCATTGTATCCTAATGGAGCTGCCTACAAGGAAAAGATCCAAATGCAAATAATTTAAAATCCAAATGTAAATAATTTAAAATCCAAATGCAAATTATTTATGTTAAGACTCAAAAATATTTTTGATGTAGCACCATTTCCTTGAAATGCTGGTTTTCTCTGGCTTTCTAAGGAGCTTCAGCAGAAATCTCCATTTTATTCCCTTAAAAAAGAAACAAAACCCAAGGTATAGACAATTTTTTTTGCCACAGTCTGCAAAAGAATTTGTTTAAATCACACTTTTCCTCATTTTTCTACTAGAAGTCAGCTTTTCACAGCTTCCACTGACTATTATCCTGAATCTCAGGGGAAGTTTAGTCCTGCTTTTGTAATGAGGGGAAAAACACAAAGGTATTGCATTTTTTTAGGGTGGTTGCATCAATGAAATTCTGAATTACTGCTTTTCAATGAGAAAAGTAAGTCAGAAAAAGTAAGTGTCTGACATAAATGAAGGAAAGCACTGCACTTACTGCATCATACAGGGAGCCACTGATGTCAGCCCCATAGATGGGGGACACAAAGGTGAGATTCTTCCAGTACTTGCGCTCCAGGTCCTCAAAATCCTGGTGCCGAGGGGTGCAGTACCTGCCAGGGAGCACAGGCATGGCAGGAGTCCTGAGAGCAGCCAGCACAGCAGCTCTCAGGGTGTATTTCACCTTTAATTCACACAATTGCTGCCTTTTCCACCTCTGCACAACCCCTCTGGGGCAGGCTGGATGTGCAGCACCACATCCCCATCCCATGAGGTGAGGTTATCCCATAGATCTCAGGTGCCAGGAAAACTCCAAAGCTGATTATCCTGGAATGGTTTGGCTTGGAAGGGAACTTAAATCCCACCAGTGCCACCCCTGCC
This sequence comes from Geothlypis trichas, assembly GCA_009764595.1. Taxonomy (NCBI): domain Eukaryota; kingdom Metazoa; phylum Chordata; class Aves; order Passeriformes; family Parulidae; genus Geothlypis; species Geothlypis trichas. Next base: position 4,551,227 of record CM019926.1, read on the forward strand.
ATGGCAGGGACACCTCCCTCTGTGCCAGGCTGCTCCAGCCTGGCCTTGGGCACTGCCAGGGATCCAGGGGCAGCCCCAGCTGCTCTGGGCACCCTGTGCCAGGGCCTGCCCACCCTCCCAGCCAGGAATTCCTTCCCAAAATCCCATCTCAATCCACCCTCCTTCAGCTTAAAGCCATGACTGCATAACCTCAGTCCTGGTTAAAATCCAGGGCCCTCCAGCACTCTGGAGAACTCCAGGCTCTGGAAGCAGGATGAGACTGCAGTGGCACAGCCCAGCTGGCTGAAGTGCCCTGCAGAGCCCCCAGGCACTCTGGGAGACCTTACTCATGTCACCAATCTCAGCTCAAACACCCCAAGGTATTTGGATTTCTACCCCAGCCATGGAACACCTTTCCCAGAAGAGCCAAGAGATCCTTTTTTGGTCCCAAGCCATTCTTTTCAGGAAGATTCTCAGCCAAATGCTGACCTTGAACAACCCCTCTACACCAACTCTCAGCTCTGAGATACACCAAAACCCAGCAAGCCACAAAGTGGTTTGAGACTCAATAAAAGCAGTTTCCCCCCAAATGCTGCACATTTAACAAGGCTGCACTTTCTCATCAGCCAATTTTGGGCAAGAAAAGCCTGCCAGGAGCTGCCCCATGCCCGTGTGGAGCCCTGCAGACACGCACTTCTCACTGTTGGCCAGGCGCCGGTACTCGCCCACGGTCATGGGCTTCTTCTGGATGTTGTACTGGGTGAAGAGCCCAGACTGGCCCGTGACCACCTGCTGGATGGGAGCTGGGATCACCATGTCATCAATGTCATCGTAGGTGCGCCGTGGCTTCCACTCCTTGGGGGGGATCACCTGCAACGGGGACAGGAACATGGAACTGTCACAGGTACTGCAGGGACAGAAACATGGAACTGTCATAGACACTGTAGGGAACAAAAACATGGAACTGTCACAGACACTGCAGGGACAGACACATGGAACTGTCATAGACACTGCAGGGACAAAATCATGGAACTGTCACAGGTACTGCAGGGACAGAAACATGGAACTGTCACAGGCACTGCAGGGACAGAAACATGGAACTGTCACAGGCACTGCAGGGACAGAAACATGGAACTGTCACAGACACTGCAGGGACAGAAACATGGAACTGTCACAGGCACTGCAGGGACAGAAACATGGAACTGTCACAGGCACTGCAGGGACAGAAACATGGAACTGTCATAGACACTGCAGGGACAGAAACATGGAACTGTCACAGACACTGCAGCTGTGGGAATCACCTGCAACAGGGACAGAAACATGGGACTGTCACAGACACTGCAGCCCTGGGTATCACCTGCAATGGGGACAGAAACATGGAACTGTCACAGACACTGCAGGGACAGGAACATGGAACTGTCACAGACACTGCAGCTGTGGGGATCACCTGCAATGGGGACAGAAACATGGAACTGTCACAGACACTGCAGCCCAGGGTTTGGGGGCTTGTCAGCACTTGGGCCATGTCAGCACTTGGGCCATATCAGCACAGGCTGATGAGATCATTTGCTCTGACAAGGACTTGTTAGGAGTGGTGTTTAGCTGGACTTAATAAAGCACAGTGGAGAAATAAAGCTGTTAGGCATGGAATAATTCTTATTTCTTCTAAAACACAGGTCAATTACTGGGTTTATTGCTCTCTAAAGAGAGCTGGCTATTGATGAAGAGCTCTCCGTGGAATGTTTCCTTGTCCACTCAAGTGTACAAGCAATTACCTTCCAGGACTTTGCTAGGGAGATTATTTTAATAGAGCTTGTTGGTGACTTCCAGATATTGTAAAGAAATTACTTTACTTGTAGGATTAATATGAGTATTCCAGGTCAGCCAGCCCCTTACCTTGGCCAGCCCTGCCTCACCCAGCCCCTCACCTTGGCCAGCGCTCACCTTGGCCAGTCTTGCCCAAGCAGCTCCTCACCTTGGCCAGCTCCTCACCTTGGCCAGCTCCTCACCTTGGCCAGTCCTGCCCAAGCAGCTCCTCACCTTGTTCAGCTCCTCACCTTGCCCAGCCCCTCACCTTGTCCATCCCTTCACCTTGCCCAGCCCCTGCCCTCGTTCAGACCCTCACCTTGGCCAGCTCCTCACCTTGTTCAGCCCCTGCCCTTGTTCAGCTCCTCACCTTGCCCAGCTCCTCAAATTGCCCAGCCCCTGACCTTGCCCATCCCTTCACCTTGCCCAGCTCCTCACCTTGTTCAGACCCTCACCTTTCCCAGCTCCTCACCTTGCCCAGCTCCTCACCTTGCCCATCCCTTCACCTTGCCCAGCCTCTGCCATCATCCAGCCCCTCACCTTGGCCAGCCCTGCCCCAGCCATCCCTTGTTCAGTCCCTCACTTTGGCCATCTCCTCACCTTGCCCATCCCCTGCCCTTGCCCATCCCCTCACCTTGCCCATCTCCTCACCTTGCCCATCCCTTCACCTTGCCCATCCCTTCACCTTGCCCATCTCTTCACCTTGCTCATCCCTTCACCTTGCCCATCCCCTCACCTTGCCCATCCCCTCACCTTGCCCATCCCCTCACCTTGCCCAGCCCCTCACCTTGGCCAGCCCTGCCCTTGTTCAGCCCCTCACTTTGGCCAGCCCTGCCCTTGCCCATCCCCTCACTTTGCCCATCTCCTCACCTTGCCCATCCCCTCACCTTGCCCATCTCCTCACCTTGCCCATCTCCTCACCTTGCCCATCCCCTCACCTTGCCCATCTCCTCACCTTGCCCATCTCCTCACCTTGCCCATCCCCTCACCTTGCCCATCCCCTCACCTTGGCCAGCCCTGCCCTGTGGGCTCCCTGGGACTCCATGAAGGCGATGAACCTCCCGAAGTCGCGGAACTCCTCGAGCGAGGGCCGGAAGGTCATGATCTTACAGCCAGGGTTCTGCGGGCTGGGGTTTTCCGACCCCATAGCTCCAGTCCTGCACAGGGGACACACAGGGAGGGAAGGATTCTGGTTAAACCTTTGGTTTTTAACTCCCAGCTCTAAGGAGCTCCACAGAAAGCCTGCAGAGATTTTTCATTTTCTCCCGCGGCTCCCGCAAGGGGGGATTTGTAAGAACGACGCTCTGACGTGGGCATGAGGAGCTCCCAACCAAAAATCCACTTAGTCAGGAACTCCTGACACCAGGATCACCCGAGAGCTTGGCCAGGGGCTAAATATAAACCACAGAAAGTGGTGCCTCATCAGGATGGTGCCACAGAAATAACAACTCCTCACCACCCTCAGCTTTGCCACCGTGCACAACTTGCCACCACGAAAGTTTTCCACCAAAATGCTTCACCATTCTCTGTTTAGGCTCAAAACCAACAGCTTTCTGAAATTTGAGGTTTTTTCATGTGCTAGATACACTGAAAATTATTAAATGATGAGGTTTTTTTGTTTTAATATAGCTTCATTACACTTTGTCTTTGCAATGTACATAAAGAGAACAAAGTGTCAGGCAAGTCTTACAAGAAATACAGACACACAATTCCAAACATCCAAAACAAACTCTCAAACCATTCAGCATGAAATAATGATTTTTAAAACAGATTTTTTTAAGGTTATGCTGGAAATCTGTAAGGGAAATAAAAGGTTTTAGTGGTGTTTCAGCTGCAAACATCCCCTGGAAGGAGTTCTCCATGAGGAGGAGCTGCAGCAGCTCCACACCCCGAGCACTCACGAGATGGCAGTGCTGGGCTGTGGAGGATGAACTGCAGGGAAACAGCTCCTGCCAGGCTTTCACATGGAAAAAAAAGCATTTCAAGTGTGTTTAAACTGATTTCAAAGCAGCCAAGAAGTATTGCAGATGCTCCTGGAAGTACTGGCAGTGTTAGGAAAACACGAAATGAAGCAGGGAGTACTCCCAGCTCTGTGTTTGAATGGGTGAGTGTGGCACAGAACTTGCTCCAGAGATGGAATTAAAAGCAGCTAAAGTGGGCAGACACCACACCCAGGGCACCAAGGTTTCATTTTAAGTGGGTAAAACTTTTTATTTCAAAGGCACACAAACAGTTTGGAGTGAAATTTTAGAAGCCAGAAAACATTAGAATTTTACACAGGAACTTTGATGCAAATTTGTTTCAAAACAAGGATCTGCAAGTCTTATGTCCTTCCCCAAGGAGTCTTTAAAGGAATTTTATGCATAAAATCACAGCTTCTCACAGGCACAAAAGCCCTTCCCAAGCCAGGAGCCAGAGATGCAGCACCCAGTCCAGAATAAAATCAAATTATGAATCCCAGTATTGCAGGAAATCCCAGAGCAAAACCAACTGAGGGAGAAAAACACCATTTCACCCTGTTCACCCCAAGATACTTCACTTCTCATCTCCAACAGGAATTGTTGCAGCTTGCAAACAAAAGGGCCATTTAAGCAACCCCTCCATGTTCAGAGTGGCCCTGCCCAGGGAGAGTCCCAACCTTGCCAAACCAGGAACAAAAATTGCCTTTTGAGAACAGAACCTGCAGTTTCAGGGTCAGCACTGGAGGAGAAGCAGCAGCAGATTGATCTCTGCCCGTGGGGAGGCTTTTCCTGCACAAATGTTTTGCAGGAACACAAGGAGGAAATCCCTGGGATGAGCCAGGGGAGCTGGGGACCCATCTGCCAGGGGTTTGCTCAAATCCCCCAGGAAAACAGGGCTGAGCTGCAGGGAAAGGGGCTGCAGGGGAGAGGGACAGGGACAGAAACCACCCCAAAGCCTGCCACAACCTTGTGGGAACGCTGGGGCTGGTTTTGGGCAGGGTGTGGAGGTGGCAGGGGCAGAGGGGAGCGGGGAGCCCCGGCAGGAGCTGGCTCAGGAGTGAATCCCATCCTGAGCAGGAGCCCTGCCAGCACCATCTGCTCCACAGAGGCTTCCCAGGATCTGCAGCTTTCCCCACACCAGGGCAAAACAAACTGCCAAAGCCAGGCTTCAGCCCAGCCTTCCCCCAAGGTTCTCGCACAAAATTCCAATTTTTAGTCAATAAACGCAGAGCAAAGAGTGGAAATATGTGTTCCTGTAAGGAAGGGAGATCAAAAACTACTGCATGCAAAGCTTAATCAATTAATTAAAGGATAAAACTACTTCCTGTAATGCTTAATTAATTAATTAAAAGGTCTGCTGCCTCAATACAAGCAGCATCACCTGGCACTCTGGAATTCTGAATTTTTCCACATGCAGCCCCATCTAAAGAACATTTCAACACCTACCCCAGATAATGTACATTTAGCTAATCAAACCAATTAAGCTATTACAATAAAATGGCCACAGAGCTCATGGGAAGGAGGCAATCAGATCCATGAGCTCAGTGAGATGTGGGAGCTTCCCCCACCAGCCCCAAGGAGCTGGGAACACCCAGGCCCAGGGAAAGCTTGGGGAGAAGAGAATTTCTGTCCCAAGTGCTTCCCACGTGGAATTGTTTTGGGAAAGCAGTGCCAGGAGTGGTGGCAGTGACCCTATAAAAATATAAATGAAAATAAGCACCTTGTGGTCACCTGGGCTTGTGGCCAGCTCTGCCCCAGCTCCTGGGATCACACAGCACACACAGCAGGACAGGGCTGCAGCTTCCTCTGGGATTTTCAGGAGATGGCCCCAATTAAGCAGTGCCCTAATGAGCTGCCAGCATCCCTGGAAGGTTCCAGAGCAGAATCTGACAGTTCTGAGAACACTGAGAGCCCCTCCCAGCCCCAGCAGGGCTGCAGGTGAGGGCCAGGAGGGAACAAACCCTTCTGTCAGCACTGAGAGGATTCTGCACTCAGAGCCCCCATCAGCTCCTGGGATGAAGAGTGAAGGTATTTGTCTCAGCTGGATACATTCTGCTTCTTTGTCAGAGAGTAACAACCTGAAATATTATGAAAACCTAATTTTCAACCATTGTGAGGAAGCACAAAAACTGATCTCCAGAGGGACGATCTTGGTGCACACAAAGAACTGAGTTTTGATTTCAATGACTTTCACATGAGAGGCTTCCCTTCCAAAACTGATGTGAACAAGGCACTTTTGTGACTGAAATTCTGCACCTGTGGACTGAAATCTCTGTACAGCACAGAAAAAGTCCAAGACACCCAGCTGAGATCAAGGACTGGAGTTTGCTACAGGACTGACAGACTGGGAATCCTTCCTCCAGGAAAAGGGCTGGGATTTCTGAGCACCCACTGCTGATCTCCTGTGGGAATCCTAAAAATCAGAAGGTTTTAAGAAAGGTAAGAAAAAGCAGGCCTCAGACAGTAAGACAGTTAAATGCTAAAGCAGCAGAAAAATTAGTAAATTAGTCACTTTTGTGACTGAAATCCTGCACCTGTGCACTGAAACCTTTTCACAGCACAGAAAAAGTCCAAGACACCCAGCTGAGATCAAGGACTGGAGATGGCTACAGGACTGACAGACTGGGAACCCTTCCTCCAGGAAAAGGGCTGGGATTTCTGAGCACCCACTGCTGATCTCCTTCCCCTCCATTCCCAAGAATCAGATTCCAGCACTTATACAAACAAAATTAATTGTTTAATAAATAAATAAATAAATAAATAAATAAATAAAATTTTAAATGTGAAGTTTGTTGCTGCTCAGCCCAGTTTTAAACAAATGTGCAATTACAGCAAGGATTTAAACTAACACCTTTGCCCCAAAAAATATTTATAGATTCAATTCATCACGTTTTTAACATTTAAATTGCTTTGAGTTTTGTATATCCTCCATAAAGGCTAAGTAAACACAACAGAGGAAATATTTGGGAAGGGGGAACAGAGACAACATTCCCACCCAGCACAGGGATGAAGATCTACAGTGCTTGGGATTTGACAAATTGAGTTATTTTCTATTAAATTTTACACTCCACAAGACTCCTCCACAATTCCAGATCCTCCTGTACTTGAAATCAAGCAGCATATGTAGCTCATTAAGGGAAAATAAAATTTTCCCCCAAAACACCCCCTTTGCTGTAGAAGTGCACAGTTACTCACACACTTCTCTAACAGCAAAATTATTTAGTCACAAACTGTATTTAAAAGGGGAAAAAAAAGTGCTTACATTTAAGAGCAATAAATGTGGATGACTTTAAAACAGTTTATTATTGCCTGAGGCAAGGCAGTTAACATGTAATGGTTATTTCTGACTAAATCCAGATCAGAACCTCAAAAACTCCAAAGTTTGACTGAACAGACAAGATAACCTCACCCTAAAACCACAGAAATCAGTTCTCAAAGCCCTGCTGAGGCCTGCAGGAGGCTCCTTTGCTGCATGGCACCAGTTATCCCTGCTGCATTTATTATCTCCACTGCAAGGCTCCAAAACAACTTAAACCAGTCTTATAAAAGGCATTTCACATGGACTGAGCCGTGGAACCTGAACAGGAATTCCCAGTTTTCACCCATGGCACCACAATCCAAGGCAGCAGCACTGCAAGTGTTAAAATCAACAATCCCACAGCGTTTATTCCTGCAGGAAAGGACATCAGAAAGCTTGCAAAGCAAGGAGGAACCTTGATTATTTGTCACAACTTAGGGGTAGAGCCATTTGCTACCACGGCTTAATTAAGGTGCTTATTTTCATTTATATTTTCATAGGGTCAATCACTCTCCTTTCTAAATGAGGCAGCTCCTCACAGCCTTTATTCCTACAGGAAAGGGCATCAGAACCTTGCAAAGCAAGCAGGAATTTGCCCAAAAGGTGATTCCTGCACCAGAAAACACCTTAATGAGGACTAATTCCCAATTTTCCTTCCACAACCCCACCAGAGCAGGAAGCCTGGAGTTCTCAGCAACTTCTCTAAGCTCCTTTAGACTTCAATAACAAAAGCTCTCCACAAATGGGGCTGTCAGGGGCGTTTGTAACCACCCTGCCCATACAAAAGGGAGCCCGGGGCTGGTTTGTGCCCGAGGCAGTGCCCGGGCTGGGTGTGACACACTGACCCACTGTGTGACACTGCATGGGTGTCACACACTGACACACTGTGTGACACTGCATGGGTGTGACACACTGACCCACTGTGTGACACTGCATGGGTGTGACACACTGACCCACTGTGTGACACTGCATGGCTGTGACACCCTGACCCACTGTGTGACACTGCATGGGTGTGACACACTGACCCACTGTGTGACATTGCATAGGTGTGACACACTGACCCACGGTGTGACACTGCATGGGTGTCACACACTGACCCACTGTGTGACACTGCATGGGTGTCACACACTGACCCACTGTGTGACACTGCATGGGTGTGACACACTGACCCACTGTGTGACATTGCATGGGTGTGACACACTGACCCACTGTGTGACATTGTATGGGTGTGACATTGCATGGGTGTGACACACTGACCCACTGTGTGACATTGTATGGGTGTGACACACTGACCCACTGTGTGACACTGCATGGGTGTGACACACTGACCCACTGTGTGACATTGTATGGGTGTCACACACTGACCCACTGTGTGACATTGCATGGGTGTCACACACTGACCCACTGTGTGACATTGCATGGGTGTCACACACTGACCCACTGTGTGACATTGCATGGGTGTGACACACTGACCCACTGTGTGACATTGCATGGGTGTGACACACTGACCCACTGTGTGACATTGCATGGGTGTGACACTGCATGGGTGTGACACACTGACCCACTGTGTGACACTGCATGGGTGTGACACACTGACCCACTGTGTGACATTGCATGGGTGTGACACACTGACCCACTGTGTGACATTGCATGGGTGTCACACACTGACCCACTGTGTGACACTGCACGGGTGTCACACACTGACCCACTGTGTGACACTGCATGGGTGTGACACTGCACAGGTGTGACACACTGACCCACTGTGTGACATTGCATGGGTGTGACACACTGACCCTCTGTGTGACATTGCATGGTGTGACACACTGACCCACGGTGTGACATTGCATGGGTGTCACACACTGACCCACTGTGTGACATTGCATGGGTGTGACACACTGACCCACTGTGTGACACTGCATGGGTGTGACACACTGACCCACTGTGTGACACTGCATGGCTGTGACACACTGACCCACTGTGTGACACTGCATGGCTGTGACACACTGACCCACTGTGTGACATTGCATGGGTGTGACACACTGACCCACTGTGTGACACTGCATGGGTGTCACACACTGACCCACTGTGTGACACTGCATGGGTGTGACACACTGACCCACTGTGTGACATTGCACGGGTGTGACACACTGACCCACTGTGTGACACTGCATGGGTGTCACACACTGACCCACTGTGTGACATTGCATGGGTGTCACACACTGACCCACTGTGTGACACTGCATGGGTGTGACACTGCACAGGTGTGACACACTGACCCACTGTGTGACATTGCATGGGTGTGACACACTGACCCACTGTGTGACACTGCATGGGTGTCACACACTGACCCACTGTGTGACACTGCATGGGTGTCACACACTGACCCACTTCAGCTGCCGGCACATCTCAGAACGCTCCCGGGGCTGGGGCAGAGGAGCAGCGAGCCTGGAACAGCCCTGCAGAACCCCTGCTCACCTGGACAGGTACCCCAGGAACTCCCAGGAACCCCAGCCTGGAACAGCCCTGCAGAACCACGGTTCACCTGGACAGGTACCCCAGGAACCCCAGCCTGGAACAGCCCTGCAGAACTGCAGCTCACCTGGACAGGTACCCCAGAAACCCCCAGGAACCTCCAGGAACCTTCAGGAACCCCAGCCTGGAACAGTCCTGCACAACCGTGGCTCACCTGGACAGGTAACCCAGGAACCCCCAGGTATTCCCAGGTACCCCAGCCTGCAGCACAGCCCTGCAGAACCCTGGCTCACCTGGAGAGGTACCCCAGAAACCCCCAGGTACCTCATCCTGGAACAGCCCTGCAGAACCACAGCTCACCTGGACAGGTACCCCCAGGAACCCTAAGGAAGCCCAGCCCCTCCCCAGCTCACCTGGACAGGTACCCCCAGGAACTCCAGCCCCTTTCCTGGCTCACCTGCCAGGTATACCTCACCTGAGGTACCAGGTACTCCCAGGTACCTGAGCCCAGCACGGCCCTGCAGAACCTCAGCTCACCTGGAAAGGCACCCCAGGTCCCCCAGGAACCCTCAGGAACCCCCAGGTACTCCCAGCCCCTCCCTGGTTCACCTGCCCAGGTACTCCCAGGACCCCCAGCCCTTTTCTGGCTCACCTGCCCAGGTACTCCCAGGACCCCCAGCCCTTTTCTGGCTCACCTGCCCAGGTAGTCCCAGGAACCTCGAGGTACCCCCAGCCCCTCCCTGGCTCACCTGCCCAGGTACCCCCAGCCCTTTCCCAGCTCACCTGCCCAGATACCTCCAGGGACCTCAATTTCACACCTTTCAGCCAACCCTGCAGCTCCAGGAGTGACAATTTAAAGCCTAAATTAACTCCAGAGTCTCGAGGTGAAATGAGCCAGTTTGGATCTCTCCCAGCTCTGTTTTATCCAGGTCTCTTTTGAAGCTGCAGCTCCAAACTTGACCCACCCCACCCAGGCAAAGCTGTGCTGCTTGTTCTGCCAACACAACTGAGATCAAATATGGGAAACTCCATAAAAAGTTCTTATCTGCACCAAAACCTCACCAAAGGCCTCTCCATTGCCCTGGGCTGCAGACAAAATTGGGAAGGAATATCAGAAATCCTCAGAAATCACCTCAGCCCCCCACCAACCTCCAGCATTCACTTCTTGGGCCATTTTGGAAAGCAGGATTTCTAGGGGATTTAGGAACAAAGGGGCAATCCTGTATTCTCTGAGGATCTGGGAACTGTGGCTTGTTCATGAGCCTTATAAAACATAAAAATAATGAAGCTTCAGGTCACTTCTGCCAGGAGGAGGCACACCCAGAGCAAGGAAGGGCAGAACACAAAAGTGTGATCCAGTGAGAGCACGACTGAGAAACTGCCTCATTTATAAAGGAGAATGACTGACCCTATGAAAATATAAATGAAAATAAGCACCTTAATTAAGCCATAGTAGCAAATGGCTCTATCCCTAAGTTGTGACAAGACAGAACATATTTGGTCCAGAACAAAGGTTAAAAAGAGAAAATCTTATTAAGCAACAATCAGTTTAGTGGAGAACACTGAAAAGGGAGAAACACCTTTCCCATATCCCACAGTGATAAGTCATTAATATCCCCCAGCCTGTGGGAAATCAGGATTTCTGCCAACATTCTGCAGCATCCAGGATTTCAGCTGCTACTGCAAACGGACAAACCCCCTTGAATTCCTCAGCAGATGACAAATCATTCCTTCCAGCAGCGCCCCGTGCAGCCCCGGAGGATCCCAGTGGCATCCAAAGCCATTAAGCAAATCCCTCACTCGTGTGACACATTGAGCTGCCATCCATCTTTGCCATTAACAGATGCTCCAGCGAAGGAACGTGGGGCAGCACAGGCTCTGCAAACCCTTCCCCACAGCTCACCCCGAGCCTGGATGAGTCAGGAAGGGGAAATCCACCATCCTGAGCCCTCCTGACTGCCCAGAATTCACTGAGGAGCACCAAGTTTCTCCTGACTGCCCAGAATCCACTGAGGAGCACCAAGTTTCTCCTGACTGCCCAGAATTCACTGAGGAGCACCAAGTTTCTCCTGACTGTCCAGAACTCACTGAGGAACACCAAGTTTCTCCTGACTGTCCAGAACTCACTGAGGATTCTCCTGACTGCCCAGAACTCACTGAGGAACACCAAGTTTCTCCTGACTGCCCAGAATTCACTGAGGATTCTCCTGACTGCCCAGAATTCACTGAGGAACACCAAGTTTCTCCTGACTGCCAAGAGCTTCCCCTCCTTTGCTGCCTGGTTGGCTCACCACGATCATTTCTGCTCTCAGGTGGATTGTCTGCTCTCAAAAATGAGATTGAAACTTGCAAGGTGAATCAGAGCCTCCTGATGCTGACAGCGTTTGCTGGACATCCCAGGAGGAAATAAAACACAGCCCTGCATAAATGTGAAATCCTCACAGAGCCCTTCCAGCAGGGCTGGCCAAACTGGTTCTCCCAACTCCCATCAAATTTCTTAAGACCTTTTATATGGAAATAGCTCCGAGTTTTTGGGAGCTGTCTGTATTTTGGGTGATCTAAACCACCTGCAGAGCTGTGGAACTCCCACTTTAGCTGCCAAATCTCTCCCTGGTGCATGACAGGAGTTGAGAACAGCTCCCAGTGAGAGCAGCAGTGTCCCCCCAGCTCAGGGGACAGGTGAGCACTCCCCGTGACCAATGGCCAGGATTACCTACAGCAAACGGGTGGGATTCTCCCTGAAAGTGAATTTTGCTCCTGACTTCCCATCAAAAGCTCATTTATTTTTATTTATAACGTTCATCCTAAAGCCAAACCTGGAACGTGACACCTGTGTTTGTTGGGTCTTTACCAAAGTGCTCTTACTGACAAAATTGACTCCTTTATATATATAAAAAATTATATTTTATGTTCCTTTTGTATATATATTAATATATTACATATTTCATACATCATGTTTATATATAGGACTATATATATATATATATACACTTTTTTTTTCCTGGTCCCACTGGGCCAGTCAAGGTGATTATCTCTTTCCAATCAGCATAAAAAGAACAATCCACCACGGAGGGTTAGACAGAATTTTCCTGTCAAAAGATGCTCCAGTGAATGTTTCATCCATGAACATCAGCTCAGGAACAAGGAATCACTTTATATCCACCTACATCTCCTTTTCTCCTTTGCATGGGAGGAACTCCTGCCTGTCATGAGGCAGGAACAGCCGCGGATTCCTTCAGGATTCCTTCAGGATCCTTCTGGCACTGCAGGACTCGGTCAGCCCGCCCCAACTTCCTTCTCTTGTTACAGGGAAGCCCAAGAACTGGGAACTCGCTGTCACAGAGCAATTACGGGCTGCTCCAACAGTTACTTGATGTAATTGCTAAAATGTAACTGTAAGTTTCACATTCTAGGCCTGAGGTTTCCCTGACTCTGTGAATTTCAGCGAAACAGGAAAAGGAAAGTGACGAGAAAGAAGCAAAAGTTCCCAGGAAATAAGCAATGTTTGTGGATGAAATGCTATCAGGTTTCAGAGGGACGGAGCTCCTTAAAATTCACTCTTTTTGGTTAAAGGAAACTTAGTTTTGGGAGGGCCATGCTTGACAGTGGCCCAGCACAAACGAGTTACAGAGCACAGATCCAGCGTCCCGGGGCAGAGCAGCAGCTCCATCCCAGCGCAGACGGAGCAGGGATGGAATGGACCCGCACTGGTGCCTCCATTCCTACACAGGGCCCCAAAGCTGCCTCTCTGCAACACCCCTGGCTCCTCAACACCCTCAAAACCACGAGCCCAGCAAAGCCAAGAACACCTCTGGGTGAATCCCAGAACGTCCCGAACCGGGAGGGACCCACAGGAGAATCCAGTGCAGCCCCCAGCCCTGTACAGACCCCCAACAATCCCACCCCGGGCACCCTGACAGGGCTGGGACCATTTCCCGGGGAACCTGGCAGTGCCCAGCACCTTGGGCAGTGCCCAGCACCTTCCCCGGAGCTCCATGCCAAGCCCTGGCACCGCTCCAGCCCCTCCCGGGCTCCTGTCCCCGCTGCAGACCCACGGAAGGGTTTCCTGAAGGGTTCCCCCTCCATCTCCTCCGCTGCCGCACACAGGAGCGGCTGCGGCCGGGGCAGTCCCCAGAGCCCGGGCACACGAACCCCGCGCGTCCCGAGGGTCCCGGGGCTCTGCCCGCTCCGCCGGCCCGGGGACAGCGGGGCTGCACCGGGGTCACACCGCGCACACGCACGAGGAATTTACAGAGGAATTCACAGAGGAATTCACAGAGGAATTCACAGAAACGGGAGAGAAGCGCCGCGCCTGGGCCCAGGCTCTGACAGTGCCGGAGGGGGGAAGCACCGACAGAACAGCCCAGCCCCGGCCGCTGTCACCTTCCTGCCCCCGGTTTTCCCAGCACCGAATCACGGAGCCGGCGGCAGCTCCTGCTCGCCCCCAGCCCCAGGCCCGAGCCGAGCCCCGGGATCGCCATTGATCCCCGTGTGCGGCCCGAACCCCACCAGCGGTGAATCCCCGCGGGCAGCCCCGGCTCGGGGCACCGGGACCCCCGGGGCCGCCGCTGCCCGGGGGTGCCACCCACACAATGCGCGGAGGGGCCGGTGCGGGCCCGTCCGGGCCGGCCGGCGGGGGAGGCCGCGCGGGGGCCGAGGGCCCGGAAGGGAGCGGCAGCGCCGGGGCCGCGCCGGGAGCGGCGGGGACGGGGCCGGGGCCGGGAGCGGCGGCGGGCCCGGCGCGGCGGGGGCGCAGCGCGGGGTGGCGGGGTGCGGGCCCGCTCGGGCCGGTGCCGGTGCCGGTGTCGGGGCGGGGGCGCGGTCCGGCCGTACCTGCGCGCGGGGCCCTCGGCGGCGCGGGGGGCGCAGCGAAGGGGGGGCGCCCAGGCGAGCGCAGCGCCCCGCGGCCACCACCTGCGCCCGCCTTCCCGCTGCCCCCATTGGCCGCGCGCGGCACCGCCCTCGCGCCCATTGGCCGCGCCGCCAGGGACGGACGGTGGGTCCAGCCAGTGGCGAGCCCGATCGCCGAATAACAAGGCAAACGCGGGTGTTGATTGGCCGGCAGAGCGGAGCGACGGCCCGCCCACCGACGGGCGGGGCAGCGGGGAGCGCTCCCGTCACTCAGGCGCTTTCCAACAATCGCACGCCTCCTTCTGCTGCCGGCGGCCCGCCCCCCAATGGCCATTGGGCGAGGTGGGCGCCGGGCGGGCGCTGATTGGCGGCGTGCGGTGCCCGTCGGGCGAGGGGCGGGGCGGTGAGGACGTGAGGAGCCGCACAGCGCGGGGCGGGGGCGCTGCGGCCGCGCTGCGCCAATGGGGGAGCGGCGAGCGCGCGCGCCCCCGAGCGGCCGGGCGGGGAACAGCGGGGACCGGAGGGGACAGCGGGGATCGGGGGGACAGCGGGGATTGAGGGGGTGTCGGAGATCGGGGGGATATTGGGGACCGGGGGAGACAAGCAGGGATTGAGTGGGACAGCGGGGACTGGCACTGACCGGGGGGGTCCCAGGATCACCGATCCCCATCCCCGCAGCCCCCGGGCACAGCCGGGGCTCGGCCGGCGCTGCCCGGGGAGCTTTGGGGTCCCGGTCCCCGCCGCTGTCCGGGCACAGTCGGGGCACGGGGCCTGTCCCAGCCCCAGGAAGGATCGGGGGCATTCGCCCATTTGCGCTCAATGAGGCCGAGCAGAGCCCGCAGGCCGTGCCCGCCCTGGGAATTCCCAGAATAGGAGCCGGTCCTTGGCTGAGTTCTTGCTGCTGTCATTCCCCTCCCCGAGTCTTTCCCCAGGAAATTTCGTTCCCATTCCCATCTCGGGGATTTGGCCCAGAAACGGACCCGGGTGGGAGTGGGAGGTGAAACATCAGCCCAGCACATCATCCCCAGCACAAAATCCCCTTGTACCCACAGCCAAAGCCGCTCGCTGAGCAGCACAGGCATTTCCCTGGCAGGGCTTTGTAATTTGGGACAGATAATTTTGGCACATCTCACCAGAAAGTGTCCAATTTGCAGAGGAATTGTAATTGTTGCTTAAAAAAGCCGTGAACTGAACAGTACATTGGCACCTATGGAGGAAACAAAGTTTGTTTTTCAAGTTCCAAATAACAGCAAAACCAATAAACGAAGGAAGTCATTGCAGTTATTGCAACTTAAATGCAGAAATACTTCCTCACTTTCACTCACTCACCCCCAATTCTTCCCATCATAACACAGAATAAAAAGCACAAGGACATTTTCAATGAAATCTAAGTATCTGAAAGTGTTTAATGTTAACAATGACCTTAAAATAAACTTATTAAAAAGAGGGCAGATGGTGCTAGTGCTGCCTAATTTAACATATTTTGGTTTTATCACCTTAATGTTACTTTATTTCTTTCATCTGCCTTTGTGAAAACCTCAGTGGCTGAATTTATTCCCCTGGTTTCTGGAGAAGCTCACACTTCAAATATGATGCAGGACTTGACATTTGCAACAGTTTGGGAGTTTGTTCATTAAATGGACAAACAATTCCAACTGCCAGTTGCTATTTGTGATTCTGGAGCAGTGGAAATCCAATGCAAGTTAAAAGTTTGGAGAATCTTGAACATAACCCCTGCCCTCAGTAGTGCCTAGAAGCAATTATGTTGAAGAAGAGCAAATGAGGATTCTCCAAATTTGCAGTGAAAAATCATAATGTAAGTCTCAACCCTTAGAAAAATAAAAGGCTTGGCTTAATGGGGTATAAATTCAAATTCCTACACAAGGAACTGGAAACCCACTCTGGATCAAAAGAATTGAAGGACAGTCAACAATTCATCTGAAAAGATATTTATTTTGAGAACATCGACTTGCACATTATACAAAAAATTGACAAATTCACCAAAAAATTTATAAAATGTTGCGGGGTCTTTTTCCCTAACATATTAACATGATGACTTTGCAAAGGGTAAGAATTGAGGAAACCAATAATAGGCACATTTGTTCCAGTCTGTCTGCAGAAAAGTGTGATTAAAAATATCCCTGTCTTGCTGAGGTATCAAACTGCAAACTTTGGTAATGTTAGAGGGAGACCAAGAGAGCCTTCTCCAGGCATGGCCAATACAAAACGGTTCATTAAAAAGCCAGAATTGGTTCTTTTTTCATTTCCAAGTAGAAATGCAGTGAAACAAAGAAAAAAAACCTCCCCAATACACCTATAACTAGGAAACCTGATTCTCTGCAAATCCCCACTAATCACACACAGCTATAGTGATCCACGCTCCCAAAGAATCCGGCTGGCAAGTCCCAACAATTCAGTGCTTATGAAAAAAAAGGAGACCTTGATGGTGATTCAGAGCCCAGTCTTCCAGCAAAGGACAAAAGGCACTTAAGAATGGCTTTAGGATATTCCACAATGGCATTTCGGGACAGGGGACAGCGCCCAGCTGAACAAATCCTTCCCTAAAGAGAAGTCCAGTGAGGTAGTACTTCATATTGCTCCAACCACTTGGCTCTAAGCAAGCAGCCTTCTGGTTCTGAGATACGTAATTAGCAGGAAATGGCTTTTTGTTCAAATGTATAAAACCCAGTTCTTACAAAAAAATAGTAAAAACCCACTTGTGGTACAAAGCCAGGAACCATCTTGTACAAATTGAGTATCAAAATGCTGCCAAGGTGATGCACGAGTCTACCTTGATGGCCAAATCCCCAGACAGTGAAGATTGTTCTAGCAACCAAGCCATTTTTGGAATAAAAAATAAAAATAAAGGGGGCACGGGGGCACTCTGAGAACTTTCCTCATCATTAGCAGCCTCACCGGAAGCACTTTCAGTCCATTAGAAACAATTAATTCTGTGCTGATGAATGGCAGGTTTGAGGGGATGAAAATCCAAAAATAAAATCGCAAAGTTCAACATAGAGAACAAAACCAAAACCCACGAACATACAAAAGGATCATCCTTGGAGTTTACAGGTTTGCTTGCAAAACGAGGAAGACTTCAAACCATTTTTTTTGCGGGGAAGGGGAGGATGGGAGAAAACACAGACTAACCTTTTTTTTTTTTGTTTTAAATTAAGCCCAGGGTGGGTGTGGCAGGCAGGGAGGGAGGGAGGGAGGGAGAAGTGCTCTGGGGGATCACCGGCCGCTGCCGTAGCCGGGGAAGAGCTGGGCCAGGACGCTCTGCAGGGCCTCGTTCACCTCCATGCTGTAGCCACGGCCCAGCTCGTAGCGGCACGCGGGGCAGCTGAACACCGAGGCCTTGAAGGACCTGTCCAGGCAGTCCTGGGGACAGAAGCCAGCAGGGTCAGGGACAGGGAGCTGGGCTCCTCTGGCACAGCTCTGACACAGCGAGCCACCCCTGAGATTCCTGGGGAGGGACCAGAGAGAACAGGAGCACTGCACTCCCAGCTGAGAGCATTGCTGCTGCTGGACACGGCACAGAGCAGGGAACTCCAGCCTGGCTGGGATGGAGAGACCCTAAATCCCACCCCAGTGCTGCTGGACATGGTACAGAGCAGGAACTCCAGCTTGGCTGGGATGGAGAGACCCTAAATCCCACCCAGTGCTGCTGCTGGACACGGCACAGAGCAGGGAACTGATCTCTCCCAGCCTGGCCGGGATGGAGAAACCCTAAATCCCACCCCAGTGCTGCTGCTGGACATGGCACAGAGCAGGGAACTCCAGCCTGGATGGGCATGCAGGAACCTTAAATCCCACCCAGTGCTGCTGGACACAGCACAGAGCAGGGAACTGATCTCTCCCAGCCTGGCTGGAATGGAGAGATCCTAAATCCCACCCAGTGCTGCTGGACATGGCACAGAGCAGGGAACTGATCTCTCACAGCCTGGCTGGGATGGAGAGACCCTAAATCCCACCCAGTGCTGCTGGACATGGTACAGAGCAGGAACTCCAGCTTGGCTGGGATGGACAGACCCTACATCCCATCCCAGTGCTGCTGGACAGAGCACAGAGCAGGGAACTGATCTCTCACAGCCTGGCTGGGATGGAGAGATCCTAAATCCCACCCAGTGCTGCTGGACACAGCACAGAGCAGGAAACTTCAGCTTGGCTGGGCATGGAGGAACCTTAAATCCCACCCCAGTGCTACTGGGAGAGAGAATCTGAGAGTGCAACAGAGAGCAGGGAATTCCAGCCTGGCTGGGATGGAGAGACCTTAAACCCACCCCAGTGTTGCTGGACACACCAGAGAGCAGGCAACTCCAGCCTGGATGGGCATTGAGGGACCCTAAATCCCACCCAGTGCCACCCCTGTCATGGCAGGGACACCTCCCACTGTCCCAGGTGCTCCCAGCCCTGTCCAGCCCAGCCTTGGGCACTGCCAGGGATCCAGGAGCCCCCACAGCTGCTCTGGGAATTCCATCCCAGGGCCTCCCCACCCTCACAGGGAACAATTCCTCCCCAACAGCCCAGGCCCAGCCCAGCAGAGCCCAGCCCAGCAGAGCCCAGCCCACCTTGCAGACGTTGTGCTGGCACACGGTGGTGACTGGCCTGAACACCACCTCCTGACAGCAAATACACAGAAAGGCCTCCTCCACTTTACTCAGAAATTTCTGCAAAGAGAACATTTCAACCAACTTAGTGCTGGAAGATAAATTAACCCAAACCCCCATTAAATGCAAGGGATTACTTTGATCATAGAAAGATTCTCAGTAAGTCTTAATATGCAAAACCTGTCCCATTAAACCTGCTGGGAGTGTTTACACTAAAATAAATCATTTTAGGTCCCAGGCTGTTCTTTAACTCAGCCAAGGGTTTGTGTCTGGGAACAGCACAATTACAGCTGGGGGAAATGCCCAATGTACCGGTCCATCTTTGAGAGCCTCTAGGACTTCATTCCACAGTTTTTCATTGGCTTCATCACTTTTGATAAGAGATTTCTGCTGGGATGTCAGCTTGTATGGCTCAACTTTAGTTTTCTTTGGAGTCCCTGCTGGAGAGGTGACAGGTGTTTCCTCCCCACCTGAAAGAAAACACAAATATTTTTTTAAAAAAAACCAAAAAACCACCAGAACAGAGTAACCAAGCAAAATGCATAAAAACCTCCAAGGCTTTCTAGATCCACTTGCCTACTCCACAAACCTGCTGATTTCCTTTTCCTCTTCCCTTTCCCTGGGGTATCAAACTCATCATCCCCGTTATTTTCTTTTTCCTTGTCTTTGTTTGCAACAGCTTCCAAATATCCTTCAGGATACTGCAGGGGAACAAAACAAAGATCATTCAATGCCAACACACCGGGTCAGACCTGCAGACCATGACAGGTCCAAGAGGGACCTCTGGAGAACAGCTCCAGGGGCACTTTTCATCAATTTTAAGCAACAGATCCCTGCTACAGGGAAGCACTTCACAGCCTATAGAAATTCCATACCAGAAATAAAATGAATTTTGTCATTTTAGCCTCTTGATGTATAAAAACAAACAACCCAGCAGACTGGAAGCATTTATGTCCCTCTTAGTCTCAATTTTTAGCTAAGGATCATCCTCAGTAAGAGCATGTAACAGAAAAATCCCAGCTCTCCATCAAGCTGAGAGCCCAGCTGATGTCCCAGGGCAGTACCTGCATTGTCAAGCCAAGTTTTTTCATCCTGTCCTTCCCCTCTTTGGTCCAAGGAGCAGGTTCTTCATCGTCCCTCCTCAGCAGGTAACGCCACACCAGGAACCCAGATTTCCCTGTCTCAGGCCAGTATTTCACAACCTGCAAAAGCCACAGCAAGTCCATCACCCCCTGTACCAGCCCCCTGGCCACGAGCACATGCTCTTTTCCCAGCTCAGCCCTCCTCACCTTGTAGATGCCATCGTATCTGTTGCCCTCCAGAGGAGCATACTTGCTGTGCTTGCCTCCCTTGACGTTCCTGACCACCCTGACCGGCTTCCCCGCCCGCCAGTCCTTGGCCTCAGCCCCGTGCTTGTCGTTGATGGGGGCACTGCAGTTCAGAGCCAGGGCCCTGCAGGACAGGCCAGAGTTCAGTGTGTTACTGCCATGGAACCCCTGTGTGTGACACTGACACCTCTGCACTCAGGGACGCTCCTGATGGGGCACAGCTGATTATTCATGGTATGACCCTAATGCACCAGCCCAGAGGTTCCTCCACTCAAGTCCAGGCTTATGTGTGAAACAGTTCAGAATTACAAATGGTCTGGTCTCCTGAGGTAACCAGTGGCTGCAAAGGACTCCAGGAGAGAGCAGGAGAACTCCCACACCAATTTATTGCTCTGTTCCTTCAGTGTCAGCCAGTATTGCAGGTGACACCAACCCCACCCACAGCTCTGTCCCCTTACAGTGCACTGAAAGGAGCATTCCCATCCTGTAACTGATCTGCAGCCAAAGCACAGCCCAGACCTAACTCTGGCCCTTGTCCCAAAGCTTAAATCCCCTGTGCTGACAGACTGCCAGGTGCTGAGGCCAGAATGGAGCACAGACGTTGCCAACCTGTTCATGTTGGTGAGTTTCTGGTCACAGGACTGCTCTGCCGTGCGCTTGTTCCCAGAGAGGTCTCGGCCCCCGCTGCCCGTGTAGGTGAAGGAATTCCCATGATCCTGAAAAGAACAGGGATGGGTTTCACAGTCACAGAAAGAATTCAACAACAGCAGGACAGTCTTTCAACCAGGCAGGTTTAGCAGGGCATTCTCAAAGAGGAAAGATGCTTCCTGTGCATTTAAGCTCCCTTAGGCTGCCAGGACAGGAGGCCAGGTGACAATGGTGACAATGTTGTCTTGTCACACTCCTGAGCAGCCCAGGAGGATCCCACACAGGATCTGCTGCAAGTGAACAGCTGGCAGCACAGCCCACAGAGACTGCTCCAATGTGGGTGTAAGGCAGACCTTGAAAAGTCAGAACTCTGGGATCAAAAGCTGACACAGGGATGTCAAACTGGGTTGGGATGATCCTGTGGCTCAGGCTGGCACAGGTCACTGCAGTTTTTACAGAACTCTGGGATCAAAAGCTGACACAGGGATACCAAACTGGGTTGGGATGATCCTGTGGCTCAGGCTGGCACAGATCACTGCAGTTTTTACAGAACTCTGGGATCAAAAGCTGACACAGGGATGTCAAACTGGGTTGGGATGATCCTGTGGCTCATGCTGGCACAGATCACTGCAGTTTTTCCTTGCCTCGTTCGCTTCTGAAGGAAACAGGTGAAGCTGGGCAAGTGTTTGGCGTGGAGTTTTAACAAGTTTGTTTGGTTCTGTGCATAAATAATCAGAATCCACTCACGATGTCATCTTCATATCCTCCTGCCAGCACCAAGGAGTAGGCCCCATCGTTGCTCCTGCCGTGGATCCCTGCCACGTGGGGCCTGTGCACCCCAGACTCGCTCACCTGGGAGACAAAAGCAGCTTTGGAGGCACCTGCCCTCAACAGGCCCCACCCAGCACTGGGTTTGGAGCTGAACCAGCTGTGCTACTTCACATTTGCTTTCCATGTATCACAGGGGGAAGCTGCTCTCACTATCATCCTCCAAAAAGCTCCAGGCAGGAGAAAGAAAAATAAAAATGCATCGAAAAAAATAAGGCACTGAGTGTACCAGTAAATTGGACACATGGATAAGGTTTGTGTACAAATCTAACAATTTGGCTATTTCTTATTGAAATTGCTTATTAAAAGGCTCCAGGTATTAAGAATAATACAGATATTAAATATCTGTATAAAGTTTTGAAGGAGTTGCAATACCAACCATCCCTCAGTACTGGAAAGCAAGATCTGGATAGGCCAGTGCTTTTTTCTGCCCCAGCTTTTTAACAGGATGAGAAACCTTCTGTTTCATGTACGTGGATATTTGAGTCACCCTTGGCAGGGCACACTACACACCTCCAGGACAAACTACTGGGAACAAATCCGCTTGCTTTGGGGTTTCTGAGTTACCAAAAAGAGCACTACACCAAAATAAACCAGCACTTGATGGTCCAACAATGCAGCATTAGTTATGGAACACTTGACCCAGACAAAGCCAGAATTCTTTTCCTGCTGCACTTCCATATATCCAGTGACACACACATTTCCACATTAACTGTTTCAGTTTCTTGCAGGAGCTGGATCACTCCCTTTTTTCCCCACAGTAGGTCAGGCCAGGATTCAGCTTCATACCTGAACTCTGAATTTCCACATGGTGCCAACGGGGATGCCAGGGATTGGTCCATAGTGGTTGGAGGGCACGATGGTGCATTCCTTGGTGCGCCCCACACACGCCATGCCCTGGGCAGAGAGCAGCATCAGCCAAGAGCCCAAAGGAACAAACACAGCTCCAAGTAAAACAGCTTTGGACTGACCTTGCCCCAGTCTCTCCGGGAGGAGGAATTAGCAGATGCCATCTTTTGTTTCTTTTTACTTTCTTTTAATTTCTCTCCTGCTAAAACCACCTCACTTGCATCATTTCGACATTCAGGGCAATACCTAAAGTCAGTGAAAATTAACAATTAGCAAAGCCTTCAGTTAGAGCATTTCCTCCAAACACAGTGAGTTATGTTACAATTTCCCCATGTGAAACCAGGCAGGACATGGAAACACTTTCCCTACTGGAATTTAACCTACAACAGCTCCTGTCCTTGCACCAGCCATGCAGATGTGTCAGGAAACAGCTGTGCCATAAAATGATTGTATACAGTATTGAAACACTGAGGGAATAAACCAATGCATTTCACTGACTCTGTATCTACTGGAAAATGTATTTCACTATCCCCAACTCTCACTGTACATATCTCATGTACAAACCTGCCTGATCTGATGATGGGCCCTGCCTGCAGTGACCCATGAAAGCCACTGCAGAGCTGAAGCCCCCCAGCATCAAGCTCTCATTTGGTGCTCTTTGGATCCCAGGCTGGTTTGGGCTGGAAGGACCTTAAAGCTCATCTCATTCCAAGCCCTGACATGACAGGGACACCCTCCTCTGTCCCAGGTTGCTCCAAGCCCTGGCCTTAGGCAGGTGCACAAAAAAGGCACCTAGATCCCAGAACTAGGAAAAGGAAGCCATGGGCTTAAAACCTACTCTCATTAAGCTCATGAAAAGCTATGAAGTTTTACCAAAAAAAAAAACTAAACACTCACATCCCTCCCTGTTCCTAATTAGATGTACCTGTGACACCCCACACACCTCCTCAGAACCTACCAGTCCTCATCATCTGGGATTCTGCTGAGGGGAGGGTTGAGGCAGTAGATGTGGAAGGCCATGTCACACTCGTCACACATGAGCTGCTTATCTGGATCCTGCTTCCCCCCACAGATGTGACAAGCACAGACCCTGCAGGTCTTGTTTGGGTTGTCCTTGCAGGCTTTACACACGGGTCCACTCTGTCCTGTGGGCAAACACAAACCACACTCAGCAAGTGCCAAGATCCACTGGAAATGGTCAAAGGAAGCACAACTGAATGTGTCTGGACTCTTTAAACCTTTGACCCTCATGGAAACAACTGGCAGGACATCACAGGGTAAGACAGACATGCAAGAACTCCACATCAGACTCACGTTTTGGGGTACCAGAACTGATGGGAGAAGCAGTGCCTGGCTCTTCAATTTTATAGATTTCATCCACTAATATAATTGTGCAGTCATTCAAGGAATCACCAGCTTCCCTAGAAGTTGAGGAAAGATCAGAGTTTGGAAGTATCCCACAGCTTGAGTTCACAGATGCCAGCAGAGCCACTCAGACCTCAGAAAGCTGAAGAAGAGCAGAATTCCATTTATCCCACATGAACAGCTTACCCAAGTAATATCTTTGCATTGAGCTCCCTGGTCATTTTTGTTTCCCTTTTCTGCAGGATCTCAGCATCGTACCAGAAGCCCCTCTCCTTGGGTTCATCAGGGTTGTAGTTGACCATCACCACCTGCCCCACCTCCAGCTGGTGCCACTTGAGGATGGTCCGTGCCCGGGCCCGCACGTTGCCCGAGCTCATCTGCACCACACCATTCTCTGGATAACTTGAAGGGAGGGACACAACAGAAATCAGATTCACCATCAGCTCTGGGGAGGAACAGGTGTCATGCAGACAGGTCGATTTTGCTGTGCAACACAAGAATACCACCAAGGATAAAATCTCCTCCCACACAGACACAGCCAGAACCAACCAGTCTGACTTTGATATTATTGCCTCCCTTCAACACTTGGACACCAGCATTTCCTGTAAATGCTGGGATCCATAAAAACATGATTCCAGCCCCCTGGAATTCCAACTGCAAAACAACCTTACAGTTGCCAGGACACAATGACATAATGACTGTGTCACTGCCCAGTTCTGTTTTAATTTGTGCAATATCTGCAATAAAATTTCCCATCAACATCACGACCCAAATGACTTTATTGGCGAAGAAGGCAACAAAACAAAACTCACTCATCATATTTCACGTGATAAATTACATCCTCTTCAGGGACAGCTGTGGGCTGGTCAGGGTCTGTGCAGCTCCCAGCTGATCCACTGGTGGGTTTTTTCCTGGTTACATTCACCACTGTGGCTTCAAACCATGCTCCCATGTCCGTGTCCCGAGCATCCACCAGGTCATTGATCTGTACAGAGCCAAGAGCACAGCTCACCAAAAGGGATCTGAAAATCAGGCATTCATTTCCAATCTACTTAAAGATTGAACCATCTCAAGAACTGCACCAATATCAAGATATTTAACTGATTGCCTTAAAAATTAAGATTTCCTCTGCTCTCCTGGTCCTGTTGTGCAGCCCTACAGTCTGTTTAGGTTGAATTTGTAAGGTTATAAATCCATTCTACAACAGCACATGTAAACCCAGCCCTGTTAGCAAGTCCAAACCATTATTGGTTAGTCTGTAAGAGAGTTTCAAAGAGTCTTGCTCGTAACCTGGCAAAGACATCACTAGATCTGTAATAAAACCCATTGAAACAGAGAAATAAAATGATTCTGAATAGCTGCTCGAGATTTCCTTTTGTTCATTCAAGAAAGTTTCAGCTTTGACAAATGTAATGACTCCAAGCAAAAATATTGGGAAAATTTGTAAAAAAATCAAACCAGACACTCTGAATACTTTTTTTTTTAATTAATGTATTGTAGTTTTATTTCAAAGGACAAAATGAAAAAATTCAGTTTTTTGACCTACAGCATTTTGCATTGAATTGGTTTGCGGGTTGGTTGGTATTTCTGTCTTTGTTGTCGGAGTGTTTGAGAGGAAGAAAGGGACTGCCCACACAATTGGAGTGCAAAAGATCTTCAGCAATTCTCCAGCACAGAGAACAATTCCCGTGGCCGGGCGCAGGCCGAGGGCTCCCAGCGTGCGAGCACCCACCTTGTAGAGGCCGAAGCAGGGGTCTGTCCAGTCGGGCTGGGCGGCCGTGCCGGGCTGTCCCTCCAGCTCCAGCGCAGCCTCCCCGTTGTGGGAGCTCTTGTCGGACTCGCTGGGGCCGGAGCCGCAGCCGGAGTCGCTGTCCGAGAGCTCGGGGTCCTTGTCCTTGCTGGCAGCAGGCAGCACGGCCGGGCTTTGTCTGACCAGCAGCTGCACGATGTCGTTCAGCCCCACGCTGTAATCGAACAGGGAGTGCCCATCTTCCATCTGCAGGGAAAGCACCGAGCCGCTCACGGAGCCGCTCACGGAACCTGAGCTACTCATGGAGCCGCTCACCGAGCCCCTCACCGAACACTGAGCCACTCACGGAGCCGCTCACGGAGCCACTCACGAAGCCGCTCACGGAACCGCTCACCAAACACTGAGCCGCTCACAGAACCGCTCACAGAGCCGCTCACTGAGCCACTCACCGAGCCACTCACCGCTCACGGAGCCGCTCACGGAGCTGCTCACAGAGCTGCTCACGGAGCCGCTCACCACTCACGGAGTCGCTCACGGAGCCGCTCATTGCTCACTGAGCCGCTCACGGAGCCACTCACGGAGCCGCTCACTGAACTGCTCACGGAACTGCTCACTAAGCCACTCACCAAACACTGAGCCGCTCACGGAACCGCTCACCGAGCCGCTCACTGAGCACTGAGCCGCTCACGGAACCGCTCACCGAGCCGCTCACTGAGCACTGAGCCGCTCATGGAACCGCTCACGGCTCACCGAGCCGCTCACCGCTCACTGAGCCACTCACCGAGCCGCTCACAGAGCCGCTCACCGCTCACTGAGCCACTCACCGAGCCGCTCACAGAGCCGCTCACTGCTCACTGAGCCACTCACCGAGCCGCTCATGGAACTGCTCACCGAACACTGAGCCGCTCCCCGCTCACCGAGCCACTCACTGCTCACTGTGCCGCTCACTGAGCCACTCACCGAACACTGAGCTGCTCATGGAGCCACTCACCAAACACTGAGCTGCTTACGGAGCCACTCACCAAACACTGAGCTGCTCACGGAGCCACTCACCGAACACTGAGCCGCTCACGGAGCCACTCACCAAACACTGAGCTGCTCACGGAGCCACTCACCAAACACTGAGCTGCTCACGGAGCCACTCACCAAACACTGAGCCGCTCACGGAGCCGCTCACCGCTCACGGAGCCACTCACCAAACACTGAGCTGTTCACCGCCTGCACCAGGCCGGCTCCAGCCTCCCATCGAGCTCAGAGCCCGCCAACATCCACCACGTGGCTTGGGAACCATTATCAGCCAGATCTGGGCCCTTCTCTCTCTCAGCCCTGCTTTTTTTTCAGTCTGCCAGAGCAAGGCTTCCATGCTGCTCTGGACTCGCTACCCAGCCTCTAGGAGATCTGGAAAAGTTTGCAGCGTGTTCCCTAGAAACATTAATTAACTACAGACCCCCCACATTCCCATCAGGATTCAAAGATAATTCCACATTAGCTACAAACACAAAGGGAAATTATTTCTTCCTCAATTCAGACACATCCCAAATGCTAATGAAGATTGTCTTTATATTTTAATGATGTGTGATCCAGATTATTGTTACACCATCCCCATTATTGGTAGTATTAAGTAGAAGCCAGAGTTAATCACACACTTTTCTCCCAGCAAACACACATTTTTTCCATTGAAAGTAAAATCAAAAAAGATTCAATTCAACTTGAAACTACTCGATCGCTCTTCAGCGTAGCCTGGCGTGTTCTAATTTCACACTCCCTCTAATTCTAAGAGTTTATCTGGCAAGTCTGAACGGTTTGTAGTCAAATCAGGACTCTGTCCCTGCAAAAAGAGAAGTGCAGAGGCAGAAAGAGGCCCCTCAATAACCTCTCAAGAGCTCTAAGCAGCACAACCATTTTAGAGTTAACATGTAAGGCTGGAGCCCACGGAGCAGTCAGAAGTTCAGACAAGCTTCCCCACATATTTCAGGTCTGACTAAGAAATTATACAGGAAATGATCATCCCTTTCCAGCCTAAACCACCAGAAAAAGCAATCCCTGGAGCTTTGTTCTCTATCAGGGGGAAGCAGAGCAAAACCACAAAAATTTACACTTCACAGGAATCACTATGATAATTCAATTCTGATTTATGGCATCAAATGGCCGTGGAACAATCCCTGGAAATCTGACTGCACAGGAAGAGGTCTGAGCTTTTTGCTGGTTCAGAGATGAAAACTCCTCGAGGTGCATAAGAACACACCAGAAATGGGTTGTTTCTTCTCAGCCAGGACAGAGTGTCACCAACATGGGAACAGCAGCAGAGGACACGGGTGACAACAGGTGCAAAGTGAAATGGAAGAGCACAGGAACAGGACAGGAAACCACAGGAGCTCAAAGCACAGCCAGAAAGAAGAGCCCAGCACAAACCTCAAACAAAGGAGGCAGGTTTGAACTAACAGCTAATTTCCTAACCCCACTGACAAACGCTCACGAGAAATGGAACATTTGCAGGGGTTCCAACAGCCAGACAAAGCACAATGGGAACAAGGCCTAAGAGAGGCTGGGTCACGTTCCTGCCCGAGCCAGGGAACGCTGGAACTGCAGGAGGAGGGGTTCCCTTTGTAGGGCAAGGGCAAACTGACTGAAAGTCACCACTTCTGAAAATCTGCTTAACCCCAGCTGCCTGCACAGACCTCAGGGAAAGGCTGACAGGTGGCACCTGCCCTGAACCAACCTCCCTTATCACTCAATTTACAACACAAACGGGCCATTAATGCACCCAAATCTACACCAACCCAACAGAAAGGTGATGTTACACCATCCTACACGCCTCTATTTATGCTAGAACTGGTACCTGAGCTTAGACTGAGGCTAGTCCAGGTGTATTTCCATGTTCTACAGCCACACTTGCTAATTAGAGTACAGTTAGCTCAAGACTGCCTAAAACAGAAAAAAAAGCAGCTAGAAAATATTGCCCATCTGCAGCCAACTCAGCATCACGCTGCTTTTCCTGAAATTAATCCTGTGATCAACCAAACACCAGCTCAGGAGTTTCTCTAGGATGAAGGCTTAGCAGCATAGAACAAGGCAGAATACAGCAATTGTATTTTTAAATGGTTTTGATTGACTTCACTGCTAATTTAGTTACATTATTAAGTGACAGAGAATAAAACAGCTGTGCAACAGCAATTGTAAACGTATTATTGAGAACATAACACAGCACTGAGCCACTCAAGTGTTCTGTACCTAGTGAGAATTTGACATCAGACCTGAAGAACTTCAAAATCATGAGTTGCTTTTCCCACTTTACAAAGGAAAATGAGATCTTTACAGCCTTCAGAGTGGTGAAACTTTCAAGGTTCAAAAACATTAAGCACTTTAAAGACCATAAAATCACTGGTAATTTCCAGACACTTCATAAAGGCGATGTCAAGGCAGAAGAGCAACACATTAGGTAGAAAACAGTAAAGAAAAGTAAGAATAAAGGCAGCGGGCACCTCTCCTTGCAAACCCACGGACGGGGCAGCGCGGGAGGAAGCGGGGATCACTAGATGGCAGCAAAACCCCTTATTTCCACGCAATTAAAAATAAATAAATTAAGACATCCGTCCCCAGCTGGAGGGGAGCGGGGGCCGGCTGGGGTGTCCGGCACCGCGCTGCTGCCGCTTCCCGGCTGTCAATGCCCGTCCCGCGCCGGTACCTGCTTGCCGCGGTAGAAGAGCCGCTGCCGGTGGGGCTCCACGCCGAACACCTCGTGTATCCGCAGGCGCAGCCCCTCCACCTTGGTGAGCTTGGAGAGGGAGTCCACGCGGTGCGTCTGGCTGCCGTCCATGGTGCGCACCTGGATCCACATGGCGCCGGCGCTGCCCCGGGAATGGGACCGAGCTCAGCGGCGGCACCGGCGGGGCGGGACCGCCGCCCGCGGCCGCGCCCCCCTCGCGAGCCCGCCGCATGCCATTGGCCGGAGGCCCGGCCGGCCCGGCCGCTGATTGGCTGCGGAGGGCCGGCCACGCCCACCCACGCGGGAGCCTAACGGCTCCGCTCGCGCCGGCCGTATCTCGCGCCACAATTGAAACCCGCCCGCCGCGCCCACGCGCCAAGTCTCGCGCGATCATGAAAATGACAGAGGGGATAAAGGGGGGTAGGAGGCGAAGCGCGTGGTCTTAAAGGGGCCGTCACCGCCACAACGCGGCCCGCGGCCCCTCTGCCGCACACCCGCCGGGGACAGGACGGGAACCACGGGGCGTCAGCTACCCCCGCCGCGCCCGGACCCGCCCCAGCCCCGCCGCGTCATCCCCGCGCAGCCCCCGGGGCGATGCCACTCCCCGGGCCCGCAGGGCACCGGTGCCGCCGGCACCGCCCCTGACGGCCACACCCCCTCCCGCGGGCCCGTTTGGGGGCGGGGGTCGGTCCCGCTGTCGCAGCCCCGAGCGACGCGACCCCTCCGGGGCACCAGACCCAGCTGTCACCGCCCGGGCACCGCGGAGCGCTCCCGCCGCTTCCCGCACCCTCCGGGCAGGGCGGGGAAACCCCCGCGCCCCTCGCTGCCCTCCCGCTCCCGCTGCCATCGACCGGCCGCTCCCCGGCCCGCGGCGACATCGCCATCGGCGGCGGTGCCGGGGCTGGGGGTCCCGGCGGACTCACCGGGTGCGGTGCCGGGGTTGGGGGGTCCCGGCGGACTCACCGGGTGCGGGCCGGGGCCGGGGCTGGGGGTCCCGGCGGACTCACCGGGTGCGGTGCCGGGGTTGGGGGTCCCGGCGGACTCACCGGGTGCGGTGCCGGGGCCGAGGTTGGGGGGTCCCGGCGGACTCACCGGGTGCCGTGCCGGGGTTGGGGCTGGGGGTCCCGGCGGACTCACCGGGTGCGGTGCCGGAGCCGGTGCCGCGCGCGCTTTCCGCGGGCTTTGGAGTTTGGCGCGGAAAAGCCCCGCGCGCGCCCCGTGCGCGCCCATTGGCCGCCGCTGGCGGGAACGCGCGGGCGGGGCGGGGCCGCCGCCGCCGCCTCCCGGGGCCGGGGGGCCCTGGGAGGGAAACGGGACCGGGAAAATACCGCCGGCAACAGGGGGCGACAATGGGGATCCCCCGCCAATGACCCGGCCCGGCGCTCCCCGCTCCGCTGCGATACCGGGGGCAAAATCCCCCTGAATCCCCAAGGGCTCCATCCACCCTGAACCCCCCGGGGCCGCGGGCACGGTACCGGTTATTGTCCTAAACCCGGTGAGCCCCAGCTGAGAGGAGCCTCCAATGACCTCTCCATGACAGCCACCCTTCCCCAGGGGTCCTGTTGCCCCAGGGGGGCTCCAGGAGGGCTCTTGTCCCCCTGGGGGGCTCCAGGCCCTACCCTGATGCGAATAAACCGAATAATCCGAAAAAAACGAATAATCCGAATAAACCGAATAATCCGAATAACCGAATTCGAATAAACAGAGCAATCCGAATAAAGCAAATAATCCGCAAAAGGGCTCTAACTCCCCAGGCCGTTAGCTCCAGGGGCACTCATGGCGCTGTGCAGGGCCCCACTGGTGACAACGTGGCCTGGGTGACACGGCAGGGCTGTGGCGTGGCCGCGTGAGCCGACAGAAAGGGCAGATCCAGCAGGATGTTTATCCCCAAACCCACCGATGCGATGAGGAAATCAAAAATGATAATATTTGCTTAAAACAACCGTTGGATGGGGAAAAGCGTGGCCAAGAGGCCCCTGAGAGAAGCCTGCTCCAAGAGAAGGATGAGAGGCCGAGGGTTGGCGCTTGTGGGGGAGAGAGGCCGG
The DNA here is from genome assembly GCA_009764595.1 of Geothlypis trichas. Classification (NCBI taxonomy): domain Eukaryota; kingdom Metazoa; phylum Chordata; class Aves; order Passeriformes; family Parulidae; genus Geothlypis; species Geothlypis trichas. The sequence goes on from CM019926.1 coordinate 4,582,723, forward strand.
GCTGGGGCCGCGGGGATGGCGCGGCCTGGGCCAGAACAAAGGAGCACGAGGCGCGGGAGGCCCGGCACAGCGCGGCACAGCGCGGCACACCCCGCTTCCGTGCTCCCCTCCCCGCCCCCACAGCCTCCCCTCACCACTGGAGCACAGCCAGCAGCGGGACGTGGTGCCCTCCCATGTAGGGGACACGCAGGACATGTCACATCCTCCCTTGGAGCCGCCATGGAGCCCAGGGATGAGCCACGGTCACAGGAGCCGGGATGGGCTCGGTGCTGGGGCACACAGGCAGCCTGCACAGCCAGGCTGCATCTCCTCCCAGGGCTGGAGGCTCTGCCTTGACACAGAGTCATTGCTTGTCCTTGCAGAAGTGCTGGAGGATGAAGCTGAAGCCACTGCAGCACTTCCTGCAGCCTGGGAGGGTTCTGGGATACCGGGCAGGAATTCCTCCCTGCCAGAGGTGCACAACAGAGTCGTTCACTGCCCCTGGCCCAGCTCATCCCTCCCACAGCAGGGACAGACAGGTCCCAGCTCCCCCTGGTTTCTGCACTGGCAGGATGTTCTGTGCAGTGGAATATCCCTCCGGCCACTCCTGGCCATGCTCTCAGCCCTTGTGCCCCTGCTCACTGGCAGAGCCTGGGAAACTGAAAAGTCCTTGATTTGGAGTAAGCACAACTCAGCCACAACCACAACATCGGTTGTTGTCAACATTATTCCCATGCTAAATCAAAAACACAGCCCTGGACCAGTTACTGGGAAGCAAATGAACACTGTCCCAGCCAAAATCAGGACACAGACCCTGGTTTTTATGCTTTTATGTGCAAAAATATCTATTCTTGCATAGCTGTGCCCAAGGACAGGTGCTGGGGAGACCAGGTGAGTGCTGGAAGGGGACCTGGACAGGGAACAGGAGCTGGGGAGCCCAGGTGAGGGCTGGAAGGAGAGCAGGATCTGGACATGGAACCAGATGGGGAGCCCAGGTGAGGGCTGGAAGGGGACCTGGAGAGGGAACAGGGGCTGGGGAGCCCAGGTGAGGGCAGGAAGGGGAGCAGGAGTGGCTCACCTCGAGCAGGCACAGGAGACAGGAGGGTCCTGCTGGGCTGATGCACAGGGAGGGCAGCAGAGACCTGCAGCAGGTCCTGACCCAGGAGAGTGCTCTGAAGGCCTGGGGGCAGCAGGAAGGTTGGTGGGCTTTGCATAGCAGTGAATGACAATGACCCAGAGCTGTCCCCTCCCCAGGCAGCTCTGGGAGCCCATCACTGACCTGAGAAACAGAAGCAGAGCTCCTCATGCCCCAGCCCTGAATCATCATTCTCATCCCTTCTCGTGCCTGTGCCTGCCCCAGGGGAGGTGACAAGGGGAAGGTGACCATGGCATGGTGGCAGGTTACTCATGCACTGGGAGAGCAGCAGGATGATTTCCGCTGCAGCAGATGAACACTTGCAGTGGGAACTCCAGGGTCACATGTGGCCTCTGGGCCCCAAAGGGACAATGCTGAGCTGTGACACACCTCAGAGCAGGGAAAGGAATGGCTCCCAACACAGGGGGTCTGACCCTCCAAATCCCACACACACCTGCAGGCTTGCACTCAACAGAAACCCCAGCAGGATGGGACAAGTGAGAAGGTCGAGGTTGAGGCCTTGTCCCCAGGCAGAGCCAGGAGGCAGCTGAAGGAGCCAGGAGGCAGCTGAAGGAGCCAGGAGAGAGCTGAAGGAGCCAGGAGGCAGCTGAAGGAGCCAGGAGGCAGCTGAAGGAGGGACAGAGGCTCCTGGCTCCCACAGGAGCAGCAGGTGAGGTTCACACCTGAAGGATCATCCTGCCCCAGGTCTGGAAGCTGCAGCTTTGCTCAGGGCTGCATGGGGCTCCCAACCAACACAGCTCCTCTCCCTTCCCCAAACATGTTTCTCCACTTCCTCCCACGCCCTTCCCACCCCACCAAACCTCTTATGATGATTTTATCTCGGATTTAAATCTGTGTCTTTCATACAGCACCAAGGGTCACAGAAGGAAATTGTGCAAATCTTTGCTCTGACACTGCAATCTCCCAAATCCAGTGTCCTGAGCCTGCAGGCAGCTCTGCCACCCAGCAGGAAATCCCAGCACTGACATTTTACCCTAAATATCAAAGCCACTCATTAGATATTAAACACTGCCTGGTTAATTTTAATCACTGGTTATCACTTCTCCCATTCCCCTGTGCCCCACCACAGCCACATGAGGTGCATCATGCAGACAGTGCTGCTGCACTCACTTAGGGGATGAAATAAAACCTGTCCCATGAGACTTTCACCATCCCCACAGCCCTGACCCACTGGGGCACTTCACACCCACGAACCAGCTGGCAGGTGGATCACTGACACCTTACCTGAGGATGCAGCACTGGCCATGGCAGGCCAACACTCCAAAACACACAGGACTCGTTTCTTGACTCCCTGTTCCTGTAAAAAAAAACTTAATTTCATCAGTTCTTCACAGGACAAGAACAATTTTTATTTCCCTTACACACATCACAATTTTTAAAAGCTGGGTTGTTTTGGTACAAGATATCAAACACTTCAGAATTGCATCAAAAACTTAAGGTCCTTCCCACCCAGACCATTCTGGATCCTGTGACTCTGATGATGAGGGAATATGGAGTTTATGTCACACAGAAAAATGCACAAGGACTGTTTCCAGCAGTGCAGGTGATCAAACAAGAGGCAAAAGCCACAGTTTGTAGCTGGAGAGGCTCAGAGTGGACACTGGGAGCAGCTTCTCCATTAATGCAACATCCAAACCCAGTGGGTCCAGCAGCCAGAGAGGCTGTGGGAGATCTCCATGCCTGGGATGATCTGAGAGATCTCCATCCCTGGGATGTTCCCAGACTCAGCCAGGTCCCAGCTCTCCAGGGGTCCCTGAGCTCCACAGACCTTTCCAGCCAGCACTCCCAGCTAATTCAGCCTCAGGATGAGGATTCCTTCCAGCTCCAAAGCTCAGGAGTGACAATTCTCTACATTTTTGTCAGCTTAACAGCACATTTTTCAAAAACCACTGGCACCCCCCACTGCCTGAATGGCAGTACAGAACCAGAGCCAAGGTCTCCTGCATCCAGAGGCCCAAAACAAGGTGACTCAATCACTGTAATAGTGTTAGAAGACTTCAGATAATTTTTACCTGTGCCTCAGTTTCCTCCCCCGCTGATCTTGACAACAGACAACAGGAAGCTTAATTGATGTTTTCAAACCAGTTTTTGAGAGCTGAAGATGAAAAGGCACAAATAGAAAAGCATTGACTGGAGTTTTCAGTATTTGTTATGGCTGTTAAAAAGCCCTGAGCTCCCTGGAGTCCTGCACTGCTGGGCCCTCAGCAAGGATTAAAAACATAAATCAACTCCCACCCTGAAAATCCCAGCAAACAGGAGAAGCAAAAGTTTCATCATCAGGTGTCTGCAGGGCCTGGCACGGGCTGAGGTGGGAGAGCACTTCTGACTCCTCGGGGAGACACAGTAACCCCCATGTAGGGAGGGAGAGCTTTGCCAAGAAAACATCAGCATGATGATGATGATGATGACCACAAAGAGCATGTCCTGCTTCTCTGGGACTTGGTGACAACAGCTGTGACCCCTGCAGGGAGCAGCCCCAGGGCTGGGGGACAGACAGGGGCTCACTCCTGTCCCAGCACCCCGTTCCCAGGCAGCTCCAGTGCTTGGCCTCCACGAGCAGCTCCCTGCAGGAACAGCTCCCGGGCACGGGGGGATTGTTGGGGTGGCTCTGCAGGGCCAGGGGGTCCCAACTCAGGATATTCCACAATCCCATGGCCCCAAAGCCAAAGCACCAGGGGATGGGACACCCTGTGACAGATCCCCTGCACACCCTGCCAGGTCCATCCATCCCTCCTGGGGGGACAAACAGCAGCTCCCAACATCCACCATGGCCTCACCTGCAGCCCCACCCCGCTGAGCTCCCCTGCCATTGGCCAGGCTGGCTCCTGATTCCATCAGCCCCGCGCTGCCAATCACCCTGCGGGGTATTTAACTGGGGCGGCGCCCCGTGCTCCCGGTCTCACCAGTGCTCTCAGCCTCAGCCTCATCGGTGCTCCCAGTCCCAGCAGTGCTCCCAGTCTCGCCAGTGCTCCCAGTCCCAGCAGTGCTCCCAGTCTCGCCAGTGCTCCCAGTCTCACCTGTGCCAGGCGTGGAGAAGGCAGGTAAGGTTGGGCTGGGGTTGGGGGACTCTGTGACCTGTCTGAGGTCTTGGGGTGCCTCCCCAGGGGCTCTGCAGCCCTGGCCAGGGCAGAGGCTGGGTGGTCCCGGCTCAGTTCCTGCAGGAGCTGTGGCTCAGAGCTCCCTGGGTGTCCCACGGGGCCCTTCAGCACCCTGCAGAGCAGGAGCTGTGGCTCGGAGCTCCCTGGGTGTCCCACGGGGCCCTTGAGCACCCTGCAGAGCAGGAGCTGGGTGCTGTGTCCCTGTGTGTGTGGGGGCTTTGCTCTCTGAGGCCAAAGGTGACATTTTCTGGCGTTGTGATGTGTCTGCCTTGGGGAACAGCTGAGAGGCTTGGGGGGTGGAAGTAGGTGATCCTTTCCAACCCAAACCGTGGTGGGATTCAAACCATTCCCTAAAGGCTCCTTCTCAGCACTGAGATGATTCCTTGGTAACTCTGTGCATCTCTGACCTTTGAGCAGTTTGGGGTTTAAAGGCTCTGTCCTGCTTCTTGTTTGCTGGGGGATCCACAGGAGGTGACTCCCACCAGTCACCTGCACGTGCACAGCGTTGTGTTTGGGGATGGTGGGGACAAAGTGGATGCTCCAGGAGGTGCAGGTGACAGCCCGGGGACAGGAGGTGCAGGTGACCAGCCCGGCATTCCCTTCCTGTGACAGCGCTGCCAGCCCTGCCCGGGGCTGTTTCTCATGATCCTCTGGTGGAGGCACGAGAGCTGAGTGACACAAGAACTCCTGCTCAGGAGCACCCTGTCCCTGCAGGGCTCTGCCAGCCCCCAGAGGGAGCTTTGGCAAACTGGATTAGTGTTTCTCAAGACTAGCAAGGCTTTAAATGTGGTCATGACTACCCTGAGCTGTGGATGGATGGGAAGGATTTCAGCTTCTGTAGCTGGTTCTGCTGAAAATTCCAGATGGGAATGTGCTGAGCTGCTTGCTCTGCAAGTTACAGCTTCCACATGAAACCAGGAACTCTGCACTCATGGAAAGACAGGGAAGCCCTGAGAAGCTGTTTCAGTTAAAAGTTCTTCTCCTCTCTCCTAAAATATCTCTGTTCCAGGCAGCTACTGACCCCTCAGTGGCCACTGGCTGGTGTTTAATTCTGCTGGAGGTGTGTGGGGAAAGCCCTGCATCCATCAGTAAGGGTGGCTTTGATCTTTGAGGTTTCCTAATGCTGCTGGTTTATCCAGAAAGGTGAGATGGGCACCTCTGCCAGCCCTGGAAACTACTGTCCTCAGGTCAAAGCTGGGAATCGTTTGATCTTCCTCCTAAAACGAATTCTGTCCTCAGAACATTTGCAGCCCATTCTCCACAGACATCCCATGACACAGTTCTGCATTTCTGGGACCCGGGTATCAGTGGCAAATCTCAAAAAGAATGTAAATAGGTGCTTTAACCACAACTGAATTCCTGTGCCCTGATTAGCCCTCCCTGCTCACATCTAAAGCACTGAATTCAGTTTGTTTTCCTCAGTGGTCATTAAGGAATTGCCAGTTAAGCCACTGAACCAGCCGTGCTGGCTGTGGCTCAGTTTATCTCCCAAGGTGAAATCCCTTGGAAGGGGGAGAAGCTTCCTGAACATGAAGATGCCACAGGAGCCCACCACCACCAGCAGCCTGTTCTGATGGAGCTGAGCTGCCTCCTGCAGGGAAACCTTCCAGCCAAGGGGAGTAAAGAACCAGTTTCACATGAACTGGTCACTGCCAGTGCCAGAAATCCAGGAGCCAGCCCTTGTTCCTTCACTGACTCCAAATGGGCAATGATCAGGAGTTCAGCTCCTGAAACCAGAAAATCTCTTGACCTTGATGCCAGAAAAGAGCACTGAAGTTTCATTGTTCTGAAACCACCTGTTTCAAGAGCTTTCACCAGCAGTGACTTAATATTTCAGATGAAGCAATGGTGTGAAGTCATCTGATCATCACTTTCATATGAAGGAAACCACATCCAAAACCAAGTGCTGCTGTTTCTGTTCCTCTGCCCACTGGGATTTCCACTCCCAACCATCCTGGCTTGGCTCTGGCTTCTCCAAAGGATTCAGAACCACCTGACCCAGAGTTGCCAAGCACTGGGCATTCCTGCAATCTCTGAAGAAAAGCAAGGGCTGCTCAGCACTTCTGCAGGGAAAGAGAAAAGGAAACCATGCCGTGGAGATCTGCCCACACTGCAAACCTGGGTGTTGCAAAACATGGATTTCTCCTCCACAGTGGAGAACAAACCTTGTTCCAACATGACTGTGCTGAAGGATTTTCCCTGGCAGGCTGCATCCATAATTAACACGGGATCCCTATACTTCAGAGGCTGATCTAACCTTACAGCAGATTTTACATCAGCCAAGAAGTTACTCCTGAATTATTCTAACCACAGTCCTCCCCTCTTCCTTTTGCTGCTGTGTCTCTGAGCTGGCCCTGACACCAAGGCCACCACAGTGTCAAACTCCACAGTTTGAGCTTTTTCCACCTGTCCAGAAGTAAAATAACTGAGCAAAGAGGTTGTTTGTGATGGTGTTGAAAGAGCTGTGCTTTGCCCTGCAAGGCTCTGAAGAAATAACAAACCTGCCCTGAGGCAGAGCAGGAGGGACAGGCACTGACAGCAACCTGTGGACTTTGGGACTCAGATTTGATATTCAGCCTTGCTTTCCTTGGAGCAGCTTTTTACAACTTCTCCCAGCCTGGTGAGGATCCAGTGGTGGTTTTGCTGTGCAGATAAATGGGGAGGGCTCCCAGAGGAGCACTGGCTCCCAGCTTCTCTCTGGAGAGGCTGCAGGTGACAACTTGTGTGGCACTTTTGCTACAGACATGTGGCACTCAGCATCCCTGCCCCGCTCCAATCTCACTGAATTCTGACTAATTCAGTGGTTAATGCAGCAATATTTGGTGTTTTGTCAAGTCACCTCCTGAGATGTCCTTGGGCAGTGGCAGAGCCCAGTCCAGGCTCACAAATGCTGGTTTCACTACTTCTCTCCATCTCTCTGTTCCTGTTTCTCACCAAAATCAAAACCTTGCACGAAGCAAAGAACACAGGAAACAAGACAATGGGCTCCACCACAACTCAGATGGAAAACTTTTTTGGGAAGAGTCTGCCAGTGAGCCTGGAGCAGTGCGTGGCTTGGAAATCCAGTTTGGGAGGAATTTTGGTTTGAGGGCTTTGCACTGGAAAATGTCATAGCAAATCTAAGAATAGGAGTTAACTGGCAAAGGAGAGAAAAGCAGACTGTGTCCCAAAGAACAAATGTGCTGAAATCCCTGCTGTGCCTGGCTAAGGCTCAGAGTAATGCTGGGTTTATTACCAATACAGGAGTGTCCAGATACCATAGGAGATCTGTGCTGGGAGACCAATATCCGTTCAGATTATTGCAACATTTTACACTTCTTCAATCCCATTGTGTCATGAGAACGTCTCTGAGCCTTGGTTTCACAGGAAGTGAGATTTCCTGCCTTGCTGGTCAGTAGGATGTGAAGTCTCCAGGTAGCCATGGAATGCTGCAGCTGGGAGTCCTGGCTCATCCTCCAGGGAAAACTCCACAGGATTTTCATGTCTTCCCAGACTGGCCAGGTTGTTATGTTTTCTCTCCCTTGCCCAGCTGAGGAGGGGAGTGATGGAGCTGTTTTAGTGGGTACCTGGTGTCCAGGCAGGGTCATCCCACCCCACAGAGAAAACACAAGACAGATAAAATAGTTCTCAGCTATTTCTAACCTGACTCTTCCTGGGAGCAGCTGAATGATGGATGCCAGCTTCGTTGCTCTCTGCTTTTCCCCTGTTCTGGCAGGATTTTATTTCTTTGGAGGCAATGAAGTTGTGCTCATGATAATCTTGTTTTTCCTTCCAGCTGTAGCTGAAGTCAGTATGGCCTCAGGAAAGACCCCAACCCCAGACCTGCTGAAGGCTGAGGAGCAGCAGACTGTGGTAGGTGCCAGGGCACCCACAGCAGTTAAATCACCCACTGACATGTACTGGCAAACCTCTGCCAGCACCCCAAAACAAGGCTAGGGGGACAGATTAGCCCTATGAAGTTGTGGCCAAATCAAAACCCCTCAGTACAGAAGGTAATTGTTTTACTCAAGAGACATCTTCAGGGCTGGCCAAATGATGCAAGTATTTCTGAAACAGGAGCTGTTACAGGTCCTGCTTCACACCTGGTTTGGTGCTGAAATCGGTGTGACTCAAAATTCACTAGCACAGAGTTCACAGTTCTTAACCCTGGCGTGTTGGAGGCCTCTGGATGAGCAGAAGGATGAGGAGATGGATTTGTGGGACCTTTCTGGACAGACACATGGCTGTGTTCACCACCAGCTCGGGCTGGGCTCTAATGTCAGGGTTTCTCTTGGGTTTAGAGCGCTGTCAATCGAGTCACCAGCCTGCCCTTGCTCAATTCTGCCTTCAACCTGGTCTCCTCTGCCTACAACCAGACCAAGGAGTCCCACCCCTGCCTCAGTGGTGTCTGCAGCGTGGCTGAGACCGTGGCTGCCGTGGCCGTGGGCAGCGTGGTCGGAGGGGCACAGCCCATCCTGAGCCAGCTCGAGCCACAGAGTAAGTGCAGGGCTGGGGCACCCCTGGGACAGCAGGGAGGGGAGGTTCAGGTGCCTGCAGGGTGATCCCACCTCCCACAGCACCTTCTCCTCTGGCGCTGGGCCTCCCACCCAGCAGCTCCTGGATGCTGAACTGCCTGGGAATGAAACTGTTTCCAGCAGAAGCAGAGTTTGATTTCTTGAGGTTACTGAGCAGTAACTCCCTGCTTGCTGGCTTTCACTGCAAGTTCTGACCATCCCAGGCAGGAGCTGTGTCAGTCTGGAATAGAGCTCAGTCTGGCTTATCCCAACACTTTTCAACCCTTTAAACCCAATGCCCACCAAGGGCAGGTGCCACAGTGCAATTGGATTAAAATCTGCTGTTGGAAAGGTGGGAAGGCAAAATGGAGATTATTTGAACCTGCTGAATTTTAGGGTTTGTTCACTTTTAACAAGATGCCCACACACATCCCACCCTAGAATGAGGATTTATTTTTCTGGGGCTTGTTTTCATGAGTGTATCCTAAACTGGCCATTGTAGGGTCAAAAACCCATCCCCAAATGTGAGAATCAACAGGTGCCTGTTGTCTCTTCCAGTTGCTCTTGTGAATGAATATGCCTGTAAAGGTCTGGATCAGCTGGAGGAGAACTTGCCCTTCCTGCAGCAGCCAGCAGACAAGGTAAGGAAAGGCTTTTCCTGAGGAAGCCATGGCTTGATGGAACTGGGTCCAGAAGAATATGGGGAAATAAATAAAATTCAGCAGCAGGGAAAGCTAGAGAGGTGCTCTCAGCATGCAGGAGTGAACGTGTCCATGTCAGTACAGGTGTGCTCACCTCCCTGGCCATCCCACACACTGCAAGCACCACTAACCCAAGTGGAAAAGCTTTTCCAGGGAGGGAAAACATATTTTGGAACAACAACCAAAAAATCTTTCTCTGCCTCTCCCTGGTGCAGGTGATCTCAGACACCAAGCAGCTGGTGTCCACCAAAGTGACATCTGCTATGGATGCTGCCTGTGAGGCCAAGGAAGCAGTGGCTGACAAGGTCACTGAAGCTGTGGACCTCACTAAAAACGTTGTTGGGGACAGTGTCAAGCTGACCAGGTCTGTGGTCACCTCCACTGTCAGCAGTGCTGTGGAGGCTGCCCAGGGTGCCAAGGAGCTGGTGACCAGCAAGGTGACAGAGGCTGTGGATGTCACCAAGCACATGGTGGAGGACAGTGTTGACAGGACCAAGTCTGCTGTTGCCTCTACGATTGTCAATGCAGTGGAGGCTGCCCAGGGGGCCAAGGAGCTGGTGACCAGCAAGGTGACAGAGGCTGTGGACCTCAGTAAGCACCTTGTGGAGGACAGTGTTGACAGAACCAAGTCTGCTGTGACTTCCACCATCACTGCAGCTGTAGGGGCTGCCCAGGGAGCCAAGGAGCTGGTGACCAACAAGGTGACAGATGCTGTGGACAAGGTCACCAAAGCTGTGGATGTCACCAAGCACATGGTGGAGGACAGTGTTGACCTGACCAAGTCTGCAGTTGCTTCCAGGATCGTCAGTGCTGTGGAGGCTGCTCAAGGGGCCAAGGAGCTGGTGACAGACAAGGTGACCAAGGCAGTGGACCTCAGCAAACACATCGTAGAAGACAGTGTTGACCTGACCAAGTCTGCTGTTGCCTCTACGATTGTCAATGCTGTGGAAGCTGCCCAGGGTGCCAAGGAGCTGGTGACCAGCAAGGTGACAGAGGCCGTGGATGTCACCAAGCACACGGTGGAGGACAGCATTGACAGGACCAAGTCTGCTGTTGCTTCCACCATCACTGCAGCTGTGGGGGCTGCCCAGGGGGCCAAGGAGCTGGTGGCCAACAAGGTGACCGAAGCAGTGGATCTGACCAAAGGGGCTGTTCAAGACAGCGTTGAGAAGACCAAATCTGTGGTCACCTCTACGGTCAGTACAGCTCTGGATGCTGCCTATGGCACCATCACCAGCAAGATCAACACAGCCCTGGAGCAGGGCAGGGAGGTTCTCCAGGAGGGCGTGGAGATGACCAACTCAGTGGTGACCAACAGCATAAGCAAAGCCAAGGCAGTGAGCCAGGCAGTGGCTGGAGGTGTGGAATCTGTCCTGGGAATGTCAGAAGATCTGGTGGATCATTACCTCCCAATGACTGAGGAAGAGCTAGGTAAGAAAATATGTACCTGGCGCTTGTAGATGCAAGTCCTTTCCCATGTGAGTAGAGAGCACCTGACACAACAAGATGCAGCTTCTGAAGCAGACAGGTGCTCTGAATTTGTCACCAAGTTGCTGGCTGTCAACACCAAATTGCCACATGGCACAGGACAGAGTTCAAGCATTTGCTGGCTGGTCCTCAAAGTAAATAAATACATGGGTTCATGCTTCAATCTCTCCATTGAGTCTGCTCACCTGAAGATTGAGCAGGGACTAACCTGCCTTTAGCACATGAGCAACCACAAACCTCCTGCTCCACAGCAAGCTTCAGCCTTCATGTTTCCCAATGGGTGATCCAACCTCTCCCACCCCTCCAGCTGCACTGTGTTCTTGTTTCCTCCAGGTAAACTGGCCACCACGGTGCAGGGCTTTGGCGTGGCCTCCGTGGAGGAGCAGAAGAGGCAGAGGAGTTACTTTGTGCGCCTGGGCTCGCTGTCGGGCCGGGTGCGGCACCGAGCCTACCAGCACTCCCTGGCCAAGCTGCAGGGCTTCAGGCACCGCACCCAGGACCCGCTGGCACGGCTGCAGCTGGCACTAAGACTGGTACCAACACGCTTTGCCCTCCTTCCTCCTGTCTGTAGCCTTTCCTGCCCTGCTATCCAGCTGGAAGCTCTTCCTCCATCTCCCACCAGCTCCGTGTCACCATGGATCCTTCCCTGGCAGGGAAGAGCTTGTGCCTCTCTGTGTGTGCTTGCAGTACAACTTTTCCTCTCATTTTTCCCCATCAGATTGAATCTGTGAAACAGGAGGTCGGCCAGAAGCTGCTGGAGGGGCAGCAGAAGCTCCATCAGCTGTGGGTGGACTGGAGCCTGACGCAGCCCAAAGGAAACCAAGTCAGAACGGCGTGCCAGGCAGAGGTACCCAGGGTGCCAGGCAGAGGTACCCGGGGTGCCAGGCAGAGGTACCCGGGGTGCACGGAGCAGCCCCGCGGGGCCGGGCCCTCCCTGAGCTCTTCTCTCCCGGCAGGTGGAGCCGCGCACTCTGGCCATGCTGAGGATCATCACCCAGCAGCTGCAGCCCGCCTACCACCGCCTCAAGCTCAGCATCCACGGCCTCCCCAGCGGCATCCAGGAAGCCGTGTCTCGGGCAGCTCGACACATCCACAAGCTCCACAGCTCCTTCTCCAGGGCCGTGTCCTTCCAGGACCTCTCCAGAACCACCCTGGCCCGCAGCCAGGACCGCGTGGCAGAGGCCCGCAGGTCCCTGGATGTCCTCTTTGAGTATGTCACTCACAACACCCCTCTGAACTGGATTGTGGGGCCCTTCAGGGCCATGGCCAAGGTGGCACAGGACAGCAGAAGGCACAAGAAGGAAGAGATGAGGAGTGACAGAAAATTACCCAAGTTGGAAAAGGCTCCGCTATCACACGAGGTGACAAAGGCACCTGAAGAGCCAAAGGGAACCAACAGGCTCTCAGAAAAATGGTATGAAGTGCTAGAGAAGCTGGAGGAAAAGGTAGGGAAGGACACAGAGGTGGCCCTGGCTGCAAAGGAGATAAAAAGCAGTGCAGCAAAGGAAGATCTCTGATAAATCCCAGCTCTTCTGGCCAAGGCTACTTGGCTAGAACAGCACTGGATCTTCTGATTGTGTGCCCACTTGTGCCATGAGTGCCTCTGCTGTCTGAATTTAGAGTCAGATGTAGTTGTAAGGAGGTCTGATAACCAAGGTGGGGAGATTGTGAATCTTGATTTACTGTTTTTAAATCCAACTGCTGTGCTGAAAGGGGAGATGGGACCTGCACTGCAGCTTTTTAACTCAGCCCAGCTGTAGCTGTGAGTGCCTAAGTCTTGCTGAGGCAAGTTGTGGGAGAGAAGTGATCTCTATTTTTAATGCTGGATTTGTTTTTAATTTGCCCAAGCTGTGGAACTCTTGAGAAGATGCTATGCTTGACCTTTGATACCATCTCCCACCTTCTCCACATTTAAAAATACAGGTTCAAACACAACTTCCTTTGTGCCTGTTGTACCTCTGGGGAGGCTCGGCCCTGCAGCACATCTGGCACAGCTGGGGGCAAGGAGCTGCTTCTCAAGAAGAGATTTCTCTTCATGGATCACCCAAACTCTTCTTCCTTCATGGAAAAGCACTCGGCAGTGTGGGGTTTTCTTTAATCATCTTTCTAATTTCTGTGAATGACTTCAAGGATTATCTGCAAGTAATTCCATGTGTGAAACACTTCACGGCCATTAAATGAGGCAGCTTTTCCCAGGAGTTACTCTGCCATGGGATTAGGATACCCTGTTATTAAAATAGGGAGGGATTTTAATCCAGGCGCTGGTTCTTTCCCAGAAAATGCTACTTTGTAATAATTTCTATTGTAACTTATTTTGGTAACTGTTCCTGGCATTGTCCCTGTGCCAGGGCTGGTGAGCAGACACTGGAATAAAGCGTGACCTGTGTTCAAAAACCATGTGGGTCTGTGTGTACCTAAAGCTGCAGGGTTGTGTTCTCCCCTTACCTGAGCTGTGATGAAGCTTTGCCTTTACTGAATCTTGTCCCTGGCCAGCTGGTCTGTTCCCTGCTCTTGCTGGAGGGAAAAAACAAAGTGCCTTTAGCAGGTCCCATGCTTTCTTGAGCAGAAAAACACCTTAAGTGTTTTATTTCCCTGACTTCTGTACTCCTGAGGCTCAGATGCATCTATCCACACCTCACTGTCCCTCCTCACCCCTGGATCCTGGGCTTTGCATTGCCCGTCTCTATTCCAGCACTGCCCGCAGGGGAAGGTCGGTCCCTGCCTGTCCCCAGCGCTCTGTGTCACCTCCGGCTGCTCAGGCTGGGGAAGTTGGGGGTGGCTCCCCCGGCCGGGGCCCTCGTGCCGCGGTTCCCGGTGCCCTCCCGGTGCTCGGTTCCTGCTCCGCCCCGCTCTGCCCCGCCCGCGCTCATCGGCCCGCGCCGCTTCCGCCTGGCCCGGGCACCGGCCGCAGGTAGGCTGCTCCCCTCCTTCCCTCCCTTCCTTCCCTGCTGACCCCTTCCTTCCCTCCCTTCCCCTCCCGGCTGACCCCTTCCTTCCCTTCCTTCCCTCCCCGGGCCACGGGGCTCGCCCCGGCTCCAACTTCCTGCAGCCCGGCCGTGCCACCCCCGTGCCCATCGTGGGACACAGGGCAGGGCTGCCCCGGCCCCGGGAGAGAGGGGGCAATTGGGCAATTGTAGGCTTTTCATGAGACAGGAAAACAAAACTGAAATTGGAAAGTTTCTCTCTAGCTGAGAGTTATTTCGGGGCGTTTGCTGGAGCTGCCTTTAAATAGGGAAATATTGTGCAGCAGGCTCAGGCAGCGCCTGGAGCAGTGCCCCAGCGGGACCCCGCTCCTCCCCTCCAGACACTCCTGTTGTTTAATTAAAATCCCATCAGAGGCCTGGGTGAGTGCAGGGGCTCCGGGATCATCTGTGCATGGGGATATGAAGTCTCCCAATGAAAGGAGGACGTGGAGCTGCTGGGACAGAGTCCAGAGGAGGCCACAGAGCTGCTCCAAGGGCTGGAGCCCCTCTGGAGCTCTGGGAGAGCTGGGGGTGCTCACCTGGAGAGGAGAAGGCTCCAGGGAAACCTCAGAGCCCCTGCCAGGGCCTGAAGGGGCTCCAGGAGAGCTGCAGAGGGACTGTGGACAAGGGATGGAGGGACAGGACACAGGGAATGGCTCCCACTGCCAGAGGGCAGGGCTGGGTGGGATATTGGGATGGAATTCTTTCCTGTGAATCTTCCCTGATAACACAGGTAATCGGCTGGAAAGGGTTTCCTCTACACCTGTTTCATTCCTCAACTGCCATCACAAGGAGCCTTCAAGACCCCTGGAACCAGCTGCCTGGAGGAGACATTTGGATTTACCTAAATATAGCATTATTTCATCAATTATCTTAAACCAGTTGTAATTAATGTGAAATGAATGCAAAGAATGTGCTCTCTTTGCTTAATCACAGAGTTGGAATGATGCACAGAGCACTGGCACAGCTGCAGGCACGGAGCAGATGCAGAAACATTTGGGAGGTGTGAGAGAGAGCCTGTCAGCTCCAGAGCATCCCCCAGCACCCCTGTGAACACTGTCCTCTGTTCTCCTCACAGACTGCCAGCACTGAGAGTCCCCGGGCACCGGAGGCACAAGGAGTGCAACTGGGGCACCCCCAGCCCCACAGGCTGCCACCCCTCTGCCAGAAGATGCTTTTCCCATCCCTGCTCCAGTCTGTGATCTGGGCCAGCAGCTGCTGAGATGGCACAGAGCACTGAGCTGCAGCCCAGCTTCGAGGACGTGTTCAACATCCTGTCCCAGGTCCCAGCAGAGAAATTGCTGAGCCTCAAACACAAACTGAAGCACCTGGTACCTGGGCCCTGCAGCAAGTTACTGCAAGCCATGGTCCTGCTCACTCTGGGGCAAGAAACGGATGCAAGAATTTGTCTGGATGCCATGAGGGACAACCGGGCAGCCCAGTACATCCAGCAGATCAAACTGGGCACTGCAGGAGTGCAGGAAAACGGGGAGGATTTGCAGCCTCCCCAGCTGGATGCAGGTACCATGGCACTGCTGGCACAGGTGTACACAGTACTGGCACAGGAACAGCTGTGCAGTCCTGAGGCCAGGGACAAAGCCTGCCACGCCAGCAAGGACACTCAGCAAGGGACATTTAACAACATCCCACCCAAGGAACAGGACAAAGAGGGCTCTGCAGCCAGCGGGGGCTCCGGGGACAGGTTTGGGACACTGAGATCCCATGAGGACGCAGGATTTCCCCACACAGCCAGCTCCCACTGCATGGTGAGGAGCTCACCAGTGGAGATCAGAGGCAGCTCAGACCTTTCAGGCCCACGGACCCTGTGCTCTGTGGGGAGCTCCTCCCTGTCCAGCCGTTTGGAGATCAGTGCATCACCAACAGTTCCTTTTCACACCCAGCCCTCTGTCCCTGAGTGTGTCCCCTGGCCCAGCCGTGCTGGACACCCCAATGGGGACACACAGAGCCATGACCCACAGGAATGCAGCTGGGCCAGCACACCCAGCTCTGCCCCTGGGCAGGGCACAGCTGCTCAAGGGCCCCAGCCAGAGAAGGTTCTGCAGGTCAGTCCCTGTCCCCCCACCCCTCTCCCCATTCCTGAGACAGCGCTGCCCTCGGAGCCTGCCCAGAGCAGTGACGTGTCCAGCACAGTGACAGAGCCTCACACACCAAGGGAAAAGCAGGATGAAAAGCAGGATGAAAAGCAGGATGAAAAGCAGGATAAAAAGCAATTACCTGCTGATGTCCCTGACTCAAGGGCTGCAGTGGATACTGCCCCTGCCCTCGTGTCCATACAGGACTCCTACATTCCAGCAGGCAATCCCTGTAACTCTGCTTCTATTTCAACCCATTCCCTTCCTCCTACTTATTCCTTCTCCTCAACTCGTCCTCCTATTCAGGAATCTCCCTCCAAACTACCCTATCCCCCTCCCCTGCATTCATCCCCCTCTCCAGCCAGGCCTCCTGCTCCCCCAGCCACGGATCCAGCAGAGCCACATGATGCCAAGTTCTTCACGTTTTTTGTCCTGCACGCCAGTGAAGATGAGCTTGTGGCCCACCAGGTCAAGGACCTGCTGGAGAGCATGGGGGTGTCCAACGGTGCCACGCTCAGTGAGGATTTCTTCATCCCCGGGCGCAGCCACATGGCCTGCTTCCAGGAGGCCGTGGAAAACTCTGCCTTTATCATCCTCCTGCTGACCAAGAACTTTCCCTGCAACCTGTGCCTGTACCAGACAGACACTGCTCTGATGCAGTCCATCCAGGACCCCTCCAAGCAAGACTCAGTCATCCCATTTCTACCCAAGGCAAACGCTCTGGAGGACAGCCAGATCCCCTGGACGCTCAGTCCACTTGTCAAACTGAATGAGAGCTCTCCTCACTTCCACAAGAAAGTGCAGAACACGTTTAACCCCCAGAGAATCAGGGAGAAGAAAGCCATGTGGGACGAGAAGATCAGGGAGAAGAAAGCCATGTGGGAGCAGCTGCAGAGAAGGAAGCTCCAGGAACGTTGGCAACAGCAGCAAGCCCAGCAGGACTTTGCTGCCCTGAACCTGGGCTCCCCTCCCTGGGTGCCACCAGGGCCATCAGCCCAACCCTGGTGTCCCCCTGCCCCCATGGGCCCCCCTCCTGCTCACAGGGGTCCTCCCCCTTCCCAAGCACAGCTGCCCCCAGGCCACTACAACTTCACAGCAGGCCAGGCAGGGATGCCACCCATCGTCATCCAACACGCCCGCATGGTTCAGATCGGGAACCACAACGTGATGCAGGTGGGAACTGCCCCACCTGGGCCAGGGCACAGCCAGGAGCAGCCCAGGAACAGCCTCTGACCCGGGGCAGCCAAGTCAGAGGCAAAATCAATTTCAAATCCTGGGTTACAGTGATTCTGCTGGGACTGGGACAGTTATTCTATGCATCAAGAGTGACATTTTCCTGAAGCACAAAAAAAAGTTCTTCATTTTTTGTTGGAAAAAAAAATATGGTGATCTCTTGAAAATGTTTTTCCTTGTGCTTATTTTCAAGTAATTAAGAAAATTATTTTCTTGATTGTCTGGAACTACTTGAAGATTTTATAAATAAATTTTAATTAACTTATTTGTGTTCCTGTAGTTCTTTCCTATAGAATTAGAAAAGGGATAGCCAGGGATATTTGGAAAATTATTCTGCATGTTGGCTGGAGGGGCTGGGAGATGGCACTGACCAAATGACTTGAGGGCCAATCTGCAAGGGATGCTTTGGGAAGCTGCCTTTAAGGAAAAAGCAGAATGAAAAACAAAAACCATTGAGCAGAATAGTGCAGAAAGGTGGAGAAATCCAGGAATGGAGAGTGGGAGGGGTAATTCTGCAGGATCTGAGCAAGAGATCTACCAGGGTGGTACCTACTGAGCTTTAACACCCGGAGGGCACCTGGAGCAAAGCCCTCGCTCCTCCTCCCATGCTCCAGGCACAGCCATTTCCCTGATCGTCAGCAGAGGTCACCCCAAAGCCACCGAGAGAGGGGAAATGGGGCTGTTCCCTCCCGGAGCAGAGCCCGGGAGCAGGGCAGAGCTCCAGGCTCCTGAGGAGCCACTCCCTGCTTACGTGGAGGCCCCTGGATCAGAACTGGAAGTGACCCCACTGCAGGTACCCCTGCAGGTCTGGGGGTGCTCCTGGCACTCCTTGGCTGTCCCAGCAGGGTCCAGGAGGATCCAAGGCCATCCCTGCCCTGTCAGGGTTTATTCCACACTGCAGCCTTGGTCCCAGAGCCCTCTGAGCCCCAAGCCAGCCCCTGAGTGGGACAGATGTTATTAAATCCTTGGAGGAGGCTCTGAGCTGCCCCCAACTCTTGGTTTCCAGCTCTCAAAGATTGGATTTTAACTCTGCAAGATCCAGAGACGATGGATTAACTCATTCACTCCTTCCAGAGCTTCTGGCATCCTCCAAGTGCTCGAATTCCTTTGATTTTCCTGGTTTCTCTCCTCCACAGCACCATTAAGAGTTGCTGTGTTAGTGCAGTTCCTGTCCCCTGCCGTTGGGGCAGGACAGTCCCTCCCCTTGGGAGCACTCCCACATCCCTCCTTCTCCTCTCCTACTATAAATAATCATGCAAAATTAGTCAGCTGGAAGCTGCTCCAGCTTGTAAACAACCTCAGCACAGCCACATCCAGCGTGCTTGGATCACACACAGGGCAGGCAGAGCTGTGTCTGGGCTACAGGAGGCTCTGCAGCCAGCACAGTGGAGAAAAAGCTCCTCTCTGTCCAAGAATTAACAAAATAATCACTGAAACATTGCCCTGCTCCTTACAGTTCTGTGTTTTGCCCACATGGAGCTGGCCCTACAGTCAATCAGGCCTGTTCAGTGTAATTACCCCCAAATCATGCAGTGATTTCTTCCACCCAGTAATTACTATCAACATTTAATTGCTGGGCTCTCTGTGTAATTACAGATTATTTATGTGTTTAAAATAAGTGAAGCCTTTTTCATCACACACAATATTCTCCTCCTTGGGGCTCCTGCACCTGACTGGGTCCCCCAGCTCCCTGACCACAGGAGTTCCAGAGCTGCTCCTGCCTGGATTAACCCCATTCCCTCCCACCTCTCTGGGTGCAGATGGAATTGCCCTGAGGCCACCTGGTACCTGCCTGGCAGCTGCTCTCCCACACCTGGACATCACCTGCAGCACAGGAGGAATGGGAGAAGCACAGCCCCAGGCTCTACAGACACTGCTTAAATGGCATTTTTAGCATGAGGGCACAATCCTTCAGCAAGAACTAAGGATGGAGCAATAAACAACAAATATTCAAATATTTTATCCACCCACTCTCCCTGGGGAAGACCAAGCAGTTTTGGGATCCAGGTCTCTGTGTGGAACTAACTCCAGTACCATTAATTCCTCTGTTTTTGCAATCCCTGATGGATTTGGGGTTGGAAACCAAGTGTTCCTCTTTCTGCTTGTTGTGTCCACTGTCCCACATGTGTAAGGCAGGTAAGACCTGAATTAACACAGATTCTCTCATGTTGTTTGATTTGCAACAAAATATAAGGTAAAACATAGAAGAAGATGTGTCATTTCAGTGTCAGGGTTACTCTTTTCCAGGGGAAGTTTACCAATGCAGCACAGTTTGGTTTTTCACAGGAGTAACCATGAAATGAAGCAATCACACCTGTTGAATTGCAAACAGCCCAGAATTCCATACCCACAGTGTCCCATCCCTGGGAAACAAACTGAAAATAGAGGGAAACACCTGAATATAGAGGCTTATCAGCAAGAAGTCCAAGGCACTTGCATTCTAGCAGCCATTTTTTGTTTTATTATTTAAAGTTAAGAGCGCTCATCAGCTCACAAAGGAACAAATCCCATTCCTGCAGTTTAGTTCAGGTTTCAGCCAAAAGGAAAAAAAAAAATAGAAGGCAGCTAAACTAACTCTGCACTTTACAGCTCAATTCAAGTTAAACCTCCTTGCTTTATAAATAAATGTCATAGTTAACACTGCAAAATGTACTGGCAGATCTACAATATCTTGAAGGGGCAGAGAGCGTGGTTATTGAGGCTGATAAATACAAGTAGAGAAGCTTCAGTAGCACAGAGAGCAAGGGTGGGGCCAGGGTCTGCTCTCCCAGGTGGACCTTTCCCCCCTCAGCTGTGCTTCCCACCCTGCTCAGGGCCAGGGAAGGAGCCACAGGCTGCCCATCACCGCCTGCATGAGGACAAACTGCTGCAAACTCTTTGTTTTTCCACCACGGAGGGGTTTGCTCATAGAGGCAAAAACCTGCCCTGAGACTACAGAGTTAAAAACAGATGTGTGTGCAGATCCTCAGCAAAGGAAGGAGCTTGCCCAAACAGCAGCCAGGTGAGATTTCAAATTCCACCTTGGAAGTAGCACCATCCTCAGTGAAGTTACAAAAAAAAAAAAAAAAAAAAAAAGGAAAAAAAAAAAAGAAGACTCAAAAGCCCAAACCAGCTGCTAAGAACCCACTGCATGAGATTTCAGAATGGGGCAATAACAGAGCCCAAGCACATGATACTAAAACCTCAGAAGGACAAGGAGGCACCTTAAACTTTCATTTCTTGCTTCTTCCTTCAGCCCACCCTGGTGCAAACCCACCACAGACACTCACTTGCTTTCATAACCCCCTCCAAGCACCTCCACACTGCAGGTACCTCCTGGCCTAAAGGGCTTGCAAGAGCTCAGCTTTGAAAATAGCTCAAAATGTGCTGGTTTGGCTCCCAAACCATCCACACTCACCCTTCCAGCTCAATCCCTGCTGCCCTCTGGAGCCAAAGCACACTCCTGCTGGGAATGGAGCAAATGGGTGTGCAATGGACAAGCCAAGGGCCTGAACACCACATCAGGATTTTGTTCTTAGTTTTTTCCTCCCCATTCATAAACTACAACATCTATGGATGAAACTGTATAACCAGAACTGACCTTCCTCTATCTTACAGGATTGGAGAAGTCTTGCAGCATAGATAGGGCCTGGCTCTACGAGAGAAAAAACATCCCAGCTTTATGCACAATCATGGAAATCTCAGGCCTTTAACACCATTTGCTACTTGGCCAACCAAGAGAGAGACAAACCCCATCCTCAGCACACCCAGCCCTGTGCCATCCCTGGGCAGGAGCCCCTCAGCTGTTGGGCATGGGCTGTCCCAAACCTGACAGGAGGGAGGGGAAGGGATTAACTGGAGGAATTTCATTCCTCACTCACTTTCTATCTGTTTGGTGTGTGGGGTGGGAAGGGCCAGAGCACGTGGGGGATGTGTAGCTGCTCCAAAGCTGAACACTGAGTTAATCCAGCACTAACAGGAGAGGCAGCAGGTCCCAGGGAATCTCCATTTCCTTCCTCCTCAGGACACGATGGTGGCACGGGGAAGGGCAGGGGCTGTGGCCTCTGTGGACAGAGTGCACTGGAGAGAGCTGGTACCTGAAGGTGACAACGAGGGACAGCCATGAGCTCTGGGGCTTCCTCCTCCCCTGCCCCGACACGCCAGCTGGGTGGTGACAGATGGGGACAAAGCTCAGCACAGCGATGGCCCTGGGCACTTTGGCACAGCCAGCCCGAGCCCTCCAGCTACACAACCTCAGCGGGGTGGGACAGGCTGGGGACCATCGTGTCACGCCCTAGTGCAGCTCAATGAAGGCTTCCAGCTCCTCGGGGATGAATCCCTTGTAGGGAATCTTGTGCTTGTCCAGGGCGCGAGCAGCAAGGCACTGGAGGGTGATGTAGTTGAAGGGCTGCATGGTGCTCTTGGTGAGCAGCTTCTCATCCAGCAGCTCGTAGGCCGTCTGCTTGAAGGCGTTGGTGGCGTCCATGTGCGCCCCGGCCTCCATCAGGGCGCTCATGATCAGCGGGCAGTTGTTGCGGGCGGCCACGTGCAGGGGGGTGTTGTTGTCATAGTCCCGGCTGTCCGGGTCGGCCCCGCACTCCAGCAGCAAGTTCACCACGTGCAGGGATGGGAATTTGCCCACGGGGTACCGCCCCACCGTCGTGGTGTCCTTGTCCACGGCCATGTGCAGCAGGGTGAAGCCGTTCTTGGCGCGGGGGCTGCACTTGAGCAGGCGGTAGATGGTCTGGCGCTTCTGGTGCTCCTGCTCCGGGGTGCACTCCACCTTCTCCAGCAGGAAAACCAGGTGCAGGATGATGGCCAAGGTCTTGGTGAACTGCGCCGAGTCGGCCACGGGGTCCTTGCCGTGCACCAGGGCCCTCTCCACCTCCCGGACCCCCTTGCTCAGCACCCCGATGAGGTCGGAGAAGCCCAGGTGGGTGGCTAAAGTGCCTTTGGAACGGTCCTGGAGCACGTAGGAGTAAAGCTCGGCAAAAGAAAGGAAACTGCTGGCAGTCATGGGGCTGAGGGGCTCCAGGTTGCCTTGCTGCATGTCCAGGGCGTACTTCCACAGGTTAATGCAGCGCTCGAAGTTGCCCGAGTCGGCGTAGACGGCGCCGCGGTAGCGGATGTAGTAGGAGGTGTCGGGGTGGGAAGGGCCCAGGATGCGCTCCCGGATCAGCAGCGCCTGCATGCGCATCTCATCGGGGTCGGTGATCAGGGCTTCCAGCTCCTCCAGAGAGCTCACCTCCCGCGAGTAGTCGTAGGCCAGCACCAGCTGCCGGGGCTCGGGCTTAGGCAGGTACTTCCCGCCCTCGCAGCGCAGCTCCATCGCCCTGCGCCAGTACTTGTGGGCTCCCAACAGGTCTCGTTTCTTGTCCACAAACGTGGCACCCAGCAGCTCCAGAGCTTCCACGGCAGCCTCTCGAGTGCAGAACACGTTCGGGACCTCGTCCTGACTGGAAGCCGAAGCACCACAGCCCTCACAGCCCTCTTCAGTGCAGCCCCTCTGATGGCTCCCACCTGAGGCGCAGCCCCCCGCAGCCTCGTCCTGCTGCAGCCCCCCCTGGATCAGGTACTCCACGATGTTGGTGTGGCCGGTGACGCTGGCGGCGAGCAGAGGGGTCATGCCATAGCCGTCCTTCTCCATGCGGGCTTTGGAGCGGAGCAGCAGCTGCAGGATCTCCAGGCTGCCCGACTCGGCACAGTCGTGCAAGGCCGTGTTTCCCTTCACGCTGCGCCGGTTCACATCGGCCCCTTTCTCCAACAGGTACCGGGCGATCTCGCGGTGCCCTTTGTAGCAGGAAATCATCAAACATGTGTGCCCGTGCCGGTTGGCCACCTCCAGGTCGGCCCCGCGTTCGCCCACCAGGTACCGCACGATCTCCAGGTGCCCATCGAAGCAGGCGGCCCGCAGCGGGGTGGAGTTGGTCAGGGTGGTCTGGTTCACCGAGGCGCCGTGGTCCAGCAGGCTCCGCACCACGCCCAGGTGCCCCGCAGCCGAGGCCGCCCACAGCGGCGGGGCCCCCTCGATGGTCTCACCGTCGAAGCTGACGGAGCCGCCCTCCTCCACGCGGGCCCCGCAGTGATCCAGCAGGTACTCCACCACGTCCAGGTGCCCGTGCCGGGCCGCGATCAGCAGCGGAGTGCTGCCGGCCCCGGGGCCGCCCCCGCCGCCGGGCCCCGCCGTCAGTGCCTCCAGCTCCTCCCGGCTGCGGCTGCCCAGCAGCTTCTGCAGCAGCTTCAGCTTCCCGTCGCGGGCCGCATTGTACACGGCCGTGCGCAGGTCCATGGCGCCAGCGGCCGCCTCCAGGCCATGGACCGGCGGCGGCGGCGCTGCCCCAGCGCGGCGCGGGGCGGGCGGGGGGCGGCGGGACCCCCCTGCCCTCAGCGCGGCGGGACCTTCACCGCCCGGGCCCGGCCGCCATCTCAGGCTGCGCCGCGGAACAAAATGGCGCCGCGCGGGGTGGAGCGGGACTCGCGGTGGATTATGGGAATTGTAGTCCCGGGAGCGGCGCTGCCCGCCCGGCCCCGCTCCGCGCGCACTCCGTTTCCCGGAAGGCAGAGCGGGTGGGGGGAGAGGTGGGAAGGATGTGCGCCCTCGCCGTGCGGGGCATGCTGGGCAGTGGAGTCTCCTCCGCCCGCTGCCTGTAGTGCTGCTAACGGGATTTCACCAGCGCCAGGACTACACTTCCCAGTGCGCCCCGCGCGGCCCCGGCGCTGTCCAGGTGTGTCTGTGATTCTCAGCGTGTGCTGCTTTCATAGCGGTTTTATTTCTCTTAAATCCCTTGATGTTATGGCACTTGAAAACACAAGGGCTGCATAGCATTAATCTGACGTGGTTTAATTGCAGATTTTATGAAGCCATAATATCCTGAGCTGTAACGGAGCCACATGGATGACCCAAGCCAGTCCACGGCCCCGCTCAGGTCTGGTGGTGCATTTTAAAGTACGAGTTTCCTGCCTTGGAGGTGGCAAAGCCTCGTCCCCACCAGCGAACACACATTTATTCGCTCCTGTTCCCTCCACGGGCATTAAGTCCAGCTTACTCCATCCCTGAGCGACAATACCTGCCCAGAGTGAGGGAAAACACTCAAGCAATAAATAGCCCGGCTTAGATGAGCAAAGCTTTACTCACCAGAGTCTATTTTTAGGGCATAAATTGAGTTTAGGTGTCCCTAATCTTTATACAGAGAACTGGCACAGGGTTTCTCCCATTGTATTTTATTTATAGCTGGGTTTTTCCTACCCAGGGAAATAAGTTTAGTCTCATTATTTCCATTATTATTATTCTGTCTGTCATGATTATTATTATTCAGTCCATCCACCCGTTTTAGGTCTTGTCTGGAATTACAGTGGATTATCCCACTGATGCCTGTTGCCTTCACACAGAATATCACTTTTGTTGCTAAGAAACTGCTTTTGCATAACAGGCAGCAGGAGCCCAATTTTCACTCCAGCAGCTTCTGCAAGTCCCCGGGAGCAGCAGCAGCTGCTCCTGGAGCAGAGTGTCCGTGGCACAATTCCCACTCCAGGTCTGTGCCCGGGGATTGTTCCCTGGGAGGTTGAGATGGGATTCCCAGAGCAGCTGTGGCTGCCCCTGGGTCCCTGGCAGTGCCCAAGGCCAGGCTGGACATTGGGGCTGGGAGCACCTGGGACAGTGGGAGGTGTCCCTGCCATGGCTGGGGTGGCACTGGAGGGGCTGTGAGGTCCCTCCAGCCCAAAACTCCTGGAATTCTGTGCCACAGCAATTTTGTGTTTGAGAAGAAAAGGAGCAAAGGCTCCTTAAACACCTGCAGGGTGTCTGTGCTGAGCAAGGGCAGGAGGAACCAGGGAACCCTTCAGCTTGGAAAAGCCCTCCAGGATCACCAAGTCGTCATGTTTTCACCCAGAAAAAGCCCCACAAGTTCCACCTGAACACCGTGAACCCTCTGGGTGTGTCAGGGCATTCCTGGGCTGTGAATATCCAACCTGGGAGTGTCCCTGTCCCCTGTGAGCACAGGCAGTGCCAGCCCCAGCTGCCAGGCTGTTTGTGCTGCAGGTCAAGGCACAGACACGGTGACATTTCCTCTCCCCGCTGGCTCTCGTGTTGCCATGGTGACCAGATGCACTCGCTCTTTTATCTGAAGTATCTATTAACCAAAGCTTCCTATTAATTTCCCCTCCATAGAATCCATTAGGAATTCACCAGAACACCACACAGGGTTTTTAGGTCCCAAACCCAGCTCTGGGTGGGCTCGGAGACATCGTGGGGTAAAGTGCAGCTGATGGAAATGGATTTTCCATTAATAAGAAATTTCTCAGTAATGAGGGAATAAAGAGCAGGAGGAGAAGTGTCACAGCTGCCTCTCCCTGCAGATCCCTGGCTGTGGAACGTGCTGGAGCCTCAGGAACTCACCCCAAACCTTTCATAGACCAGGGCTCCAAGCCTGGCTTTGGGCACTGCCAGGATCCAGGGGCAGCCCCAGCAGCTTTGGGCACCTGTGCCAGGGCATGCCCACCCTGCCAGCCAGGAATTCCTCCCCAAAATCCCACCCAGCCCTGCCCTCTGGCAGTGGGAGCCATTCCCTGTGTCCTGTCCCTCTGTCCTTTGTCCCAGGTTGCTCTCCTGGAGCCCCTTCAGGCATTGTGGCTGCTCCCAGGTGATCTGTGCCATCCCCTGAGGGTGCCAGGGACATGGGGCTGCTCCCTCTGATCTGTGCCATCCCCTGAGGGTGCCAGGGACTGTGGCTGCTCCCCTCTGATCTGTGCCATCCCCTAAGGGTGCCAGGGATGTGTGGCTGCTCCCAGGTGATCTGTGCCATCCCCTGAGGGTGCCAGGGATGTGTGGCTGCTCCCCCATGATCTGTGCCATCCCTGCCATCCCCTGAGGGTGCCAGGGACCTGTGGCTGCTCCCTCTGACCTGTGCCATCCCCTGAGGGTGCCAGGCATGTGTGGCTGTTCCCCTCTGATCTGTGCCATCCCCCGAGGGTGCCAGGGACTGTGGCTGCTCTCAGGTGATCTGTGCCATCCCTGCCATCCCCTGAGGGTGCCAGGGACCTGTGGCTGCTCCCAGGTGATCTGTGCCATCCCCTGAGGGTGCCAGGGACCTGTGGCTGCTCCCAGGTGATCTGTGCCATCCCCTGAGGGTGCCAGGGACCTGGGGCTGCTCCCAGGTGATCTGTGCCATCCCTGCCATCCCCGGAGGGTGCCAGGGACCTGTGGCTGCTCCCAGGTGATCTGTGCCATCCCCTGAGGGTGCCAGGGACCTGGGGCTGCTCCCAGGTGATCTGTGCCATCCTCTGAGGGTGCCAGGGACCTGGGGCTGCTCCCCTCTGATCTGTGCCATCCCTGCCATCCCCTGAGGGTGCCAGGGACCTGAGGCTGCTCCCAGGTGCTCCTGCTGAGCTCCAGCTGCTGCTGCTCCTCCCTGGAGCTGCCAGGATCTCCCCAGCTCAGGAATTGGTGAATCCCCACAGCTGGGGCAGGAATGGGGGGCTCTGAGCCCCCACATCCCTCCCCTGCAGACCCCACAGGGCACACCCGTGTAGGGTTTTTGGGATAACACAGAAAAAGCCCCAGGCAGAGTTCTGGGAGTAAGAGGGGAGTTAAATCCCCAGGGGAGGAAGAGCAGATAAAAAATGAGACGTTGTGACAGGGCTGCCAGGCTGCGTGGCAGGAGGGTTAATTTTTTGTGAAACTGCCATTTCATATTCCCTTTCAGACAAGCAGAATTACACGGTGCTGGCTGCTGCAGGAGGAGCATAATTTCCTTCACAGAAATAATGACAGGGTACTTAAAGAGCAAGTGAATGGATGGCTGAAGTACTGGGCAGAGACTTCAGAAATCCAGGCTGAGCCCTCACCTTTACAGAAGGCTCCTTTGGTGACCTTGGGCCAGTCATTTAATCTTCCTGTGTCTCAATTCCCTGCCAATAACACAGGAATAATAACTGTTCTCTGCCTGCCTGGCTTATTTAGGCTGCAAACTCGGAATTTACAGCTCGTGTTTGCTGTGCTTTGAAGCCCAAGAGCTTCAATCCATGCTGAGGCGTCTGGGACAACCACGGTGTACAAAAAAAAATGTGGAGAATAACAAAGGGCTGGGATGGATGGCTTGGAACATCCTCAGTGTGAAAGACTCCGGAATTCCTGATCCATTGCTCCCCATCCCTTCCCTCAAAATGTGGAGAAGTTTGGAGCTGTGCTAAGAGTTCCAAAAGCATCAAAATAATTTAGGAGCAGAGCCTGTAGTGATTTTATTGAATCCCCGAGTTCCTTCTGAAGCAGAGAGTGGATAATTTAGAAACCTGCAGAAATTTCCTTTGTGCTCAGTCAGGGCTGCAGCAGCTCCTCAGGTTTTTCAGTGTAAATTGAGGTTCCTGTGTACCCAGGTTTTATCCATCTCCAGCTTTCAGCAGTTTGTGTGATTTCCTGAAGGCAGGAAAGATGGGTCCCTGCTCCCAGAGCAGCGAACACCAGATTGTCTCTATAGTTAAGCAATTTGCTGTACAAAGGGAACAATTCTAAAAATAGGGGAGAAATGGCACCCTGACATTAGCAGGAACGATGACCCAATCCCCACCTTGCTGCAGGGCCTTTGTCCTGTAACTGCCTCCATCAGCAGGGCTCTGATGACATTATTTTCTGTGCTTATGTGGGGCACAGGGCTGCAGGTACCTGCGAGGGAGGATTTTGATCAGCCTGCAGAGGATGAACACGCTGGGGAGGCTTCTGGGGGAACACTAAATCAAAGTTTCATTTACATCACACACCAGCCTGGCCATTGCAGCATTAATGGCTGCACTGCTGCCCTCGACGTTTTGTGTGGATTTAATCTGTCAGTGGGGAAGTAAAGGACAGGGGGAGAGGGAGTCCTTGTGGTTTGTGAAACCTGGATCTTTCCTTTCAGGCACTATCAAATGACAGCGATTTGTACAGGTTTCAAACTCTTCTGGCAACAGATTTAGGGCTGCCCCTGGATCCCTGGAATGTCCAAGGTTGGACATTGGGGCTTGGAGCAACCTGGGATAGGGGAAGGTGTCCCTGAGAGAGCTTTAAGGTCCTTCCAAACCATTCCATTTCCAACCCAAACCATTCTGTGATTCCTGAATCACATCTGCCACAGTACCAGTGATGTGGACAATGCTGAGCCTGGGGAGTTTAAAAAAAAAAAGAAAAAGGAAAAAGAGAAAAGTGCTCGACAGCCCGAACAACCCAAATTATTAAAGATATTTCAGTGCTTTTACCACTGGCCTCGGCAGGATTCAAGAGTTTCATTTTCACACCTAAATACCTTTGAGAATGGAGGCTCTGAGTGGTGTTGAAAATTTGTTCTTTTTATATTTGAAGGCCCTGTTGGAAGCAAAGGGCTCAGCTCTCCAAACAAGCCCTGCCCGGCACTGAAGGCCCAGCAGTGTCTGGGTGCCCTGACCCTGCTCTGCTGTGTTTGGGGGGTTCCTTGGCTCCTGTGCTGCTTTCAGCTGGGGCACAGTGAATTTCCTGCTCAGTGGCTGCTCTGGGGCTGTGTTTGGGTTTGTGCTGAGCACAGGGCTGATAACTCAGAGATGTTTTTGTTCTTGCTCAGCTCACTCAGAGCCAAAGCCTTTCCTGTCCTTGTCCAGCCACGCTGGGACTGACCCCAGGGATGACCACAGGACATCATGCTCAGGATATAAATGGGGCCAAAGAAAGAATTGGGGGACATTTGGACTGAGGAGCAGAATAAGCTCACAGGACAGGGGTTCACAGGACAGGAGCTCACAGGACAGGAGCTCCAGGACCCCAGAACACGTGCACACCTGGGCCGTGGCAGCCTGGGCTGTATGGCAGGCTATGATTTGTTGTCACCTTTACAAACACAACAACAAAATCACTAGTCTTCCACACAGAGCCAGGCCAGGAGAGCAGCCATTCCTCCTCAGGGACGTCTTCTCCCAGCATCCTTCCTCAGTTCTTCTCCTCCTGCAATCCTTGTTCCTGTCACTCCTTCAGGGCTGCCCTTTGCAGCGTTCCTCCTGGGACCACACCACACCTCCCTGTAATCATCTCTCCAATTTGTGCTGTTCCTGTGAGTTTCTGCTCCATTTTCTTGCTCCACAGACTCTACAGGGACATCAGGGCTCAGCAGGGGCTCCTCTGCCTTACCCTGGGATAAACTTCTCCAGGAGTGCTCTGTCAACTGTCTGTCTCCCAGCTGTATTTGAGCCTGACTACAATAAGCAAATGCAATATGTGCTGGGGAACACTGGAGAAAAGGGCTCTGCAAAGAGAAAGATAATGATAGTGCAGAGATTCCTGGAATCCCACTGAGAGGCTGATTTCAGCAAGGAAAACAAACCCCTTTTGCTGTTCCCTTTCTCTGGGTTTGTTGGTGAGCAATCTTTGGTTCGGGTCCAGCTTTTCTTTCAGGTTTTCTCTGTTAATCCCTCACGTGGATGAGGTGTGGAAGGACAGTGCTGGCTCACGCCCAGGGGAAGGATCTGACTTTATTCCTTGTCCAGCAGAGCTTTGCTCACCTCAGCCACTGAAATCAGGCAGGGAACAGCCTCTTCCCATCTTCACCCAGCTGGTTTGGGTGCTTTTGTAAGCAGGTGGGGAAAAAGGGAAAGAAATAAAACAATTCCTCAGCTGCCTTGGCTGCTCCTTCCATGGGAGGATGAAGAGTGTGCAGCACCAGGAGAGGGTTTGGGTTTGCTGCTGCTGGCAGGGGCTGTGCCCTGTGGGAGCTCATGGGGATCAGTCCCATCCCTTCCTCTCCTTTTTTTATAACATATGTGCTTTCTATGGACACTTTATTCTAACTCCAGATGGGTGTTTCAGTCGGGGGATTTGTGCTGCCCTGAGATAACAGCCCTTTGTGCTGGCCTAGGTAGCAGGAGTGTTTGTGATAGCTGGGGCTGATACCAGCAGATGTCCAGGTGGTCTTATTTAACAGGGAGCATTAGTGATACTGCCATTGTCCAGGAAATCAGATAAAAACGGGTCCAGGTGTCACCCAACACCCTGTTTGTGTAAGGACAGAGCCAGCTGCTGAACACAGGGGGATGTGTTCCTGCACAAAACTGCTGTCACCCCAAACCTCCTGGGTAAAATTTAACCAGGAGCTGGACTTGGATGATCCCTGTGAGTCCCTTACAACTCAGGATATTCTGTGATGCTAATCTGAATATTTAAGTGGAACAGGAGTGAGTATGCAGTGTGAAAACATCTGGGGAGTGAGACAATATTTAGAAATAGAAATTCAGGACAATTCTGGAAGATAACTGGAAGAGAGAATGAATTGTAAAGAAGAATAAATTTGAGAGAGAAGACAATTTGGGAAGTGCTGAGCTGGACTGGAATTCCAGGTGACCAGGACACTTTTCAGTCCTTTTTCTGGGACACAGCTCCACAAAGGGATTTACCACAAATCATTGCCAGACAGTCAGGTAAAAATCAAGACAGAGACATGTGAGCAAGAGCTCCTCTCTTGGTTTCACACCCAGCCATTGCCTGTTCAGAGTGAGGTGAGTGTTCAGCAGGAAACATAAACTGCAGGCTCAGAGGCACGTGAGGTTTTTGTCTAGACTGTCTCTGGGGGCTGTGTGGTGTTTGTCAGGGGTGGATCTCTCCTGCTTTGCCACTCCTGCTTTGTCCCAGACATTTCAGGGATGTGGCTCCTTGTCCTGGTGTCAGCTGGATCTCACCCCCAGCACTGGGAGGCTCCTCAGGAATTATTTCTAAGGATGGGAGCTAAACTTAGCTCCAGACCACAGGAAAAAGCCTGTCTGGAAAGAGTGGGGACTCTTGGCCTGCAGCTATCTCCGAGCAGGCTCATCACAGAGAGATCCCCAGCTGCACTTCCAGGCTGTAAATTAAACAAACAGAATTTCCTGCACACCAGACCACAGGGAGGGCAGAGAGAACAATGTGGCCTTATTGCTGTTATTTCCTTTGGTTTCAATCTCTGTCCTCTGCCCTCCACCTCCTCCCCAGCCCCGTGTCTCCCACTTTACCCGATTTGTCATTTATTACCGTGCTTTAAAGAGAGGCAGGGGGAAAAATGCTCAGTGCAAATTATATTTTGAGCTGTTGTGCTTTGCCTCTTTGGCGGATAATAAATCTCTCTGGCAATGCTCCTCTGTATAGGATTTGTCATTAAATGCAATTAAACAAACCCTGCAGGTGTCCATGATCAGGCCTGCAGCAGCCCATTCACAACTGCAATGTTATTATCAGCCTGACAACAAAACACCAGATATTTCCTGAGCTCCTCTGATCGATGAGCTTGCCTGATTTGGAACTGGAGGGAGGAGAGAAGGGGGACCAGAGCGGTTCAAATGCTCTTTAGACTTATTGATGGAAAAGTCAAAAAGCTGCTCAGCAATCAGAGGGAAGGTGGAGAGAGAAAAGGGCTGAGGGACAGAAGGGCTAGAAGGGAAAAATGAGAGAGGAGTGTTTGGGAGTCAAAAGGCAGAAACAAGGCGAGTTATCACATGGTGCCCTTCCACCCAGTGAGCTGGTTCAAGCACAGGACTGGAGTTTAAGAGGCAAGGAGGGTATTCCAGGGAGGATTCTATGGCACTTGGGCTTTCAGTGCTGTCATGCAGCCTCCCTGCCCAGCTGGCACAACAATTCCTCTCACCCTGGGACAGGACTCGACTGGCAGGTCCAGGGATGTCCATCTGTCCCCACAAACTGCAGCCCAATGGTTGGATCAGACACCCAGCTAATGTCAAACCCCACCTGGAACAGTCAGTGGGACTGGATGGGGCTTGGAGTGACCTGGGATAGTGGAGGGTGTCCCTGGCCATGGCAGCAGAGGCACTGGATGGGCTTTGTGGTCCTTCCAGCCCAAACCACTTGGGATCCTGTGAAGTGCAAGTTCTTCCCTGTCCTCATTCTCACCCTGAAGCATGTCCTGGCACAGCTTTGGGAAGCTGCAGAGGTGCTGCTGACAGGACTTGTCCAAAGCAGATGCAACAACATTCACACCAGACTTGCTGTGTGCTCTGACAATCAGGAACAGGAGAAAACCTCCTGTGGTTTCTGTGAGCCATCCCAGGCAGCCTGTGGAGTGTGAAGGTCAGGGATTCACAGGGGACTGGCTGCCATCAAGTCCAGTGAGAGAGAAGAATTTGCCAACACCGGTGGAATTCTTCTGCCTGACTCGTTTGCCTCAGGGTGCTCTCAGGATGAACCTCTGGTCCCCTCTGTCCTCACCCCAGGGATCCTGGTTCAGCCCAGTTGATTCTGGGCACACAGGGAATTGCAGTGACAAGGGACAAAGCCCACATTACACTTCTAGTGCCACCTAAAACAATGGATTTGGGGTTTGGATCAGGGGAGCCAAGGGTATCAGTAGTGCCTGTGTAGAGTGGAAGGGGTGATTATTTATTCCTACAATAAAAAGCTTTTGTAGGGGTCTTTGACTTAAATTTTAGAGCCTCATCTGTAGGACAAAGAGCCTGGGACCCTGCTTGCTGCCACCCGAGGTCACACTGGGATTGTGACAGCAGGAGCTCTGCGATCAAGCCAGGGGTCTCAGAATGAGAATTTCCCTGGAGCCTGCACCTAGATCAGGGACAAGAGCTGGCACATCCCAGGGCCAGCCCGAGGAGCCGGGGGCTGCTGAGCATCCCTGGGACGGGGCTGAGCAGTGTCAGTGAGCCGGGATTGCTGTGAGCCCTCCTGGACCCTGGACCCTGCAGAACTGCGGATTTCACTGAGCTGGTGCTGGTGTGAGCCCTCCTGGACCCTGCAGAACTGCGGATTTCACTGAGCCTGGGCTGCTGTGAGAGCCCACGGACCCTGGACCCTGCAGAACTGTGGATTTCACTGAGCCAGGGATGCTGTGAGCCGTCCCAAACCCTGCAGAGCTGCGGATTCCACTGAGCCAGGGCTGCTGTGAGCCCTCCTGGACCCTAGACCCTGGAGAACTGCAGATTTCACTGAGCCTGGGATGCTGTGAGCCCTCCCAGACCCTGCAGAACTGCGGATTTCACTGAGCCTGGGGCTGCTGAGCATCCCTGGGACAGGGCTGAGCAGCATCAATGAGCCGGGGATGCTGTGAGCCCTCTCGGACCCTGCAGAACTGCGGATTCCACTGAGCCTGGGCTGCTGTGAGCCGTCCCAAACCCTGCAGAACTGCGGATTTCACTGAGCCTGGGATGCTGAGCATCCCTGGGACAGGGCTGAGCAGCGTCAGTGAGCCGGGGATGCTGTGAGCTCTCCCAGACCCTGCAGAACTGTGGATTTCACTGAGCCTGGGCTGCTGTGAGCCCTCCCAGACCCTGGACCCTGCAGAATTGCGGATTTCACTGAGCCTGGGGTGCTGTGAGCCGTCCCAGACCCTGGACCCTGCAGAACTGTGGATTTCACTGAGCCGGGGGCTGCTGAGCATCCCTGGGACAGGGCTGAGCAGCATCAATGAGCCGGGGATGCTGTGAGCCCTCCCAGACCTGGACCCTGCAGAACTGCGGATTTCACTGAGCCTGGATTGCTGTGAGCCCTCCCGGACCCTGCAGAACCGCAGATTTCCACCCCGGGAGCAGCGGGGCCAGGGCTGGGCTGGTGGGGAAACCTCCCAGAGCTTCCATCCATGGCTGCGAGAGCAGAGAGGGAGCAAATCTAGGGCAGGATGGAAATGTACAACTGATTGGATCGACTTCAACAAACACCTTTTCCCCCCTTTCTCCACTCCTCTTGCTCCCCACCTCCAGCAGCTCCTCTCTCCGCGCTGCTCATCTCCCTTTGTGCACCTCTTACCCGCACTCTCCTCTCTAAACAGGTGCAGTTGCCACTCAATAGACTTTAATTACCACTTCAAGGGCTCTCACCGGGGTCTGCGGGAGGGTGGAGATGAATTTTCCCGAGGATTATGCGTGTGGCTGAGTTCTCTTCAGTCAGATGGTGATACTGCTGCCAGCCGGGATCCTTCGAGAGATCGCTTCTTGGGTTCTCTGTTCGTGTTAACAAAAGGGAAAACTGCTGCTGAAGGGGGAAAAAAAACAACCCAGCCATTACCTGGATTAATTAGCAGGACAGCAAATGGGTCTGGAGAAAAACATTACAGAAAATTTACAGCCCGGGAGTCTCAGCTGGGCTTCCAAACTATTATTCCTTGCAAATCAGAAGTGGAGAGCTCAGCATCTCGGAAGATTTCTGTGGGAGACTGGGCTCTAAAAATACAAGTTGTTTTTGAGCACTTTACCTCTTTTTTTGCTCCGTGCTCTTCCCATCACGGCTCACTGGAGAGACGTGCTGTTAATGCATCCTGCTGGGACCCTGGGGATTCCTCCCATTCCTGCCTGCAGCACAGCGTGCCTGTGATGGAGGAATTATTCCCAGTGTTTAACTAGTAACATAACATTATTTTTATTATTAAGATCCTCTTCAAAAGGCACTCCTGGAGAATGCAGAGCAGCTTATGCCTGTTTGCCCAGGGTGTGAGTGCACACTTGTGGGGATGCACACAGAAATTTGGATATGTGCTCCATATGTGTTATATTCCCAGCTCCTCTGAGCTGATGCATGCAGAGAGGAACAGGGACTATAACAGCATCTTTTGGGACAAGGGAGATTTCCAAACATTTAAAAAAAATCATTTCTTTCACTCAACATGAACATTTCTAACTTTTTTCATAAAATGAAATGTAGGAAGATTTTTTTTATAGCAAATTAAGCAACGATTTGTTCTGCTGCAATTAAGTTTGTTTTCCTAAACAAGAAATTCAGCAAAACTGGGGAAATCTTGCAGCCAAATGGGCTTTTGCAGATGTGTTTTCCATGAAACATTTTGCTTAGCTCCAAAACAGCTGGGCATGTGCAACATCTGAGCTTCTGCTTGGCTTCTGCCCTGGGCTGGCAGCAGAGTCCACGAGGGCTCTGTCCTCCCCATGCACCCAGGACAGCCAAGTGAGCTCATCCCCAGACTCAATGGTTCTGTGCAATAACTCTGGAGAAACAGCAGAGTGACCATGTCAGCCCTGAGGCATCCCTGGGGATGTTCTGTTCCTCTCTCCTCAGGCTCAGGATGGAGCTGTGCCCTGATAAGTGAAGAACTGGAAGACCTGGCCTGAGATGGGCAAAGGAAGTCACAGGTTCCCACTGACATTTCTCAGGTTCTCTGCTTCTCATGTAACTCATTCTTTCAGCTTCTATGATTTCAAATCCTTCTGGGCTTCATCACCTCTTCCTCCCACCCTTCCTTTCCTTGTACATTTTGATTTCCAGGCCCATCTACCACATTTTCCTGCCATTTCTGCAGGACTGGGGTGAACATTGATCACAGCCATCTCAAGCCCATCTCTCGTTTTTCCCAAAGAGCCGATGAAAATGTCACCCATGAGATAATAATCATGTTGCTTACATCCCTTAATTGCTCTCAAAGTACATGTGGAGGCTTCAGAGCCTCTTTGAAAGGCAGGTTCTGGCCTTTGGCACATTATTGACAGGCTGTTGATAAGCCCCTTTGTTGAGAAGCAATTTTGTCCTTTTTCCTGTACAATTTTTTGGTTTTTTTAAAGACAGCCCTTTCAGAAAGAGTAGATTTTTAAAATAGAGCTGAGCTTTGAACGAGCAGGCATCAGAGTTATTCCCCAGGAGCAGTGGCACACGTGGGAGAGGAGAGCCACCAGCACACTCTGTGCAGGACTCTGTACAGGAAATCAAACTGAGATGACAAATGGCTTCATCCTTGTTGCTTCTTAGGCCTTCCCCTCTCAGCCCTGATAATTAGATATTTATTAGCAGTGTATTACTAAAGCACTGGATGTCTTGTGTGTTCCAGTGCATTGTTCCATGGTAAACAGGAGAAAGTGGACATTTCAGCTGTGCAGTGACTCATTTGTATCTATTAATGGTCATTCTTAGGGGTTTTTAATACCTGCTGATAGAAGTGGACTGAGATTTCCTCATCACAGCTGCCCCTCCTGTTCTCAAAAGCTTTGCAGGTCTGGGGCAGGGCCAGAGCAGAACCAGGCACACAGAGACAGAGCCTCCATCAGCCTGTGGCTCATGCCTGAGCAATTCCCACCTCAGCTGCTGATTCCCAGAGGACACAGAGATTAACAAAGATTTATTTTAATGTGCCCCTGAGGTGAGCCAGGGTCCCTCTGGGGCAGATGCTGTGGGTCCCTCTCAAGGTAACCCCACCACAGCCTGTGGCACAGCCAAGCTCCACACTCCAACACAACCCCGAGCAAAATCCCCTTTGGGCTCTTTGCAACTCAACCCCAGCCCTGAGAGAAATTAAACCCTTGCCTTTCTGAAACAATGTCCCTTGGAATGATTTTGCCCTTAATGAGCCCCGGCTGGGCTGCTGTGTTCTGGAGCCTCTGGTGTGCATGTTAACGAGGAGCTCTCTCTGTGTGCAAGTGTGGACATGGCTGGGCTGTAATGGGAGTCTGTTCAGCATCCTAAATCCCACATTAGGCTGTGCCTGTAGGAACCCTGGGATGTTCCATGGAGACTGCCTGGAGGTAATCATCTCTCCCAGCCTCCTGGCTGTCCCTAACCAAGTGCTCAGCTTGCAGCTATTCCAGGAGCTGCTGCAGACATGATCAAGTTCAGCCCCTAATGCGTTCACCAGCAGCAAGGTGAGGAAAGTGCTCGTTGGTTTGGGATGAAAAGGGAAAGGCAAAGGGCTGTGGTATCCACAGAAACCTCCATCTCACTGGGATTTGGGTCTTGAACCCTGTGAGGGACTGGGAGCCCTGGAATTTCGTTGTTTTCTCTGAGTGGGTTCAAACCATGAGCAATACACAAACATCATCTGCCTCAAATTTATCTTTGAGTCCTGCTTGATTCAAATGATGCATCCCAGTACTTTCCATCCCCAGAAACCAATTTCATACCTCACATCCCCTTAAATACACACTGTACAACAGGTATAGGTACACACACACATTTAGATTCGTTAATGGAATTAGTCCATTCTTTAAAAATTCTGGAAAAGGAGTTCTTCCAAACCCATCCCTTCATTGACAGGCCAGCAGAGAGATATAACACTGCTCTTCTAGAAAAATACACCAGCTCATTTATTTGTGAAAGTTGTGAACTCATTAGCTGGTAATTAATATTCCACCCACCTGTGCAGCCCCTCGTGAGGTCACATAAAACCTGCCCAGAGCTCCAAGCCCACTGTCGTCAGCGCTGGGTGAGAACTGCCGAGATAAAATGTTGTCTGAATTAGATGGGGAGGATTAGAAAGGTGATAAAAGCTAAGCCAGGAGAAAATCAGACGATAAATAGGTCTGGCAAGATAGATGGATAATCTTCCTCCCAGGCCAAACCTGACAGGATAATCACCTTTTTCTGTTCTCTGGTTCCATTTGCTCTCAGATCACCAGAGCTTTACAGATATCACTGAATTTGGTTTTCTGGTACCCTGGAAATGAGGCTCACTAGGTCTCTCTTTATGGACAAGGGATTTGAGGTGCCTCATTTAGGAATAGCTTTAGGATTCTGATGAGGATTGCAAAAATCAGTCACAGCATTGCCTTTTCTTAGTTTATTTCTCATCTCTTGCTGTGCCTTGGGCAGGGCCGAGGAGGAGCTGGTCAAAGCAGAGCTGCAGCCAGCTTTTGCCAGCTGAGCCAGGCTGGGAGTGAGTCTGTCCTGTCCTGTGCCAGGGATGTCCCTGTCCCTGCCACCAGCAGCTGTCACAGAGCCAGGCACTGTGCAAGGGCACAGCTCTGCTGCTGCTCCCTGTCCCCTGGATTCAGCCCCTCACTATCCCCTCTGTCCCCTCTGCTTTCAGGCTACAGATTATCTCTGAGCAGATCTTTGGAGCAACTGAAAACTCTTTAAACATTCCCAGCTCCTTTCTGCTGCTGCTCCCTGTTCCCTGCATTCAGCCCCTCACTGTCCTCCTGTCCCCTCTGCTTTCAGGCTACAGATTACCTCTGAGCAGATCTAAACAACCCATTGGAGCAACTGAAAACTCTTTAAATATTCCCAGCTCCTTTCTGCTGCTGCTCCCTGTTCCCTGAATCCTGTTCCCTGCATTCAGCCCCTCACTGTCCTCCTGTCCCCTCTGTCCCCTCTGCTTTCAGGCTACAGATTACCTCTGAGCAGACCTAAACAACCCATTGGAGCAACTGAAAACTCCTTAAACATTCCCAGTTCCTTTCTGCTGCTGCTCCCTGTTCCCTGAATCCTGTTCCCTGCATTCAGCCCCTCACTGTCCCCTCTGCTTTCAGGCCACAGATTATCTCTGAGCAGATCTTTGGAGCAACTGAAAACTCTTTAAACATTCCCAGCTCTTTCCCACTTGGGAAAGGGTCTGTCTGAACTGGCCTTTGCTCTCCTTGCTCCTGAGAATTCCCATTGCTCCTGATCCATGCAAGGTGTGAGCCTGCAGAGTGCTGCCCTTTGCTGGAGCCAGATGGGGACTCCTTGTTTGAGGAGAGCAACTCAGGATAAGTTTTCAATCTCTTTGTGGCATTGATTTCTCCATGAACAATCGACTGGCAACACAGAGCGACGGAATATTTGATTAGCCAGAATTACAGACCACAACATTAATAATTTTGTGAGCTGAACTGAAAAGATTTGCACTTGCTCTCACTGGGAATGGTGCAATTTTCTCCTTTCTAAGAGAAACTTTGCTCTAATGGCAGGGTGCATTGTCATCCCACAGGAGCAGGTATTGACTGTTGCCTCTGAGTTTGGGGGGCTTGAATCCATGCAATTTTCACCTGGGCTGGAATCTTGTAGGTGGACTGTTCATCACGGCTCTGGATTTTCAAAAGAAGTTAGCAATTTTGGACACCTTATATTTGTGTTTGAGACACTCTGAAAGCGACCAATTACAAGAGGCAGGTGCTTAGAAGTCCCTGAAAATCAGGATTAATTGGAATATGTCATGCTGAGCACCTGAAAACAGTAAAATGCTTTGGAAAATCACAGGGGAGGGAGCTGTGTTTCTGAGCATGACTTGGGAAGAATGTACAGCCTTAAGTAACACAGGATAAAGAGATCTTTGCATAACATTATGGAAACATCCTTTAATCCTCAGTGCAGCCAAGTGCTTGACTTTAGTTTGATTCCTGAGGGAGTTCAGTGCTGAAGTTTGTGCATTTGTATTCTCCTGAAGTGGAGCCTGACATTGTGGAAGCTACTGTAGGTTTATGAAAAATTCTGAGTCTCCAAATTAAAATAAATCAAAAGACAAAGTTCTCTTCCCAAGGCCAGGGTTTGCTGGCTTGCTGCAGGCCCATGTGTTCCCTGCAGAGCCATAGACAGGGAAAGAGATTTTCTTTGCCCTTCCTGAGCCAGAGTCCCAAAGTCAGGACCTTTAAATGCTGAACACACATGCAACACAATTTCCACATCCCAAGGAGCTTTAAGGTCCCTTCCAACCCAAACCATTCTGTGATTCTGTGATGTGGGTGAGCAGAAAAACCAAATCCTTTGCTCAGAGTCCCCTGAGATCCCACTCTGGCCGTGGATGTGAAGCCTGCAGGAGTGGGGTGGGTTTGGTGGGGCAGTCCCCAGTGTGTCCCCAGTGCAGTTTGAGAGAGGCCAGAGGTGAAACCCTGCAGGTGCCAGGGGCAGAACAAATCCCTGCCCAAGGCACAACAGCCTCCCCCTGTTTCTCCAGGCTCCAAAGCTGTCGCAGATCTTGTGTCTGAAATCCACTCTCTCTTTTTCCTGCTGAGATTCCCAAGCACCTCCCAGTCTCCCAGATGCCACGATTGCAGTGGAGTGGCAGCGACACACAGACAAATATTTGTGCAAGGCACACAGAGCCAGGAGCCTGGAACATTGTCTGTGTGCTGCCAGGGGAGAGGCCAAGAAGGATCCTGCCTTTAACAGGCTTCGTTTCTATTGAATTTTTAACAATAAAAATCTGTCTGGCTGTATGACGTTTATTTCTAGCAAAACTTCAAATATTTGCTTCCAGCAGGTGACAAGGAACCCTGCTGCCAGATTAATTTCCAGTTTACTCATTTTGAAGAATACTTAAAGGGTCAGGAATTGAATTGAATTAAGTTCAGACCTTACCCTGAGTCCCCTGATCTTCAGAGACCTCTGGGTTGGATCCATCTATGAGATCTACAGAAAATTGCCAGTAAAAAAAAAAAAAAAAAAGTGACAAAATATGCCCTGAACAAATGGAAATAAAACTTTGATTAAGCAAGACTGCACAATACAAAATTTAGTTAGCTTTGAGGATATGATATCACCTGTCCTACTATTTTCTATATTAAATATGAAATCTGATGAGGTAATTTCCCAGAATGTGGAGATAAACCCATAAAAGCAGAGGTAGGTATTTGGTACAATATCATTTTCTGGCTTCTTCTGTATAGCTTTTTGGGGCAAGAGGTGAAGAATATGGGATTTTTTCCCTTATTTTATAGCTGCACTTCAGGAGAAAAGCCTGATATTGGTGTTGGCAGAGAGAAGGCACTACCCAAACTGAACCTCAGCAGTTGCTGGGAGATGTTAGAAGATTTACAGAGAGATAACAAAGATATCTCTCCACTCCAGTTCCACAGGGAAACATTACCACCCTTACTTTGTTCAACGTCTATAAAATATTCTAAAGGTTGTGTGGATAATCAAGGCCTAAAAGGAAATAACTTTCTTTTCGAGTGTTTTTCTTCTTTCTTTTCCCCAGAAATATTTAATTCTGAACTAAAAAATAGGAGTTTTCTTAAAATGGAGTACAGCTTGTTTCCTTTTCCTCTGAGATGCCAACATCACTCAGGAAAAATACAAGTGTAAGGACAGATGTGGCCAGGCTGAGCCTGGATTAAAACACCTTGAGCCTCTGCTCAGCAAAGTGTTTAAACACACATTTAGCAGAGCTGGGGGAGAATTTCCAATGAACAGAGATTCATTCAGGGAATATCCCAGCTTCCAAAAATGAACATAAAACAAATGCAGCAAATCACTTCAGCTCTGTGAAATGCTTAATTTCCAAAGTGCTCAAACACTTGAACATTTTATCTTTTTTATTTTCTAGATTAGATCCTTGGTTTAATAATCTAAAGAGAAAATACTGTTTTATTTCAGTGTGAGCCAGAGATAAATACTTGGTTGTTTTAATTTTGTCCAAAATTTAAGACAAAAACCAACCACTTTGTTTAATTTGATCACACTCAATTTTAAATTTCTTTTCCCTGGAGGTGAGCATTTAGGGAAAAAATCCACTCTGATTTAGCCATTGAGCACTTCAAGATAACACAATCTGTCAATGGACCCAAAGTGTGCCACTACTGCAAGGCAGATTTGGAGTAGTCACATAGAATCAGCCATGGAGGAAAAATAATTTCAATTAACTGTTCACGAAGCATCATCTCCAACAGTATCTCGGTGAAATGTCCTGTTTCTCCTACAAACTAGGGAATTTTAAGAGCAACTTTACACATGAACTACCAGTCAGACACATTTTCTAAAGGAGAGTGTTGGGTTTTCCAGCATAAAGCTTTGATGCTGAGTAGATGTGAAGCGCAGGTTGCGTTTGGATTCACGCAGTCCTACCGTGCTGCCCAAATGTTTTCATTCCTGCCCTACCCGAGGCTGCGAGTGTCTCTTACCTGAGGATGTTTGGAAAACGCCTCCATCCCACCGTCCCTTCCCACCTCAGCCGGCCCTTGGCTCCCAGCCCGAGCCCGAGTCCCTCCCGGTCCCCGGCTCCGTGTCGGGCAGGGCTGGACGGGACGCGATCCGCGCATCCCCGGCCGGTACCTGCGGGCAGGTGCCCGGGCTGTGCCGCTCCCCTTGCCGCTCTCCTGCCTCCCCGCTCCCTCAGAGCCGGACTCACCCCGGCCCCGGCGAACATCCAGCGCCGCCTCGGTGGCTCCGGGTGGGCGGCGATGTCCCGGGAGGGTCCCGCCCGCGCCGCCGGTGCCGCTCCCCGGTGCCGGGCTCGCGTCCCGCTCCAGCCCCGCCGGGCGCTGTCCGTGGTGCTGATCCGCGGCCCCGCCGCCGGGATCCGCTCGGGCTCTCCCCGGATGGCCCCGGCCCGCCCGCCCCGGCTGCCCCCAGGGCCGGGGGACAGCGGCGCCGTCCCCCGAGCGCTGCCCGCACCCGCCGGGTCCCCGCACGGCGGAGCCGCCCGGCAGAGGCGGGAGCGAGCGGCTCCACAGGTGGTCGAGGAACCTCTCGCAGCGTCCCCGAGCCGCCTCCGCTCCTGCGGGGCTCACCTGTCCCTGGGTCACCTGAGCGGCGGAGGGGCCGGGGAAGCTGCCCTGCCTCTGCCTCGGGGCTTTTATGGCCCGCCGGGGGGGCGGCGGGCGGAGCGCCCGGGCGGGGACTCCGCGCCTCGGCCAACGGCAGCGGCCGCTCCGGGCAGCTGCGGCAGCATTACATCATGGGACCGCCCGCCCGCCTTCAGTGTAAGAGTCTCACCGGCGCTCGGCACCGGCGCCGCACGGCAACAGGTCCGGCCGGGGAGCGGCGAGCGCCGGGAACGGGGCAGCGCCGGCGGAGCGCGCTCCGAGCTCTCCCTGCGAGGGGGAACAGCGGGAACGGCCCGCAGGGACAGAGGGAGAGCTCACCTGGCTCCAGCGGGAGCACGGAAGCTTTGCTTTGTGCGGGTCACTCGCTCCGGATTCCCCAGGACCAGCCTGTCCTCTCCATCCTGCCGCAGTGTCCCTCGGACTGCGGGCTCGTACCCGCTGCTTTCCCACTCCAATGGACAAGCCAAGCTTCAGCCCTCATCATCCTGTTTTCTGGGCTGGCACAAACCCCAACCCTCCACTTCTTCCCAGACACACCAAACTGAAAGACAGCCCAGGTCTGAGTAGCTGGAATCCGTTTGGACCGCTCCTGTTTCCAGAGCAAGGAGGTCAGGAGCTATTCCCTCAAGTGTGCCAAGGAGCACAGCATTCAGCACTGAGAACAAATTTATTTCCTAACCCTCACCTCCAGAAACACTCATGTTCCTGCGTTTGACTGGGGGTGTCAGCAGGGATGGGTTTGAGATGCACCTCTAGGATGGAAAACACACAGGTTGCAGACACCAATTTTTCAAGACTCCCTTAAGTTACCCTAGATGGTCAGCCTGTTGAGTAAAGCTTTGTCTTTTGGTATACCCTGTGCATGGGATGTGTAACCACATGATACCAAAGGAAAAATAATAATTGGTGGCAACATTATTTAGATAGAAATCAAAATGGTCCAGAATTGAAGACTTGTCTGGGTAATACTTGAGACCCACATTCAGGTCTGATTTGGGAAATTTCTGCTAGAAATAGATCCCTGTGGGTAAAATGGGGCTCTTAAGACCTGCAAGTAAGAGCAGATGACATGAAGGAGCCCATTTTCAAGTGGCACTGGATGCTATTCAAATTACAGAGCAATTACAATAAAGCCAGGTGCTCCGTTTCCAACTCTTTTTGTTTTTTT
This sequence comes from Geothlypis trichas, assembly GCA_009764595.1. NCBI lineage: Eukaryota > Metazoa > Chordata > Aves > Passeriformes > Parulidae > Geothlypis > Geothlypis trichas. The sequence continues at coordinate 4,626,229 of CM019926.1, forward strand.
GTCTTCCCCCACCACCATGGATCACGGGCCAAATCGTTTGCCAGGCTTACGCCAGCCCAGGCCCTGCCCAGCCACAGCAACAGCGTTGTTTTGCCTGAGATAAAAGCTGGTTTGGGGCACAATGTACCTGTGTGTGACACAAATCACAGCCTAGGGGACAAACCCTGCAGCAGGGCATGAGCCTGGCAGGACCTGATGACCTTGCCATGAATTAGTCACAGCACAAAGAATGTAAGATTGGTGTTGGGGTAAGAGAAGACGTTACAGCCTTGCTGGTGCCCGACCTTGGTCGCGTGTCTGCAAGAGATTTTCCTTCAGGAGACAAATCTGGAAGCCACTGCTGTCCCTTGGTCCAGGCAAAGCAGAAATTTGGAGGAAATGTGAAAAGAATAAGAGCTGAAGCTGTAAACAACATCTCATGGAAAATGCTGGGGGGTGCCCAAGTCCTGGGATACCTAATTCCCTTCAGAGATCCTAGAAAGGAAACCCAGGGTAAAGGAACAGCCCCAATCCTCCCAGCCTGGCTTCAGAGCAGAGGGCTCCAGGTCTCTGTGTGTACAAAGAACAGCCATTTTGCAGCTGTTCACAAGGGATGAGATGTGCACAGGCACTGCCTGTTTTCCTGAGAGCTGCAGACTCTTCTTTTAGAGCTGTTGGGCAGGAGTTTGGACTCAAGTCCTTTCCCTGCATTCTAATTGGTGATGCTGGCCAGCAAATTCAGTAGAGGCTTCAGAAATACGATTTTCAAAGGGATCCAGGTGATGAACACAAGCTGTACCTGTCCAGCCCAAACTGTCTCAAGCCTGATCGACTTATTCAAAAGATTCTTTTGAAATGTTGGGCTTATTTTGAGTAGAGAGCTGGGAACTCTCTGTGTCCATGGTACATTCATTCTCCCTGGCTTTTCCACCTGGGGAGACTCCTCTGCCTCACTCATTTGCATTCAAGATTTGTTTCAGTGGAAGAGGGGATCGGACAGATTTTTTTCATGGAGAAATTCTGGGGTGAACTTAGAATCCACAACAAGAAAGGTCACTGTTTGATTTAATTATTTTGAGTTGTTTTCCACCCCGTACGCGGAGCGGCCCTCGCGGCTCAGTAATTAGCAGTGGAGTGGAGGGGGAGCGCGCTGGACTTTGGCCCCATCTGACCTGATCCATACAACATTTCTGATTAATGCACCTGGTCACATGGCAGCTGTCAGCGACTTGTTGCTGGGCATCCAGAGGTTTCCAAGGGAACCGCTCCCTCTCCTGCCGATGGTCCTCAACAAGTGAGGGAGAGCCGCGCTTCGGTCCCGAGGGCCTGACGCCAGCCGGACACAGGACGGGAGCAAAGGTGTGCGGGGAACACCAAAACCAGAAAGCACTGGCGTGGAATGCGGTGGTGCTGCTGGCGGAGCGGCTCGGGCAGAGCCCTGCGGGGCGTGCTCGGCTCCCCGAGCCGGGAGCTGCTTTGGCTCAGCCCCGCCGGCCCGCGCACCCCGCACAGCCCATCCGAGCAAACCGCACCGCGAACTCAACAGCAGCGCCAGAGCAGAGATGCTCCGTGGGAGCTCTGCAAGAGGAGCTCAAGGACACGTCTGAAACCCCTTTCCTGAGGCGTGTTTCAAAAGTCTCTGACAATCACAGAGGCCTCGGTGGAAGCTTTCCACCGCTGCACGCACGGATCCAGCCTACCTGCATCCTTTGCAGGCTGGCACAGAGCTCCCACGTAGACCAATCTCCTCTGCCTCCCCAAATCCCTTTCCCTGCACATGCAGCTGGAGCTCTGCCCACACGAGGCGTGGCAGCCTCCGCACACAGCAGCTCCTCGCACCTCCCTCCACAGTCCCTCCCTGTGGAGGTGCTGCCTGCAGGCATCAGGCTCCGAGCACCACAGCCCTGGGGTAATCCCTGCCTGATTGCACACAGAGAGCCACACGCAAGTTGAAGTTGGAAAAAGCCTCTGATATCACTGAGTCCAACTGTTAACTCAGAACTGCCAAATCTACCCACGAACCTTCCAGTGCAAAGGGAAACTGAGGCACAGGCAGACTCTGTAAAGCTCTGAGAGTACTCAGAGCCACAGCTTTGAGCACAGCAGGAGGAGGCTGCAGGACAGAGGATCACAGAGTGATTTGGATTGGAAGGCACCTTTAAGATCACCCAGTTCCATCCCCTGCCACAGGCAGAGACACCTTCCACTAAACCATTTACATGATGGGAAGGGAAAGATTCAGAATCTGGTTCTTCTACCTGTTAACTCATACATCAGAACGTTTCGTGCAGGAGGTGTACCCGACTGAGGAGAAACGTTATTTGCACTAAGACTAAAGGATTTGCAAGAGGAGTGTCCTGGGTTTGGTTTGGGTAATGTTAATTCTCATTCTAGTAGCTGGAGGCACGATCAAAACTGCCTGTGAGACAGCGTTAAGTGAAGGATGCACCAGGAAAGTCCAACTCCAGGAGGGGCAGAGAGGCTCCAAATGAACAGCAGCTCGTTAGAGTCGAGGTCTGGGCAGACTCAGACACGCTGCTGTGGGGCTGAGCTCCCCCTCCACGCTCAGATTACGGCTGCGAAAGGACAAGGGGGTGTTTGTGCGGAATAACCCACTTTTAATGAGGTGTCTGCCAAAGGCGCAATCAAGGAGCGCAGAGCCGCTGACGCCTCGGGGGAGCGGGGATGTCTCTCCTGCCTTTATCTCGGCGCTGCATTGAACCCCTGCTTGAACTGGTGACATTGAGACCATCACAAACATAATGAGGAGGAAGAGGTCGCTCCGAGGCGTGTGCCCGGCCTTGGTGGGGTTTGTGCTCGCAGCTCCCGCAAGAGACGCGCGGCTGCTGCGGCGCTTCAAAGGAGGATGTTGTAAAAAATAAAGCCCGTGCAAACAGAGTAAACAAGGAGCTCGAGAACTGGATCTGTCAGGGACTAGGGTAGCTGGTAAAGAGAGGTTAAGGGGAAAAAATTAAATAAATAAAAACAAGCTGAAGAGCAAACAAGAGCACTGGAGGCAATATTTCCACAAGCATTAAAAGTAGAACCTGTGCTCCATTTTCAGAAGTGCTTTTAACACATAGAAGTCATAATCACATGCCCTTCCAATAAAACCTGGGATTCTACTTCCCTCAGGTATTTTAGACGCTGTTTCTCACAACACAGGGAGTCAGTGCCCCAGTGAAATTACCAGGCCAGTTTAAAACAAACAAAAAGAATTGGTTTTTCACACAGCACATAATTAAATCTCCGACTCGTTTGCCACAGGATATCTTGTAGCCTGAAAATATAAATAGGTTCAAAAGGTTTTAGACAAGATTATGGAGATTTGGTCTATCAGTGATGATTAAACCTAATAGTTTGGACGCAACATCCAAGCAGACCCCACAGATTGCTGGAAGCTACAAAACTGCAGTTGGGAGAGGATTTATTCTTTATACAGCCTTGTGACCTGTCCTGGGTATCTTCCTCTGGTTACGTCCAGGGCCAGCACACTGGGATAAGGACGTGTCTCCTGTGGAGCAGTGAGACCATGTTTATAGTTCTCCCTGCACCCCACTCCAAGTCAAACACCCAAGCCTTGTTTTGGATGAAAATGATGGAAAATAAACCCCTTGTGAGGCGCTGCAGCGTGTGCTCTGCTAGAGAGCAGTCTTATTCATTAAGGGAATGGTCTTGTATGCATTTGGGCCTGTTATCAGTAACACTCCAAAGGGAAATGGACTACTTAAACCTATTATATCACTGCTTTATTCACCGTGTGCTGCCATTTACCTCCTACATGACGCTGGGCTCTAATAGCACCAGTTCTGAGAAACCCTGCACATTAGCCACAAGCAGCTCATTAATCCACTGTTTTCATTCTTGCAAAAAAATGGGCTCCAACCACATGAGAGCTCAGATGCCGAGTGCTCAGCCAGAACCAAAACAGCTCTGTTGTGCCAGCACTTCTGAGGTAGCCCCAAACAGAACAGCACTTCCAGCTGATGGAGCACAAAGGGGCATCCTTGGCCTTGGAGGAACGAGGGCTGTGCAACCAAGGAACAGGACAAAGCTGTCAGCCAGCAGCTGCTGTGGGGAGACTTGGAAAATCCAATTCCTGGAGGCTCCAAGTCAGGTCTGTGTGGTGTTCACTAGGATGCAGCTCCATCCCAGGATATCAATGGTCCCAGACAGAAGGAAAAAAAATGAAAGGCATGTCTTGAACTCCAGCACGGGGAGTCCATGAGCAGGCTGGGGACTGGCAGAATTAATTCCGAGCAGGTACAATGAGCTCTTCCTCGAGAGCCCTTGAGGAAAATGAAAGGCCCCATGTGCCAGCCCGAGGCACAGCCCGGGGAGTCCTTTGGCCGCTCCGCAGACACGCAGAGGTTGTGGCACAAAGCAGCTGCCACATCTGTTCCATCAGGGACAAGAGCCCTGTAAGGGCCTGGCCTTTCTCTCCCGAGCCTGCTCCTGGTCTGTGCTGAGGAGCCAAGCTGCTCCATCTCCTGGCTGCTGCATTCCCTGACCCAGCTCCTCTCCGTCCCAGGGCAGAGCTCCTGCAGGGCTGCGTGGGTGTCTCCAAACAGGATTATTGCTGCTGAAATCTCCAAGGCTAACAAATGAACCCTTAACTGGAAGATGGACAGGAGCTCACATGAAAACAACTGCTCATCCACGTGGGAGTAATAGAACATCTGTGTTCACAAACAAGGCACAAACCAGGAACAAGTGGTAATACTTTTTCATGAATGAGACTTCAGGAATCTGAGTTCTGTTCTTCTGGTCACTTTTTCCTGTATTATTTATCCTGCCAGCTGTCACAGATCTCTCCCAGAGCCAGCAGGGTGGACAGAATGTAGAATATCCTGAGTTGGAAGGGACCCACATGGATCATCAAATCCAATTCCTGAAAGTGTTCCTTTATTTGAGCTGGCTTAGTGAAAAATGTAAGCAGGGAAATCAGACTTAGAGGTGAGCAGTTGAGTTTATTTCTGCTCTTGGGTGAAGACATGAGTGAAATGGGAGGCAAGGGGTAGAGGGCTGCTGGTGGTGCCAGAATTCCTGCCTGGATGGGCTCAGTCCTGCTCAGGAGAACTGACAGCCCCACCATGCACACTACCCAGGAAGACTGAGGTAGATAAAATCCCTCTTGCCAAAAGGAAATGTGATTCCAGGATCGTGCACCCTCCCTGCTCAAATGTGTCTGTGCAGAACAGCTCTCAATGAGCAGGGAGTGAGAGGCACTTACAGAGGCATTTAGTCTCACACAAAACATTCTCCTGGGGCACCAGAGGGATGGAGCAAGGCCGGGCAGACTCCTCTGACCGAGCTCAGCTCCACTGAAATCAATACATGATTAGGCAGCAACTCCAGCCCTTCATATTCCACCTCTGCACAGCACCGTGCTTGTGTTGAACAAGGAAGATTTAGGCTAGAAACGGCGAAAAATTCTTTGCATTGATAGGGATAATATATCCTGCAACAATCACTTTACCCAGCTACAGACCTCCAGAGAGCTCTGACCAATGTGGGTGACAGTCCCCAGCTCCAGGCTGTCTGTGCCCCTTTCCAGCTCAAGCTGCCATGCCAAGTGTCACGACCAACAAGCTGCAAACCCCTCTCCCCACCTCCTGCCTGTGTCTGCCCCACCTGAGGCCCTGTTTTCTCTCGTGATGCTTCTAATGGAACTAAATGGCTGCAAGCAGAAAGTTTCCACTTCCTGCCTCGGGGCTGATTAGTGCGGAGCTGCCACCGGCAGCGTCCCGGCTGGACGGGAAGCCTCGGGGGAGGGATGGAGCCGTGCTCCGTGCCCTCTGCTCAGCGAGCACCATTAGAGCACCGACTGCCTAACCCGGCTGCTGAGAGAGCAGGATCTCGCTGCTCTGGCTGCTGGGGCTGAGGTCTCTGCAAAACACGGTTTGCTGCATGCATGGATGATATCCTGCAGTCCTTGACACAGAGCTGCAGCAGCAGAACACAGAGAGGAAGAAGTGAAGTTCTTCTATCGGGCATGCTGCAACAATCTTGGCTGGTGCTGCTCAAGGAGAGCTGGTCTCACCTGTTTTTGTGTGTGTTTAATGCTGTCAGGAGACACTTCCCTGCATCCCTGGTGGATGGAGACTCTTTGTGTCCTGAGGAGGGGATCTCTCCATCGTTGAACAGTGACAGAGATCAGGGCTGGCCCATGCCACATGCCCTCTCTTGCTCTTGGGTTACACTCCCACACCTCGGAGTCCCTGGCAGTTCCTGGAAATCTGGGCTGAAACAGAAGGCTTGGGTTGCCCTGCGATCACCTTAGGGATGGGAGGGGAAAGTAAACAAGATTCTGCTCAGCACTGCAGAGACCAACTGCTCCAGCGTTGCCTGGCAGATGGGGCCCAAGAGGGAGACCATCTGTTTGTGAGTGAAGCCCTGAACTTCTCCCTGTGAGATCCCGGGCTGAGGAGATCCAACAGAGTTCAGTGGGTGCAGAGGCACAGGGGAGCAGCTGTGACCTGGAGGGCTCCTCCAGTCCTTGGTGGGCAACTTCCAGAGCTGAGCCAGGGGTTGGCCCTTCAGTCTGTGAGCTGTTGGATTCCTGAGCGTTCCTATTCCCTACATTCATTTTTTTCTCTCTCTCTCCACATCTCCACCCTCTTTTCCTCTTGGCACTCCTTCCCATGCTCGTGCAGTGCTGTGGAACAGTCTGTGTTCCCTGCTGCAGAGCTGGGCAGGGGCTGTGTGCTCCACAGCTGTCACAGCCCTGCCCTCTGCCACTCTCCTTGTGCCACAGAGCCCACCTGGCTGTGCCAAGGCCACCTGCCCTTGACACTTCACCTGGCTCCTGCAGCACATCCCAGTGATACCAGCAGGGGTTAAAAAGAGGCACACTGGGGAGGCTGGAGAAATGCTGTCAGACCTAAGGGCAGGGGCTGGCATCTCAGAGAGAAGGGGATGGCATCCAGGGCAAGGTGGGGAAGGAAAGAGCAATTTGCTGATAGTCAGCATGTCTGGGAAGCTGGGAACACATTGCACTGAACCCATAATGACACCTTGAGCAGCAGGGTGGTCCTTTCCATCTGGCCTCGTGCTGGGCTCGGGCTCTCTCATTTCTTGCCCCCTGCAGCCAGGGAATCTGAGGCACTGGGATGGCACAGGTCACCCAGGCAGGCTGCAGCTGGAAGGAGCAGAGCTGCCACAGCCTCTTGGCTCTCCTTTTGCCCCAACTCCACCCTCCTTAGGCTGGGCAGTGGGAAGGCACTGGAGCTCTTGGCTTAATTAGAAGTAACAGCTGAAGCACTTGAGAAACAAAAGCTCCTTTCTGTCTCTGCCCCACTTTTACTTGGGAGCCAGGGGTGGGGAGCAAATTGCTTGGAAGCCAGAAAGCGCCCTGGATCTTGTCACCATGGCTGCACAGGCACAGCCTCCTGTTATCTCCAGAGGAACAAAACCCTCCTCCCACCCTCCCTTGTCTCAGCTGGAGCTGATAAAAGGAGAAGAAATAAACAAAACAAATAATAGTAGTAATAAGAATAGAAAAATACCCCAGCCCAAACCAGCAAATAAATATTCAGAGAATGAACCAATCGTCTGCAGAACGTGTTATTTTCTGCAGTGGATTTTGGGTTGTTGGAGAGGGCTCCAATGAGCATTTCAGGTTATAGAGGCCATCTCAGGAATACTGGGATTTACACAGTCACAACTCAGGAGCATCCCAGATGATGCCATTTGCTGCAGAATAACAATCTCTACCTATATCCACATAATTGTATCGTTCTGATTTATTTTCATATATGGATGTCTGCACTAATAACGTGATCAGATATAACTGTTATGTCTTCTTGTTTGGAGCCCACGATGATCACACTCCTGAGGTGTCAGCAAGAGCTGGATTCCTGCCTCTTCTGCTTCTGGGTCACCCCACGTGCAGGGACAGGGAGTGTTCCAAATGCTCCCTGAGCTCTGGCAGCCTTGGGGCTGTCACCATTCCCTGGGGATCCTGGTCAGTGCCCACCACCCTCTGGGGGAAGAACCTTTTCCAAATATTCCACCTAACCCTCCCCTGACAGACAACACATTTTTGTGTTACCACGGTTAAACTGCTTTTGGTACCTGGGCATCTCCAGTCTCCCCTGCAGTGTGGGCTTCAGAATGTAAATCAGAATGCAAACCAAAGTGGGCTGTTGCTGTTTTTGTTGTGTTCTCACAACTAAACGGCTAAAAATACCCCAAATAGTATAGCTGCAAAGCAGTGAAAACTAGCAACCATGTATTTGTATTTTGAGAGAAATTAGGGCTATTATGGTTGCTCCAGACGGGCTTCCTACAGGAACTGGGTGGATAATTTCACTGGGTGCTTCATGCACCAGAGCTCTGACCATCTGCTGAAGGGAACATACCTTTTAACAACATGTCTTGTTTTGGCTCTGTGCCTGCAGGGCCACCTCCCTACAACAGGCACTATTTCAGTGCTTAATTACATTTACTGGTAAAAAGGACAACTTATTTTTAGTGCCTGTCTTTCCAATATCAGCTGGTGGCCACGGAATATTCCGCTGCCTGTGTGTGCCCATGGGAAGCAGAGTGTTTCAATCAGCCTGGGAATTATGTAGGCCATTGGAGCTGATGGCCCAGGGTAGCTCTAAGCTGTCTTGTATTTAAAAAAAAAAAAAAAATTATTCATGTGTGAACAAACAAATGAAGGGGAATAGGAACAACTGATACTTCAGCTTAACCTAGTTTCCTCCTTTTGGCACACTCAGTGCTTTGGCTCACCTACTTTTTTACTATCAGTAGTAGAAATTATAACACTTGCAATTTTAGCATGCAAATTATGACTCTGTAATACAATGAACATTTTTTCAAGTATTGTTTTTTGTTTATTTTCTTGCAACTGCAAAAGAACATCAAGCTGTCCTTCCAAAAGGACTGAATTAAATGGCTGATTATGTCTTTCCCACTTTTCCACAACCACAATTTACCCCACTAGTTTTTGGCACAATGTAGCAAAGTGGGACCTGTAAAATCCAATCTGGGACACAAAAGATCATTCATTTATTCCTGGGAGACTTGAAGGGGTGGACTCTTATTTATAAAATTACCTGCCCTTCCTTTGCATATGGATTTACCTGGATAAATTCATTTAAACCATGACAACAGCTTGCTGAAAAGATCAGGCTCTTGCTGATAGCTCTGAGCACGCTGCTCTTATGTCCTCCCATGGCCAGATAAACATGAACATCTGCATTGCCACTGTAAAAACAGCAATGAGGATATTAATGAAACTGGGGGAGAACTGGGACAAGGCCCCAGTGCTCACATCCTCCTGGAAAACTCTCCCCAGGACCTCTGTCCAAAGGCAAACACTTGGATGGCTTTGAGAACCTGATCTGAGATCGTTTTGAGGGAGTTGCTGGCATTTCCCCAAACACACCCACCCATGAAGGAGCCACTGTAGGATTTCACAGCACACCAGGTGCTCAGGCCAGGCATGGACTTCTGGGGAACTTATGAGGGCAAAGAAATCGGGCAACGCTGGGGATTGCAACTCAGGTCATGGAATCATGGAATCCCCTGAGTGGGAAGGGTCCCCAAGGATCATCAGTCCAACTCCAGGCCCTGCACAGGACACAGGAAGGTCCCCCTGAGCCTCCTTTTCTCCAGGCTGAGCCCTCTCAGCTCCCTCAGCTGCCTCTGGTGCTCCAGACCCTTCCCCATCTCTGCTCCTTTCCCTGGACACACTCCAGCCCCTCAATATCCTTCTAATTGTTATGTTTGCCCAATTATCCCTTCATAAAAAACACCAAACAATATTTGAGATAGCAGCAATTTTAATTAAATAGTTTAGAATATATATATATATATAAGGGATAATTTGGTTCAAATAACAGCGCATAAGCAAAAGATAACTGCGGGGTACGGAGTGCAGGGCTCTGTACCAATATTGATTATTGTTTCAATTTTATCAGCACGAATCATACCTATTTATCACATTGTGTGATACCTATTATGATAAATAAGTATGATTCGTGCTGATAAAATGGAAACAATAATCAATATTGGTACAGTAATTATAATAGCATATAAGAGAGTAATTTTTACTTAGCAAGCTTGTACGTGAAGTAGCAAAAGTCCCAGAACCTTGCACTCCATACCCCACAGTTATCTTTTGCTTATGCGCTATTATTTAAACCAAATTATCCCTTATTTATATATTTTCTAAACTATTTAATTAAAATTGTTGCTATTCCATATATTGTTTAGTTTTTTTTATGAAAAGATCATTGAGCAAACATAACACTATTTATCACAAGGTTTGGACCTGAGTGGTCCAAACCTCGTCACCCCTTTGTCTCATAACCAGCGATGGTCAAAGACCAATTTCCCAGGGGCACACGGCTGTGGTGTGGCAGAGCTCGTTTGTGCCCAGGCAGTGTGTGACCCCTGTGTCCCCTGCTGACCACGCTGCCCCTTTTTATGCCTCAGCATCACGTGCTGGGTGAGTGTCTGCCCCTCCACACACCCCCGGGGTCCCAGCACCCACCAACTCCCAGCATCTGTGCCACTCGCTTGGCCTCTTTTCCTTTATGCTGCTCCCCTCCGCCGTCGTGTGACAGCCATTGTGTGGTCCCCGCCGCACAAAAGCCAGCCTGACCTAATTTAAATCAGCGCTATTGAAGCCGTTCTTGTTTTATCTCCCGGCACAAGGGCTGCGCTCCCCGTTTCAGAGGCAGAAGAAATGAATGGCTAATTGGGGGGGTATTGTGCACGGCAGCAGCGGCGTCTCCCGGCCCTGATTGTCGGCTCTCCTGCTCCGCGGTGCTTGCAGCTCCCCTCTCGGAGCAGCCACGCCGGCTTTGGGAGCGGAGGGAGGAGAAGGGGAGAATGGGACTGTGCAGCGTGTCAGGGAAACAAAGCCGAGCACGGCCGCGGTGAGAGCTGGGGGAGGGCTCCTCGCTCAGAAAGGGCAGATGCTGGTGATAATAGAAGAGAATATCCAGCCTTCACCTCCAAATGAGCCCAGGGTTCTTTTTTTCCCTTCCTGTGCTGTGGGGAATGGGTGAGGCCCAGGGGTGCAGTGCCACACGGGTGGGAAGTGCTGGCAGGGAGAAAGTGGGATAGGTCACGGACTGGAAGGGAGAATGCTGCAGGATCTTCGTCCTGTGGGCGAAGTTTGAGCCGTCCCTGACAATGGATCTTTGTCAGAAAAGCCAGAGCATCCCCGGGAGCCATTCCAGCAAGCAGGAGAGGGCCCCAAAGCCAGCGCTGCCCACGCGTGACGAGGTAAACGGGAGACTTGCTCATCCGATGATGACCGACAAAATCTCAGATTTATTGATCAACAGAAACACTTTTATAATCACAGTAATAAGGCTCATACATATTGCAAAACTAGAGCTCACTATTGGTCAGCTATAAAAGTCAGTCACACCTTTCTCAAGATGTTTGTGGCTTCTTTTTTTTACCTCCTGTTATCACATAATTTACCAAACAACTTCTTGCTCAAAGAAACCATGTCCTTGAATTAGGCAGCTGTTGCTTTCTCAGATGTACTTTCTCACGTCAGTTTTTTCCCATCGACTATGTCTCAATAAAAAGCTGTCCACACACACAAGGAGCATCCAAGGCTCGGTGTGGTGCTGCCAGAACCAGGCACCACCTCGGGATCCAGGTGGGTTTGGGAGCTCACACTGACAGCACCACGTCCTCCATGGAATTCCTGCCTCTGCCTCCCACAAGTACCTTCCAAGAGCTTCCTTGCTGGCGCTGTTTGTTCTGCAGCTCCTCTCTCCACCATCGCCAGGCTGAAAGAGGCTTGCCAAAAATAAAAACAAAACCCAAAGCATTAGAATCTTCCCATGGATGGTCTTGGGTCACTCGCAGATCCACTTCCCCCTGCTCGAGGGAGGGCACCTTGCCCCAGCTATTGATCAGCTCTGCCCCAGCACGCTCAGCTGATGCTCAGAGCAAAGGTTGTAACCAATCCTCTCTGCAGCTCTGCCAGCTGCAGGCAGAAAGGATTTCATTCCAGGATGTTTAACAACAACACGAAGCAAACAAGTCCTGAGACATGGGGTTTGTCACGGACTTGGATGTAACATTATAATCCTTATCATAAATCAGATCAGAATAAAGCACTGGCAAACCCCTAAGTTAAAGGACAAGTGACAACCTCTTCTCTACCCCTTTTGGCCCCAGATCAAAAGATCTGCTACAAAATTGTAAAATGAAATTGTAAAATTAAAGGAGATTTTATTAAGAGCAAGTGTTATTAAAAGTGAGGTTCTTTTAGCTTTCATCTGAGTTTATGATTCATTTCTCCCTTCTAAGCTTTTCTCTGCAGCCAGCAGAGCATAAAATACACTTCAACAAAAGAAAACAAACAGGAAAACATAATTCTCATGTTACCTGATTCCAAGGGCTGAGGTTTTACCAAAAAGAGAAGGATTGCCATTAAGTAAGTCGTTAATATTGCAGTAGGGTAACAGGAACAAACTTAGAACTATCTGTGAGTGTCAGCCCTTGACTGAGGGTGGTGAGGCCATGGAATGGAATTCCCAGAGAAGCTGTGACTGCCCCTGGATCCCTGAAATTGTCCAAGGCCAGGCTGATGGGATATGGAGCATCCCGGACAGTGGAAGCTGTCCCTGCTCATGGCAGGGTGTGGAATGAGATGAGATTTAAAGTCCTTCCAATTCAAACCAGTCTGGCATCTTGTCAATCTGTGATTGTCAACAGGTCTGTCCTTGGGGCTGCTCCTCTTCCAGCCCCTGTCCCCTGGGCCAGGCGGGTCCTGTCCCTCCCAGGCGGCTCTCCAGGGAGCTCCACTCCCTGTCGCCACTATTCTACCGACATCTGGTGGCAGCTGCCTTAGGGAAAAGCGACATTTCTTCAGCAGCGCCCTGCGCCCCCTCAGCGGGAACATCCCTGTGGGGCTGTGTCGTCTCTGAGGGGACCCCCGAAACACTGCCCAGGACCTCAGTCCTCTCATGAGACCAGCGGGTCTCTGGGAGCTCCAATTAGTCATTGATGATAATCACTGGGTGTCCTGCGCGGCGATTCCAGGGGTTTGAGAGAGATTTAGTTTGAGGTCGACGTGAGGGAGGTCCGCGTGCCCTCAGCCGCCATCAGGGAACATGGGCCATTGCTAGGCAAGGTGGCATACAGCGGGTTTCCGTAGTGTAGCGGTTATCACGTTCGCCTCACACGCGAAAGGTCCCCGGTTCGATCCCGGGCGGAAACACCTTGTTTTTTTCCATTTCGGGGAGGTTTTCATGTGGCTGTTGAAGGGGGCGTACTTTTTTTGTTTGTTTGGAGGGTTTTGTTTGTTTGTTTTTATTCTGAGTTATTTATTTGTTTCCTCACCGTCTCCTCACGACTCGGGGTGACCACCGCGAGTCGGGAAGAGAAGTAACTGGCAGCATTCACTCCATCCCTGATCAGCGCCCGCCTCCCGCCGAGGCTCCAGTGGGCAAAGCGCAGCCGGGCGGGTGCTCCGCGCGCCGGTGCATCCCAATTCGGTTCGGATCGGTGACAAACGGGAAAAAAAAAAGTTAATGAGAAAACAAAACGAAGTTGCGTTGGCCGGGAATCGAACCCGGGTCAACTGCTTGGAAGGCAGCTATGCTAACCACTATACCACCAACGCCTGCTGATAAATGCTTTCCCGGTTTTTCTCAGGAGCATCACCCAGCGGGACCCAACTATTCTCCCGAAGTATGGGGCAAAGCACAACGAAAGATGAGAATGGTTCCACAGCCGCCCCACGACGGCAATAAATGCTGAATTTGGGACCCATCTCTGAGGGAGAGAAGGCTCTTTTCTCCGCGCTTTTTCTACCCTGTATCAGCCTCAATTCTCTCCGTGCCCACCCTCACCAAGAAGGTATTGCACGGACTGCCCAGGGAGGCGGCAGACTCACCGTCCCTGGAGGTGTTTAAGGACAGAATTAGCTCCATGGTTTGAATGACAAATGACTATCGGTCACGGGTTGGACTGGATGACTTCAGAGACCTTTTCCGACACCTAATCTATTCTGTGTCATTTTCTAATAGCTCCGTACTTCCCCGCTAGAGGCACTGGTTCCTCCCGTGCCGCCCGGGCGCGCTCCCGCCACGCGCGCGCGCGCGCTCCCGCCACTTCCGCCGCCGGGTGAGAGGTCGCGCCGTGGCCGCCGCCGCCCCCCGCGCCCCCGTTTCCGGGGCTGCCCCGCGCCCGGGACATGGAGCGGCACTGACGGAGCCGCCGCCCGCCCCCTCCCTCCCCCCGCCCTCCCTCCCGCGCAGGAGCCGCCCCCACCCCCGCCCGGCACGGGGAGGTCGCCGCGCCCCGCGGTGAGTGAGGAGGGGAGGGGGGGATGGCGGGGACGGAGGGTCCCGCCCCGGTACGGGCATGGCTGGGTGGGCCCGCGCCCGTGAGGGGCGGCCGAGGCGGGCGGGGAGCGCTTGCCCGCTCCGTGGGCCGCATCCCCGCTGCCCGGGGCGGGGGCTGCCCGGGGGGTGCGGTGTTTGCCCCTTCCGTGGGTTCTTTCCTTCCCTAGGGATGGCGGCGGCCTCTCCTTGCCCCGGGGGGCGTGTGCTCGCCCGGGTTGGGCCCAGGCCAGGCCCTCGGCGTGGTTTGCAGTTCACTCCCCCCATGGGCTGCCCATGGATGGGGTGATGGGGGGTCCTCTGCCCTTGGAGGAGGTCCCGTGTGCCCGCAGCAGCCCCCGCTGGGCGCAGGAGGGTGAGGGGCTGCTCGCTGCCCTTGCACGGGAAGGAGCCATGGGGGACACGAGGGGCACAGGATGCTCCATCCCCGGGGATTCCCCTCTCGTGCTGTCCCGAATCCCGGCCTTTCCTCTGCACCAAGGGCAGAGCTCCCGGCGAGAGCTGCAGAGGGACACGGGCTGCTGGCAGCCTTTGCCAGAGCTCATCCCTCTCTGGAGAAATCTCCACAGCTTTATCCCACCCTCGGTGCTTTAATTTTTGGAGATCTTAAAGCTCCCGGCCACGTTGTAAGGGCTCCTGTAGGTGACTCTGTTCCTGTGTTCCGTTGGCTCTTCCCGAATGAATCACGCTGGTTCCTGATCTCTTTTGTGTATTTTGCTCATTTTCTTTTTTTTATTTCCTGGTTCGAGATTTTACCGTTCCTTCCCTGTGTGAAAT
Organism: Geothlypis trichas; assembly: GCA_009764595.1. NCBI lineage: Eukaryota > Metazoa > Chordata > Aves > Passeriformes > Parulidae > Geothlypis > Geothlypis trichas. The sequence goes on from CM019926.1 coordinate 4,641,318, forward strand.
GCGTGATCTGGGCTGGGTGCAATGAGGGTTAAGATGTTCCTCAGAGTCATTAAAATCGCAGAGCAGCCGAGCCTGGCAGGACCTGGGCAAGTCTCTGGTCCAACCCCTGCTCAAGGCAGGGTCAGCTGGGAGATCAGACCAGGTTACTCAGCATTCCTGAGCATCGCTTCGTGCCTGCATCAAAAACTGCCCTTAAACTGCTGAACACTGCTGCTTCCTCCCTCTCTGCTCCCCTCTGCAGCAGAGGAGTTTCTTTGTGAGGCTTTGTCTCCCCTGGTCCCCTGTGAGTGCACTTTTGGTGGAGAAATGGCTCTTTGGAGAGAGCAGGAACCTCAAGAAAAGGCAGTGGCATCTGTGATTCAGAGCTGAAGACCTTTGTACTTGGGGAGACAGGACAGCAGTGAAGCACCTTCCTGTGCTCCTGGAGAGCAGATTGGTGTGGAGAGCCAGGGTTCCTCGTGGCAGCAGGCCGAGGCACAGGGGAGCAGCATTCAGGCTTGGAAGATAAATGTGGTTTTTATGTCCCAGGTGGGACTGTGACCCTCTGGCTGGCTCCTTATGGTGTGTCCTTTGTTTGACTCTTCCCTCTAAATGTATGGACCTCTGTTGTCACTACAGCCTCTGTTGTATCAGTTTTTAATACCTAATACTTGCAAGAATTCCAGGATTTTGGGAAGGGGATGACAGAAAGGTTCAGTACTCAAGATTCTTGGATTTTAAGAATTTTCTGGGAAGGAACAAGGCACACCACAGATTTCACTGGGCCTCATTGTTCAGATGAAGTCTCTCAGATTTATCAGGGCTGTTCAAACCCAGGCTGTGCCGACAGAACAGATTTGGACCAAGGAATGAAACCCAAGGATTTATTTGTGCCTCCCCACTCAACTGGAAATGTGACCTATGGAAGATGCTTTTACCCAGCAGCTGTATGAAATCTCCTTTCTCCCCTCTTCCTCCCCAGTTTCCTGTCCTGCCCAGCTCTCTGAGTAGTTAATGCAGAAGATAAAGAGGGTTCGTCTGGAAAACGAGACTGCAGGAAGTTGGAGAAGGTATGTCCAGGCCCCTGTGTGGCCTCTGTGTGCTGTGGGACAGAGCAGCATCACCTCTGCACTGAGAAACCCCCTCTGTACAGTCCTGCCAGGGAGCTGTGTCAGGATCTGTGAGTCAGGAAGTGACTCAGGACAATAACTTGTTTCACTACTTCCAGTATCGAGCTTTACAGTTTTTCCTGGGTTCTGATTTCCCACCTGTGCTTGTTGTCCCCTCCAGACTAACACCTTGCCCCAGAGGAGGGCTTGGTGGCTCACCCACCTCACCTGCCAGGGCACAAAGGGCATTAAAAGACCCCCAAGGGGCAGCTCCATGTTTTGGGAGTGGAGAGAGCAGTGTTCCTGCAACAGCTCTGAGTCATCTCAATCCCTGCGTGGGGCAGACAGGACAGGGCCTCTCCAGCAAGGTGGAAATCTTCTATGTGCTATTGCTGCCTGTCTTAAGATGGTTAATAACTGGTGTCTTGATCCAGCTCACGTTTGAGCAATGTAATCCCCAAATCTACTCTGAGATAAGTTACTCCATGCACTTATTTGCTTACATACACAGTGTTGCCAAACACTGACTATGACTTTTTCCAGAGGTGGCTGCAGTGACAGAGGCAGAAATCTGAGTTTCCTTTCACTCTCTATCACGCCAGAACTGAAGTTTTAGGAGTTTTTTTCCCTTCTAATGGGAGGTATCCCTGCCCATGGCTGGGGTTTGGAATTCGATGATCGTTAAGGTTGCTCCCAGTTCAAAGCATTCTGTGATTTTGTGAGAATCCACCAAGCTGCAGCAGTGCCAGTGGTAATTCCCAACACTCCCACCTCAGTTTGTGTGGTGGCTGCTGTGCTTATCCCACTTCCTCACTCTATTCTGGTGTGGAAATCACCAGGATGAGAGCAGTGCCAAGCTTGGAGCTGTGCTGTTGATATGATAAAATCATGGCAGTATATCTTCTAATGGGAGATATCCCTGCCCATGGCAGGGGTTTGGAATTAGATGATCGTTAAGGTTGCTCCCAGTTCAAAACATTCTGTGATTTTGTGAGAATCCACCAAGCTGCAGCAGTGCCAGTGGTAATTCCCAGCACTCCCACCTCAGTTTGTGTGGTGGCTGCTGTGCTTATCCCACTTCCCCACTCCATTCTGGTGTGGAAATCACCAGGATGAGAGCAGTGCCAAGCTTGGAGCTGTGCTGTTCACATGATAAAATCACAGCAGTATATTTTGGAAGGGGCTCCAGGCTCCAGTTCAGCTGGGGACAGGTACCAGTGTAACATCTGTGGATTGGTTTTAGAGCTTAAACTTTTACTTGTGAGGAGCCAGCCTGGCTGAGTGAGATGGATTCATCAGCTGGGTGAGAGTTACCCAAGGGCCAGGCTTTGTGAGCTAAAGGCAGAGTATTTAACTGGCTGAGTTGACCTGCAGTGGGATGGGGTTGGGAGAATTGCTCTCAGTTTATGGATTTTCATGGTCTTTCTGTCATGTGTTTCTGACAGGCAGCACTTCTGCCTTCAGCTGTGATTTTGGCTGCTGCAGTGGAGAGCCTGGATACAGGCAGAGGCCACAGACACACAGTCTTAAAACATCCCACATCTCTTCTGTGGTTTCACTTGGGCTTCCTGCCTGCCTTTGATTGGAAAATACTCCTCTTTATCCATTTTCAAGCTGTGGATTTACTGCTGGGCAGTAGGTACCAGGAGTACCTAAAGAATTATTTTGGGATCTTGTTCTTGTGTTACTATTGGCACATTTTGTACAATTTTGGGACTTGGGAGTCTGAGGAGATGTTACATTTTCAGCCCTTGCACAAGGCTGATTCTGTCTCCTTGGAGCAAAATTATCCAAGCTAATTTTGTCCAGTAAACTGAAGTTCTTCTGAAATTCTCTGTAACATTCTTTCAGGTACCTCTCGGAGGGACATCCTGCTTCTCAAGTGGGGTGTCAGAAACAGGTTTCCCTAGTCCTCAGCTCATTCCTGCTTTGCAGTGGATGACATCACTGACCTTGGGCAAGTCTGTGGGTCCACCTCACCTCAAATTAACATTTGTGTTAATGTGGAGGTGGTTCTTATCCTCTCCTTCCACACCTGCTCACTTGGAAATCTCTGAGGAATGTGTGCCACGTTTCTCAGGATACAGCCAGGGTCTGCTCCTGCTGCCTTCTCTCTCTTAGCAAAGCACTTGCACTTTTTTTTCCTGAATTCCCATCTCTCTTACATCATTCCTGGCCTCAGTATCTCCTCAGGTAAGTGAATGGGTCTGAACCTCTCTCCCCAAGTGATGGGCAGGTTTTCCTTTGGGATAGGAAGGGGATTCCACCTCTGTGGTCTCACAGGTCAGGAGTTTTTGTGCCTTTATGATAGCTCATAGCTTTGATGACATATCCATCCGAATTCCTGGAGTGGTTTTCCTTTGAGTCAAGCTGCTTGTTGTCTGCACCAGAATCTGCTGCTTGAGCTTCCTTTAACAGCTTATTCCAGAACCAGCCCTGGGAGAGGGAGTTCTCTGAGGTCAATATCTTCATTTACAGGATTCCAAATGGGATGGGAGATGCACTTTTCCTTTCAGTGTGTTTAAAATGTAATCCTTGAGTGCAGAGGATCCCAGGATCTGTAGTTTAAGGAACACCTGCTTGATTTTAAGGCTCAATTCTCTCCCTCTATCCTCCCTCAGTTTTTTGCCCAGTTCTGAAGGGGAAGCGAGGATGACTGCAGTGGACACGCTGTCGGACAGCTCCGAAGTGGTCGAGATGGAGGATGTGCCTTCCCAATTCCAGGTGCAAAAGCATTCTTGGGATGGGCTGCGTGACATTATTCACAGCAGCAGGAAGTACTCGGGCATGATAGTGAACAAAGCTCCCCATGATTTCCAGTTTGTCCGGAAAACAGAGGAGTCCAGCCCGCACTCTCACCGCCTCTATTACCTGGGTAAGCCTCGTGCCAGCAGCAGGGGAACCTGGGGCTCTTCCAAACTCAGCAGGGAAGGGGAGGGATGGGAGAGATCTCCCTCTGTGAGATTTGGGAACTGAGATTGGGTAACGTGGCTCGGGGCCTGCAGGATCTTCCTCTAAGCCTGGGGCTGAGCAGGGACTGCCCTGTCCCAGACAAGCCTCAGACACAGGGATCAGCTGTGACAAGGGGAAGTGTTGGCCAGCCAGCACTTCTGTGTCCTTTGTCACACAGGGGATGGGCCAGGAGAAGGGACTATCTCGTGCCTCTGTAGCTTGGGAGAAATGAGATTTACTTGCTTCATTAACCAGACTGACTTTCCAAGAAATTCGCTGTCAGTAATGACTAATTACATGTTGCAACATATTAATGGCAGGATGGTGGTGTCTCCTGCTGTATTAGGTATCATGAAGTAGGATGCTTTCAAGAGCAGGGAAGAAAATTGAGGTGGGAATGAACTGTTCCTGGCATTTGGAGGGAAATATCCCTTTCCTTCAGTGGGACTGAAAGCAGAATTCTGTGTAGTACAGGTCCCTTGTTACAGATGGAGCCACGATGTAATTAGTGACAGAGTTGTTGAATTTTAGGTAACTGGATCAATTTTGTGGCTGTAACATGGGAAACTTATAGACTATAAAGAGTTTGTTGTGCTTTGGGGCATGAGCTGATCGTTACTGGGCCAGTACAAAAATTGCCAGATGTGCAACTCTGTGCAGTTACTGCTGCCCTGAAGTGACCCTGCTGTTCTTCCTTCTTTTTCCAAGTTTTGAGTGTAGGTCACTGTAGGATGCTGGATTTGAGGGACTGATTTGTGTTGTCACTAAGCAGCTCCTGTGTGTCAGTGACTTGATTTGTGTAGTTCTCATAAATTCTTGGGACACAAGTGCTGCTCTGAAGGGCAGGATCCAGAACTGGCATATTTTTCTTGTCAAGTCTGAGCAGTGAGGCTTGATTTAAAGCTTGAATGTATTTCCAGTTCACTTTGATACTGGTTTTGATCTAGATGATTAAAGAACTAAGTGGTTAATTTAAAAATTTTTTTAATGTTCTGTTGTATGAAATGGCAACCAAACCAGCTACTGGGTGGTTGGTGTTCTGCCAGGGTGTGACTGCTGCAGGAGCCAGAACCAGGAATGAGGATACACAAGTGCCTTTTCAGTGTTTCCTTCCTTAAGGAACTGTACAGGGCTCAGAGCAGATTAATCCCTCAGTTAAGATCAGCATCAGCCAGGTAATCCCAGGGTACCTCTGCTCAGATGTCCCTAATAAAGGGTAAATGCTGATTTAAATGCTGATTCTTTTCCATAATAAATGGACACTCCCAGGGATGGGGCAGCCACAGCTTCTCTGGGCACCCTGTAAGTTCACAAGTGTTTAACTCAGTGTGCTGTTACTGCCCCAGCATGAAATAACATTTTAAAGTGTTTAAAATAAAACTGAGCAGTGGATGGAGAGTCCTGATGAACTTTGCTGTAGGGTTGAATATTTCATTTGGAAGCAAAGTAAACTGTCTTTTGGGGAGGAAGGCAATATTTTCCTTGTAATGCCAATTGATTGTAGTCAGCCTGAGGTCATTGGAGAAAGTTCTAACACAAGGGGAAGTCCAGGTCACATTTGCTCAGTGCCAGATCTGTGTGTCCAGAGTCATTTGCTCC